>JAPXFY010000021.1:59471146-59486146 GCA_030674185.1 Monoplex corrugatus
TGGGTGTTACGTCAATATTGTCTGGAATCTGCCTGGGGGGCTTGCCCTGCACGTGAAACTGTTCGAAACGACTGTGTACCCAGATTATTTTGTCCCCTCTCTGTTGTGGTAAATTTGTGTTGGTGGTTTAAGCAGAAGGTGACAATGATAATATGTACTTGTGGTACCAGTCTAATGAACGTACATTTTAATTTCCAAATCTGGGATATTAAAGGAATATTGAATTGAACTGAACTGAGATATACCAATGTCTTTCCATGTGGTACAACAATTTGGGAACAAAAATCCTTAGCAGGGCACAAGTTAATGCCTGAGAAGACAACTATCAGTAAACCATTTTCTCTCACTCATAATAACATAGATGGAACAGTTTAAAACGAAACATGTTGGTATTTACGGCAGTGAACAAAAGGCATTTGATATGTACATATAATTATTACTGTTGTCTTTTGTACAACTATAAAATGAACTCGATTATACCATGACTTAGAATGAGTGTTTTTGTATTAAAACAATTCAAACTATCCTCCTGAAAACACTGTCCAAGTGACTGATAATTAAAAAGTGCAAGCTGTATGTAAAACGGATTAGATTTAAAAGAAAACTACAAGGGGACGAGTAAACTGAAGGTCAATAATGAACACAGACACAACCATCAGAAATTCAACACAACAACCAGATTTTACCAATGAGACGTTTTCTATTAGATTTGCAATTGGAAAATTAAAAAAAAAAAGTATCATCAACATAGCCAAAGACGGATTATTGAGTACATAACACCGTTGTCTTTTCCGTCAAAACAACCCCATACAGGTAGTGCTGCTGGCTTTTTTTAAGAACTGTAGAGCGCACAAAGACTCTAAACCCTTTGACTCCTGCACCCTATCACGAACTGCTAAACTTAACCCTTGATCGCACCCTATCCACGAACTGCTAAACTTAACCCTTTGACTCCTTCACCCTATCCACCAGCTGCCTGATAGGGTGAGGGAGTCAGTCAAAGAGTTAAGTTTTTGCTTTGCTGGCATGGTTGACAATGCAGGATGCTGGTGGACGGGCGCGGAAGTCAAAAAGGGTTAAAACACCTGGCTTCAAAATTTCCAACCACAACAGTATATAATTAAAACTATGTCTGTCTTCTTTATTCCTTTCGTGGATACATCAGGCAGGAAACTTGAAATTTACTTCCATGAAAATTGCCTACATTTCTAAAATTTTTGCTGATTCTAACTTTGAAATTCACTTCAATGAATACAGTCTACATTTCTAAATTCTCGCTGGTCCTTATATGAATCCCCCCCCCCCCCCTCACTGAACTGTAGCAATTCAGGGCACAATATAGACTCCAGACATCTTTCCAAAGAAACCCCTTCCAAGAGAAAGATAATAATTCAGACTAAAGGGGATGGGAGAGTCAAATCGCTGAAATGTTTACATTAAACAGAAACAACTTGTACGGGTATCGAGTATATAAAACATGTAGTAGCTAATCTAATTTGGGAAACTGCAAACCACGAAACAAAAAGAGCAAAGATATATGAGGCATGTTTATCACCACACAACTAACGACGACCGATAATATATATAAAAGTGAACGGCAAAACACACTGCACGTCTAACCATCAATGACCGTGTGAAGGGCAGACAACACCGGATTACTGGACACCAAGAGTTACCTCACATAATGTGGGAGTATTTCGGTAACTAGGCACAATCTTCAGAACTATACTGCCCCGTGCATCTTTCTGCAAAAGTGAACAAGTTAGGCAGGCAGTTTAGTCAGGGTGTGGGATGGTTGGTTAATAATGCAGTCTGCAGCATTTCACACACTGCCATCGGTGCAAGTTTCCTGGTTTACACAGTACGAGTTTTACTATGACTGTTTCCAAAATCACAAATTATTCCTATCTAATGGTAAAGGACAGCAAGCTGATCACAAGAACCCCTATGCTGCAGCAGTTTCATATTGTTCATAGCTTCGGCATTCATGTTTCAATTCTATTCTAGTCAATAAAATCCCTGTTTACTGCGATCTCTGATCATATCACCGCCAACAACCTCTCTTACCCTTATCAGTCGGCTTATCGCACTGGACACAGCCCTGAAACTGCTCTTGTAAAAATTGCAAATGATATTCTGACTGCTCTTGATCAAAATCAAATCTCTCTTCTATCTCTCCTTGATCTCTCGGCTGCATTCGACACCATCGACCATTCTATCATGCTCACACGTCTCCATAAAGTGTTCGGTATCTCTGACATCGCTCTGTCTTGGTTCCAGTCCTACCTTTCCAATCGCACTCAAACAGTCTCTGTCTGTTGTTCATCCTCTGCACCCGCTACCCTCCAGTTTGGTGTGCCCCAAGGCTCTGTTTTAGGTCCCATCCTATTTGTGCTGTACACACAACCCCTCTCTGAAATTATGCGACTTCACTCTATGTCCCATCATAGCTTTTCTGATGACAACCAACTCTATACTTCTGGTTCCCTCCCACAACTGCCCTCTATAATCAGACAAACCCAAGGCTGCATTTCTGATGTTCACTCCTGGATGACTGTAAACAAACTTCAACTCAACCCCATTAAAACTGAACTTAGCCTTATCTCTCCCACCACATTGGCTAAGTGTTCTTCCCTTCCTCTGTCTGTCTCTCTGCTTGGATCTGACATTCCACTATCTTCCACTGTCCGCAATCTTGGAGTCACTCTTGATAACACCCTGTCCTTTGAAAAACACGTCCAGAATGTTTGCAGATTATGCTATCTTGAGATACGCAGAATTTCTTCTATTCGCAATATCCTCTCTGTCGAAGCCACCAAAACTCTCCTCTGTGCCTTTGTTCTCTCTCGTCTCGACTACTGCAACTCCCTCCTCTCGGGCTGTCCTTTCTCTCTCATTCAAAAGCTTCAAAAAGTTCAAAACAATGCTGCTAGGCTCATCTTCAGAAAATCTCGTTCCTCTCATGTCACTCCTCTTCTAAAATCTCTTCACTGGTTACCTGTTGAAAAGAGAATTCGCTACAAGATTGCTTTGTTATGTTTTAAGTCTCTCAACGGTCTTGCACCCCCTTACATCTCTGACCTCCTCCATCTGTACACCCCCTCTCGTCAACTTCGTTCCTCGGCTGATACTCGTACCTTCCGCATACCATTCTGTCGCACTAAAACTTATGGTCAACGCTCCTTTTCCTATCAGGCCCCTGTAATCTGGAATCAGCTCCCTGTCTCTGTTCGCCACTCTGCAACTCTCACTTCTTTCAAGTCCTCTCTGAAAACCCATCTCTTCCAGTCCCTCTCATGATACTTATAAAGACTCTACCACCTAACTTCCCCAAATCCCCCCTTGTTGTCTTTTGAGCCTTGAATGTCGGCTGGTGTGTGTGTGCGTGTGTGTGTGTGTGTGTGTGTGTGTGTGTGTGTGTGTGTGTGTGTGTGTGTGGTGTGTGTGTGTGTGTGTGTGTGTGTGTGTGTGTTTGGTTGTGTCTGCGTGATACCTGTAAGCGCTTAGGGCTCTTGTTTTCATCAGATTAGGCGCTATATAAATGCTCTTTATTATTATTATTAAAGACAAAACACACACGATTTACATCACTTGGAACCGAAGCATTTTGAGACATTTATACTTCCTCTCCTTCATTGTACCAAAACCACAAGCTGTTGTTACTCACCAACTCGACCAAGACATCTAGGTTACAATTACACGTTGTTGTCCTATGAAAGGATTATCTTCACCCATAGTCTTTCACGTTGTTGTCCTATGAAAGGATTATCTTCACCCATAGTCTTTCACGTTGTTGTCCTATGAAAGGATTATCTTCACCTATGGTCTTTCACGTTGTTGTCCTATGAAAGGATTATCTTCACCTATGGTCTTTCACGTTGTTATCCTATGAAAGGATTATCTTCACCTATGGTCTTTCACGTTGTTATCCTATGAAAGGGTTATCTTCACCTATGGTCTTTCACGTTGTTGTCCTATGAAAGGATTATCTTCATCTATGGTCTTTCACGTTGTTGTCCTATGAAAGGATTATCTTCACCCATGGTCTTTCACGTTGTTATCCTATGAAAGGATTATCTTCACCTATAGTCTTTCTCGTTGTTATCCTATGAAAGGATTATCTTCACCTATGGTCTTTCACGTTGTTATCCTATGAAAGGATTATCTTCACCTATGGTCTTTCTCGTTGTTATCCTATGAAAGGATTATCTTCACCTATGGTCTTTCACGTTGTTATCCTATGAAAGGATTATCTTCACCCATGGTCTTTCACGTTGTTATCCTATGAAAGGATTATCTTCACCTATGGTCTTTCACGTTGTTATCCTATGAAAGGATTATCTTCACCCATGGTCTTTCACGTTGTTACCCTATGAAAGGATTATCTTCACCCATGGTCTTTCACGTTGTTACCCTATGAAAGGATTATCTTCACCTATGGTCTTTCTCATTTTCAGTTTCTCAAGGCGATGTCTCCGCGATCGGAATAAATTCCGTATGCACTGATGGTCACAGATACAATGCACAAGATCCAATACAGTTATGGCAAAAGGCATGGTCAGCTGACAGACAAATGCATTTTTCTCTGACTCAATGGTAGAGATGGGCAAAGAAAATGAAGGTGAGTGGATGATAAATTGTGTAAGCCAGTGATACAGATTGTGTGTTGGGTTGCCAGTACGTGGGTTCTTAAAACATGAATCTATGCGGGGGCTTGTACAGTACACTCATACTGGCTTTTTACAGTTCCTGTTGTAGTTTTTTGTTTGTTCAGGACACGGAAGATGAAGGGATACATTTCACAAAAATCTAGGTAGTTTCAATCATACACACTGACACAAGAATAGACACAGAACCCATATACTAAGTAGAACGTCAAGACTCTGCCAGCACGTTGGGTTTACTACCAAGTATGCCTTGACCATTTTAGATCTTATCCATCAGAAAATCCATTCCGACGAAGGAAACGCCATTTTGGGAAACTGAAAGTCTCGATGCCGAGACAAAACCATGACACACCAGGTAGTCAGGTTGTAGATGTAGCAAGATAATTTGAAAGTAGACATAAACCCACCTTATAAAACTTGGTGGTGCTATAATACAGAATCATCTTACGAAACTTGGTTGGTGCTATAAAATACAAACATGTCGGTGCTATAATATAGAATCTATAACGGTTGGTGTGTACGTCAGTTGTACATACCGGATGTTTCATACAGTGTTCAGCTGCGGTATAAAAACTGACTTCCTTTTCCAAATCCATTCTGACAGTCAGTGCTGAACAACCACAAGATTATTTCTCTTCTGTCACAAAGTTTTGCAACATTTCACGCCTTCCTTTCTTACAGTGCAGCCACAGTAAATCACATCACCACACCCATGTGTCACCTCTATACCGTGGTTACCATTAATCCATGGTGCTACGTAACGCCGCCAAGATTTACAGCTTTTCCCCACTCAATACCTTCCCATTTCTTAGTCTTCTCTGTCTGTGGTTTTTCTTCTTTGATGTTTCTGTGTGTGTGTTCTTAAATGTCGTTACCTTAAATGTCGTTACCTTAAATGTCGTTACGTGAAAAGTTTAATGTCTTTTTGTCGCTTTCATTTCTTGCCTCTTCCCTCCGATCCCCCATATTTTTCTTACAAAATTTCTTTATATATTTTTCATTTTCTTCTGAAATTTCAAAAAGTCATGACTATCTTGTCTATAGGCAGACCGAATTTCTGGTGCTGTGGTAAATGTGACACAACTAACCTTTCTGAAATTTCAAATGCACTTTACTTGGGGAACAAAATGATGTATATTTCAAAACGTTCAGTAATGTCCGTTTTGTCTTCCAGGAAACTTGCACACTGACCGTTGTGATACAGCTGCAAACCAAGCTGGCGCCCCCTACAGGGCCCCTTACCTCTTTGCTCAGCAGGTTGTCCCCCTTGCTGACGGTGGTGGGCAGAACCTTGAAGGTGACGGAGCCCCGCAGATCTCTCTACATTCACATTATCATCATCGTTATCATCATCATAGCACACTCATATCATCATCGTCACGATCATCATCACAGATACATTCACACCATTATCACAGGTACATTCACATCTTCATCGTCATGATCATCGTTATAATGAATACATTCTTATCTTCATTACATTCACACCGTCATCGTTATCACCGTCATAGGTTCATTATCATCATCATCACTATCATCATCACAGATACACTGACATTATCATCCTTATCATCGTCACATTCACATCATCATCACCGTCATCGTTATCACCATTATAGGTTCATTCTCATCATCATCATTATCATCATCATCACAGATACACTGACATAATCATCCTTATCATCGTCACATTCACATCATCATCACCGTCATCGTTATCATCAATGTAGGTACCATCATTGTAAGTTTCATAACCATACATGTATGCTGAATTTAGAACAATAAACATTTATAAGCGTGTAAATATCTCTTTATATACACTATGCCACAAGTCACAAATGAATTAACATTAATATATTCATCAAAACTGCTGACAGTCCAGCTTATCACCATCGTACACAATATTATTACAGCCATAATCACCAGACATGCCATATCTCATATCACCACAAACGCAGTATCATACATATAAAACCACTGTTTTATCATCATCACTTATATACCTAAGATATCACAATTTTTCATTTCTTTCTCTCCCACCCCCATTTTTTTATGAAGCAGTTTCTTTTAGTTTTGTTCTTAGTGTTTGTATAAGTCACCAACTGTCTGAGCAAATGCGTGTAAGTGTGTATGCGTGCGAGTGTGCCTGAGAGAGAGGTGGGGTGGGGAGGAGAGAGAGAGAGAGAGAGAGAGAGAGAGAGAGAGAGAGAGAGAGAGAGAGAGAGAGAGAGAGAGATACACAAGTAGACAAATGGACATATAAACAGCTTGCTGGACTCACCAGGATTTTCTGTAGAGTCTCCACTGGTTGGTTCTGGACAGTACTGCCATTGATCTCCTTGATCTCATCCCCCACGTGTAGTGTGCCTGTACACACACCACACACACACACACACCACACACACACACACACACACACACACACACACACACCACACACACCACACACACACACACACACACACACACACACACACACACCACGCACACACACACACAACACACACACGCGCACATACGAATAATAATAGGAACTACAAAAACAACAAGAAAACCACAATAAGTGCATTAGATCAGGTCATTCATTTGTCACAACAGTTTTTCCGTGTCAAATGTGGGACGCTGTTGTGTTGTTAGTTAATGGGAACCACCATCAACAACGGGAGCACAGAGTTTAATAACTGTTCTGCTCTATTCAAATGTGACCGTACCCCGTGTGCACTGCACTTATGATGATGATGATGATGATGGTGATGATGATGATGATAGTTTCCCTGCTCTATTCAAATGTGACTGTACCCTGTGTGCACTGCACTTATGATGATGATGGTGGTGGTGGTGGTGGTGATGATGATGATGATGATAGTTTTCCTGCTCTATTCAAACGTGACTGTACCCAAGTGCACAGCACTATGATGATGATGATGATGACGATGATGATAGTTGTTCTGCTCAATTCAAACGTGACTGTACCATGTGTGCACTGCATTTACGATGATGATGATGATGATACTAACTATAGTAACAATACTAACAGCTGTTCTGCGCTATTCAAACGCAACTGTACCCTGCATGGACTGCACTGCAATACTACCACTACTACTACTACTAACTGTTCAGTCTGGCGACTGTTGCCACTGCTGCTGAAATCCAGGTACATATTTCTGATATGCCACTATAGTAATAATACTAATACTAATAATAATAATAGTAATAACAACAATAGTAACAACAACAATAACAATAATTATAATAATAAATGATAGTAATAATAATAGTAAAGAAGAAGAAGAAGAAAAATGTCAGAGTTGTTGGTTATGGCGCTGGTTGTGGTCTTCCTCTGTTTGCTTTAACTGAATTTAACATAAATTAACAATCATGAATTTTATCTTTTGACTTCATATACAACCACACATACACCCATCCACCCTTACACAACACACCAAACACACACATCCACACAAACAAAACAACAACAAACAAGAAAAACAAAAACAACCTCCAATCATCATTCCACAACACCCAAAACATTCCTCATTCATCTTCAGTTCCTTTCGAAACTAGGATTTCATCTGTTCTTTCCACACAAAGGGGAAACCCTCAACTTCCGTTCTGTGCTTAAAAGAAAATTCCTTTCATCATAAATTTCATCAATCTTCAAACCCAAACCACAATAGCATCAAAACAAACCCTGACGTTGCCCTTTTCAAAGAAGTTTTTGCCCTCCATCGGCAGTCTCGCCCCTCCAGATCCCCCCCCCCCCCTTTTTTTTTTCTTTCTTTCTAATGACATTTTGCTAGAAAACTTATTGTAATACGTGTCTCTCGTTTACGATTTCATCTGAACCCCAAGATTTATTTGCACTTTTTTCTTCTCTTGTTGTTGTTGTTGTCACGATTGATTTCCCATGTTAAATTCAGGCTCCTTTTCCCAGGAAGTGCCCCAGTAGCGCAGATGGTTTGAGCGACGGATTCACATGCCAATGGTTGTGGGTTCCAATCCTGGGGTGCGCTACATTAAAACAGACCTTCTCACCGTCCCATCTTAACATCATTGTTGTTCTGGTGGTGTCAGTATAGGATTAGATAAGTCCTACTCCTCCCCCTCCCCCCTTCCCTGGGATGGTTATCCCCGTCGGCCATATCACTTGAGGTGGGCGTCGACATAAAAACTGAATCAAATCAATCAATCAAACCAGGAAGTGCATGTCGCCGCAGTGCAGTGCCACCGTCAGCTTCAAGACCGGAGAACCAATTAATATTGTTTTGCTTTTGCTGTTTTTTACCCAGCCATTGCCTACGCACCGAAACCCTTGAAAGGCTTTGTCTGGCTTTCTCGTTAGTTCCATCAGGATCCAGGACTGTAAATCTATCATTCTGTCCAGTGAGCCTTTTCTCATACTCTGAAAATCAAAGAGACTTCAAAGGAATATTTTTCACCACTTAATTAAACCTCCAATTTCCCTTTGTCAGTGTTGGTATTTTTCTGTTTTAAATGCATTTCCTTCAGATTCTTCTGTTCAGACTGTCCGGATTAAAGATGTGAATACTTGGGATTTTTTTTTTAGTTGGAACCCAACTATTTCCATTTTGTTTTCTTCCAGCTTAAACGTTTAGATAACAACAGAGTATAGTGGTGGCAATCCAATAATCCAATGCTGCCGCCCACTTCCCCGTTTTTCAATACACCAGTATTTTTGTTTCCTTTCTGCCGTGGATTTTTCCATACATTTAGTCAGCCACAAGTTTTTTTTTTAAACATATGCTAAGAGCAGCAGAGTCATGGTTAACAGCACAACTGACAGATCCAAAACATGTGCGACTGCCCGCGTTCAAGCACTGGACGAAACAACAGGGAAGTTTCGGTCTTTTTCTCCTAATTTTTGTATTTGGTGTTTTGTTTGTTTGTTTGTGATCTTACATTCACGCTTGACTAAGGTCAGTTGGTCGAAGATTTGTGCCTGTCTTGTCTGGTTACAAGATATACAAGATAGACTGCCAGGACTGTGACCATAGTTATATTGGTGAAACTGAGCGCAACTTGCACAAAAGATTAAAAGAACACAAACGTGAGTCCTCTCCAGTGGGAGAACATCTGACCCACACCCATCACCACTTTGAAAAGGACAGTGTGCAAGTTCTCGACAAAGAAGCAAGATGGTTCCAGAGGGGAGTAAAGAAGGCAGTTTACATCGCCGCAAGGAACCCCACCCTCAATCGTGACCGGGCCAACACAACCTGCCATCGGTGTACTCCTCACTTATTCAATCGCATTGTCGTGAGTTCGCTGAAGAAGTCGGCTGGATCGCCGATGAAAGCTACGCAGTAAGTAGCCTTTTTTGTAACTGAGAGCCAGGTTCAACCAGGTAACCATTTTGTCTGGTTTATGTTAAGCAGTACAGATGTCTACATGAATGGCCAGAGACTGGTGAAGGTCGACAGTTTCCGGTACAGGGAAGCTACTCTGACCAAATATAGCAGCGGCACATCAGAAATATGCAGACTGCGTACACTCCGATCTTGGTGGCTGTGACACAAACTCGTCATTTTCCCATAGTTGTGAACAATTTGACCACAGCAGCGGCATCTTTCCCTGTTCGCCGCCTGTTGAGATGAGTCGAAGGATATGGGAGACAGTGAAGATGGTGAAGTAACACCAGTTTCCCCGACGCCACACATCCCTTCTGTTTTACCCACTTCCACTGAGGGGGTGAAAGGGTTAACTCTTTTACACCCGTACCATGTCCACCAGCATCCTACATCGTCAACCATGCTAGCAAAGCAAAAACTTAACCCTTTGACTCCCTCACTGGTGGAAAGGGTGAGGGAGTCAAAGGGTTAAGTTTTTGCAGTTGGTGGATAGGGTGCGGAAGTCAAAGGGTTAAAGCCCGGATCCCTAACTTTGCCGGGATCAGTGAACTCATCATACATTGCGTACTGCAGGCACCTATATCATCAATCACCAGTATTCTGTCGGCCTCGTTTATTCACGGGGCTCCTGTTGCAAACCATGACCCCAAGACTTGTGGCACATAAACGCATCGTTCAGCACACAGGATGGCCTCTGGTTGAAAAGACACGATGGGGACCAAAAGAGAGGAGCAGAGACAGAGAGAGAGAGAGAGGAGGGGAGAGAAAGGGAGGGGAGTAGAGAAGAGAGAGAGACAGAAGAGGAGAGACAGAATAGACCGAGAGAGAGACGAGAAAGGAGGGAGACGAGAAGACGAGAGAGAAGAGAGAGAGAGAAGAGAGGAGGGGAGAGAAGAAGGGGAGGAGAGAGAGAGAGAGGAGAGAGAGAGAGAGAGAGAGAGGAGAGAGAGAGAGAGAGAGAGAGAAGAAAAAGAGAAGAGAGAGAGAGAGAGAAGAAGGAGGAGAGAAGAAGAGACAAGAGCACGAAGGAAACAACGTCGAGAGACAACAGAGATGAAGAGTGGTGAAGAAGCAGAGGGAGGCAAGAAAGTGAGAGTTGGACAGAAACAAGAGAGGAAGGATGATGATGAGACGAAAAAGATTAAGATGATGGAAGGAGAGAGAAAAAAATAGAGACGAGAGTAGGTTTATGCATTTTGGCCATCTGTAAATGTGTAACATCTGTCTCGAGACCAACAGTACGGAATGAACGAATGTGTCTGAAAAGCACAGAGTGATGACGAGTAACATTGAGTCGTCTAAAAACTCACAGACTGATGGTACGGATTTGATGTCTGTCTACAAAAAACATCTACATGACTGATGGTAACGGATTTTGATGTCTGTCTACAAAAACATCTACATGACTGATGGTAACGGATTTTGATGTCTGTCTACAAAAACATCTACATGACTGATGGTAACGGATTTTGATGTCTGTCTACAAAAACATCTATGACTGATGGTAACGGATTTTGATGTCTGTCTACAAAAACATCATGTGAGAGTTTTTACAAAAATACATGATGATGGTAACGGATTTTGATGTCTGTCTACAAAACATCTACATGACTGATGGTAACGGATTTGATGTGTCACAAAAAAACTATGATGATGTACGGATTTGATGTCTGTCTACAAAAAACATCTACATGACTGATGGTAACGGATTTGATGTCTGTCTACAAAAACATCTACTTTTCGATGAGAATTGAAACGGGCCAAACTTAATGATGATGTAAGGAATGGACAAACAACTGACTGAGAAGAGAACAAACATCTACATGACTGATGGTAACGGATTTTGTGTCTGTCTACAAAAACATCTACATGACTGATGGTAACGGATTTGAGTCTGTCTACAAAAACATCTACATGACTGATGTAACGGATTTTGATGTCTGTCTACAAAAACATCTACATGACTGATGGTAACGATTTGATGTCTGTCTACAAAAAACATCTATGACTGATGGTAACGATTTTGATGTCTGTCTACAAAAACATCTACAGACTGATGGTAACGATTTTGATGTCTGTCTACAAAAACATCTACATGACTGATGGTAACGGATTTTGATGTCTGTCTACAAAAACATCTACATGACTGATGGTAACGGATTTTGATGCTGTCTACAAAAACATCTAATGACTGATGGTAACGGATTTTGATGTCTGTCTACAAAAACATCTACATGACTGATGGTAACGGATTTTGATGTCTGTCTACAAAAAACATCTACATGACTGATGGTAACGGATTGATGTCTGTCTACAGAAACATCTACATGACTGATGGTAACGGATTTTGATGTCTGTCTACAAAACATCTACATGACTGATGGTAACGGATTTTGATGTCTGTCTACAAAAAACATCTACATGACTGATGGTAACGATTTTGATGTCTGTCTAAAAAACATCTAATCTACATGACTGATGGTAACGGATTTTGATGTCTGTCTACAGAAACATCTACATGACTGATGGTAACGGATTTTGATGTCTGTCTACAACAACATCTGTATGACTGATGGTAACGGATTTTGATGTCTGTCTACAAAAACATCTACATGACTGATGGTAACGGATTTTGATGTCTGTCTACAAAAAACATCTGTATGACTGATGGTAACGGATTTGATGTCTGTCTACAAAAAACATCTACATGACTGATGGTAACGGATTTTGATGTCTGTCTACAAAAAACATCTACATGACTGATGGTAACGGATTTATTGATGTATGTCTTATAAAATAAAACATCTACATGACTGATGGTAACGGATTTTGATGTCTGTCTACAAAAACATCTACATGACTGATGGTAACGGATTTTGATGTCTGTCTACAAAAACATCTACATGACTGATGGTAACGGATTTTGATGTCTGTCTACAAAAACATCTACATGACTGATGGTAACGGATTTTGATGTCTGTCTACAAAAACATCTGTATGACTGATGGTAACGGATTTTGATGTCTGTCTACAAAAACATCTACATGACTGATCGTAACGGATTTTGATGTCTGTCTACAAAAACATCTACATGACTGATGGTAACGGATTTTGATGTCTGTCTACAAAAACATCTACATGACTGATGGTAACGGATTTTGATGTCTGTCTACAGAAACATCTACATGACTGATGGTAACGGATTTTGATGTCTGTCTACAAAAACATCTACATGACTGATGGTAACGGATTTTGATGTCTGTCTACAGAAACATCTACATGACTGATGGTAACGGATTTTGATGTCTGTCTACAGAAACATCTGTATGACTGATGGTAACGGATTTTGATGACTGTCTACAGAAACATCTACATGACTGATGGTAACGGATTTTGATGTCTGTCTACAAAAACATCTACATGACTGATGGTAACGGATTTTGATGTCTGTCTACAAAAAACATCTAGAGTCTACATGACTGATGGTAACGGATTTTGATGTCTGTCTACAAAAACATCTAGAGTCTACATGACTGATGGTAACGGATTTCATTCTAATTTTGGGAGATCGACTTTAAAGCATTCGTGACTCTCTAATCAGTTCTTTTGACAGTGTTTTTTTTTCTCTTTCTTGTTGAAGTATTGTTTATGTTTGGAGAAATGGTGAGTAATGAACACATATCAGTGCATACCTAATCTAAGGAGATGCCCCTGGCGTTGACCACTCCTTCAACTTTTCTCGGAGCCAGCATCATACCGGCTGTACCCATCTACTTTTCCTCACTGCTCTACCTTTCCCTTACTGTGAAGAAAGTCTGGTACCCACTGACTGGGTATACTGGAGACCCCACGCAAATTACATAGTTCCACGGGCGTCATTTTCACCCGTACAAACCCTTGCTGTCCCCATCTTCTGAAAATTCTGCGCTAGAAATTTCCTCTTTTCTGTCGCTCTCTTTGTTTCTTTCTACCTCCTTTGCATTCTGTCATTTCTTCCTATCATTTTCTGCCTTACTGGTTCATTCACCTGTATGTGTTCGATGAAGTCTTACGTACTTTCTCTTAGGACTGATAACTGGGTACATGTATTAAGTGTATTTTTTGCTCTAGGGAGGTGAGATATGCGGAAGCCATTTTAGGTAATTTATGCCTGTTTTTATATAAGTTTTGGTGTCCTAACATATGCTTGAATTTGTATTCAGGTGTGTTTTTTAAATCCCCTGTGCGATAAATTGGACGGAGTGGTCAACGCCAGGGGCATGTCCTTAGCTTATGTGCGCGAATGCACTGATATGTGTACTTAATGTTCTTTTCTTCTTTTTTTTTTTTTTTTTTTTGCTTTTTTTTTTTTTACTGTTGAAGTTTTGTATGTTTTGAAATGGTTATAGCCCTGGAGTGGCTCTACGCAGTCGGTTGGGCTTTAAACAACAACAACCCTTGCTGGCAGATTAGAAGAAGAGTACTTTACCTCTGCACCAAAACAGGGGTAACAGTCCCTATTCATACCTCCTCTCGTTTTTTTCCCCAGTCAGGCAGGAAGTGTGGAGATGTGCACCACAGTGCATACGGCTCCATATCGTATCAGTGAGGACACGGGCAGTGAAGCAACAAACGCCTTTAGCAAGAAAAGTCTGCTGGTGTGATAAGGTGTGATAGGTGTCTGTGTATGTCAGGTTATGGCCATCTGCTCATTTATCAGTTTACTCATTTTAAGGGGATGTCTCTTTCTCTCCCTCTCCCCCCTCTCTCTCTGAGCGCATGTATCTGTGTGTGTGTGTGTGTGTGTGTGTGTGGAGAGAGAGAGAGAAGAGAGAGAGAGAGAGAGAGAGAGAAAGAGAGTGTGTGTGTGTGTGTGAGCGCCCGTGTGTGTATGCGTGTATCTGTGTAATGATTTTCAGTGACAGCAAGTGTGAATGGGAAGAGAGAGAGAGAGAGATGGGAAAAGAGAGAGAGAGAGAGAGAGA
>JAPXFY010000021.1:59491146-59493646 GCA_030674185.1 Monoplex corrugatus
TGAGGAGAAAAGTCGGGTCCTCGATGGGAAACGAACCCCGGAACCTCGATTTTAGTTACTGACAGGCGAATGTCTGAACCATTCTGCCAGTCTTTTCCACTATCAACCCGTGTAGTTATTTTTATCTTTTTTTTTTTTTTTTTACTTTGACGTGAAATTATTTAATCCAAAACAAGTGTGACTACCTGCGTTCAAGCAAACAGGAACCAGAAAAAACACGAAAAAAGAATAAAAACGCGTATTTAATACAAATTAAATACGCGTTCCTATTCTTTTTTCGTGTTTTTTTTTTTCTTCTGGTTCCTGTGAAATTATTTACTCTTGGAATCGGTTCTCGGCACACTCTGCAGATGCACCGCCATAACGATACACAGCAGCACAGACCAAGAGGAGTGAGTGCTCTCTACCACTCCCCCCTCTCTACCTTATTTCGTTTCTGGTTCATTCTCCAGCCCCAGGACCAGTCTTATACCAAGACTGGTCTTCTATCGAAATATTGCCCGCAGAATATTAGTCGCTGACCATCGGACCGCAAAATACGATCAGTCTTCAAAGGTTTGGGGTAGGGTTGGTTTAAGGGGAAGCGAGGCAGAGGCCAGGGCGGGACAAGGGAAGTAATCTCGGATTTCTGCTTCTCTGCCTCGGGTTCCTGCCTTTCCCTTGCCCTGTGAGGATTGTACTGTCCCTTTACGTCTAAACTGACGTCATGCGTGCACTGCAATGCTGGCCAGTCACGTCATCCGCACATCATCTATCGCGTCCGCGATTGCGTCACTGAGTGACGTCAGTGGGCATTTTTTGGTTTGTTCGTTTGTTGTTGTTGTCGTCGTCGTTGTTGAGAAGAAATGTGAAATTGAGAACCGGCTCTTAAGCCTTTTCGTCTATTTCGACAAGGGTGTGAGATTATGTGTTTGTGAGGCCATACGGTTAGAAAGTGCAGAGAGGAGAGAGAGAGAGAGAGAGAGAGAGAGAGAGAGAGAGAGAGAGAGAGAGAGAGAGAGAGAGAGAGAGAGAGAGAGAGAGAGAGCAGTCAGACAGAAAGAGCGACGGAGAGATAAGACCAATTTCTAAGGGCGAGAGATTCTCTCTCTCTCTCTCTTTCACTCTGTGTGTGTGTGTGTGTGCACGTGCGTGCGTGTGTGTGTTGTGTATGTGTGTGCGTGTGTTTGTGTACGTGTGTGTGTGTGTGAGAGAGAGAGACAGGAGAGAGAGAGAGAGAGAGAGAGAGAGAGAGAGAGAGACAGGGGAAGAGAGAGAGAGAGAGAGAGAGACAGAGAGAGAGAGAGACAGACCCAGACACAATGGCCAGAAATCACCACATTTCTACTTAACTCTTTCCCATGCCCCCCTTGGAATAAATCCATCCATCCATCAATCCATCCACCCATCAATCCATCCATCCATCCATCAATCCATCCATCCATCCATCAATCAATCAATCCATCCATCCATCCATCAACCAATCTAATCTTTACATTCCACAGAACTTTTTTCCTTGCTCCCCTGATAGATACATAAATGAAGCAAACAAACGAACGACTAAAATAAATAAATAAATCAAATATTAAATAAATACAGAAATAAACACACATATACATAAAGTCAGAGAGAATCAACACAACTCCCCCACCCCTCACACCCATCCACCCCCCAAACCACCCACAGACTATGGTGTCAAGGTGAAAAAGCAGCCACCTCCGTCAGCATCAGACACAACCCCCATCAGCACAGATTACATACCAACCTATCTACCATCACCCTTTTCCGCCTCACTGACTACAGGTACTCAATCAAGCGTGGTAAGATCGATACAGCTCCAATCTCTCCCTCCTTCCCCCCTGCCCCCTGCCCCCCTTTCTGCCCTCCAACACCTCAAGGCTCAAGTCCTTCCAAGCAAAGGGAAGATAAAAAAAAAAAAGGGGGGGGGGGGGGGGTGGAAAAATGCTGAAGGCGATCACGTCATCATGGCTCCTTCTTGTTATTCGAGTGCGGAGCGATGCACTGCGTTGTCATTGTGTTGTGCTGCTTCGTTGTTTGTTGTGCGTGTGTTGCGTTGCGTTGTATTGTGTTGTGTGTTGTGTGTATGTAGGTTGTGTGTAGTGTGTGTTGTGTCGTGTAGTTGTGTGTAGTGTAGTGTAGTGTAGTGTAGTGTAGTGTAGTGTAGTGTAGTGTATGTAGTGTGTGTAGTGTAGTGTAGTGTAGTGTAGTGTTGTGTAGTGTAGTGTTGTGTTTTTGGTGCTTGTGCTGTGCTGCTTGTGTTGTGTTGCGTTGTGTTGTGCCCGTTGTGTTGTGCGAGTTGTGCGTGTGCTGTGTGTGCTGCGTTGTGCTTGTGCGTTGCGTTGTGCTTTGTTGCGTTTCGTTGTGTTTGTTGCGTTGTGTTGTTTGCGTTGCGTTGTGCTGTGCTGCGTTGCTGTGCTGTGCTGTGCTGCGTTGCGTTGAGTTGTGTTGTGTTTTGTTCGTAGTGTTGTGCTGCGCTGTGTTGTGTTGTGTTGTGTTGCGT
>JAPXFY010000021.1:59498646-59503646 GCA_030674185.1 Monoplex corrugatus
ACTCGCTCCCTTCTCTCTACATATACACCTGCTAACACGACTAATTCTGAAGTTAAAACAATTCGCACTGGAGTGAGAAACTGATGACTTGTATTGTGTTGTGTTGTGTTGTGTTGTGGTGTTTGTATTGTGTTGTATCGTGTCGTGTCGTGTCGTGTTGTGTTGTGTTGTGTTGTATTGTATTGTGTTGTGTTGTGTTGTGTTGTGTTGTATTGTGTTGTGTTGTATTGTGTTATATTGTATTGTGTTGTATTGTGTTGTATTGTGTTGTGTTGTGTTGTGTTGTATTGTGTTGTGTTGTATTGTGTTATATTGTATTGTATTGTGTTGTATTGTGTTGTGTTGTGTTGTGTTGTGTTGTATTGTGTTGTGTTGTATTGTGTTATATTGTATTGTGTTGTGTTGTATTGTGTTGTATCCACTGATTAAGAAACTGATGACTGTATTGTATTGTGTTGTGTTGTTTGTATTGTGTTGTGTTGTGGTGTTTGTATTGTGTTGTATTGTATTGTGTTGTATTGTGTTGTGGTGTTTGTATTGTGTTGTGCTGTATTGTATTGTATTGTGTTGTGTTGTATCCACTGAGTGAGAAATGATGACTGTGTTGTGTTGTGTTGTATTGTGTTGTGTTGTATTGTTGTATTGTGTTGTACTGTATTGTGTTGCATTGTATTGTGTTGTGTTGTGTTGTATCCACTGAGTGAGAAACCGACGACTGAACTGTGTCGTGCTGCGTTGTGTCGTGTTGTGTTGTACTGCAATGCGTCACACCTGATGCTATACTGATTATGCACATTCTGATTTAACTACATTCATGAAAGACAATTACATCAAAAACAAAGACAAAACAAAACAAAAAAAGAACAAAAACAAAACACACACACACAGCAGACATACAATACAAAATTTGAAAATAAATATTTATCTGACCGGGAGCCTGAACAGACTCCCGGTGTTGTGTACCTTCATGTTTATATGCATTGAATTAAGAAGAGATCAAATTTCAATAAAAATTCAAGCATTCTGAAACCACTACAGAATAACAAGAAAGGATTTTGCCGGCATGCGGTCGCTTAACCCTTTGACTCATGCACCCTATCCACCAACTGCAAAAACTTAACCCTTTGACTCCTGCACCCTATCCACCAACTGCAAAAACTTAACCTTTTGACTCCCGCACCCTATCCACCAACTGCAAAAACTTAACCCTTTGACTACCGCAACCTATCCACCAACTGCAAAAACTTAACCCTTTGACTCCTGCACCCTATCCACCAACTGCAAAAACTTAACCCTTTGACTCCTTCGCCCTATCCACCATCATCTCTGCAGGAAGCTGGCGGATAGGGTGAGGGAGTCAAAGGGTTAAGTTCTTGATTTGCTACCGTGGTTGACAGTGCAGGATGCTGTTGGATAGAGTGCAGGAGTCAAAGGGTTAAAAAGACAGAACAAGCGACAAAACCCCTAAAAACAGTGAGACAATAAAGGACGAAAATCAGTATTTAACCCTTTGACTCCCGCTCCCTGTCGATCAGAATCTTGCATTGTCAACCATGCTGGCAAAGCAAAAACATAACTTCTCGACTCCCTCACCCTATCCACCAGCTTCCTGCAGGTAGTTGGTGGATAGGGTGAGGGAGTCAAGGAGTTAAGTTTTTGCTGTTGGTGGACAGGGTGCGGGAGTCAAAGGGTTAAATAAGGACCACTTGCGTTGGTGAAGTGGTCAGTGCAACAGAATAACGACCAGGAGGTTGCAGGTTCGAATCCCAACAGTCCAGTTACAAATCACTGTAGACAGTTTGGGGCCAATCACCTACTACCAACAGTCCAGTTACAAATCACTGTAGACAGTTTGGGGCCAATCACCTACTACCAACAGTCCAGTTACAAATCACTGTAGACAGTTTGGGGCCAATCACCTACTGCCAACAGTCCAGTTACAAATCACTGTAGACAGTTTGGGGAAAATCACCTACTGCCAACAGTTCAGTTACAAATCACTGTAGACAGTTTGAGGCCAATCACCTACTACCAACAGTCCAGTTACAAATCACTGTAGACAGTTTGAGGCCAATCACCTACTACCAACAGTCCAGTTACAAATCACTGTAGACAGTTTGAGGCCAACCACCTACTACCTACCAACAGTCCAGTTACAAATCACTGTAGACAGTTTGAGGCCAATCACCTACTACCAACAGTCCAGTTACAAATCACTGTAGACAGTTTGGGGCCAATCACCTACTACCAACAGTCCAGTTACAAATCACTGTAGACAGTTTGAGGCCAATCACCTACTACCAACAGTCCAGTTACAAATCACTGTAGACAGTTTGGGGCCAATCACCTACTACCAACAGTCCAGTTACAAATCACTGTAGACAGTTTGGGGCCAATCACCTACTACCTACCAACAGTCCAGTTACAAATCACTGTAGACAGTTTGAGGCCAATCACCTACTACCAACAGTCCAGTTACAAATCACTGTAGACAGTTTGGGGCCAATCACCTACTACCAACAGTCCAGTTACAAATCACTGTAGACAGTTTGAGGCCAATCACCTACTACCAACAGTCCAGTTACAAATCACTGTAGACAGTTTGAGGCCAATCACCTACTACCAGCAGTCCAGTTACAAATCACTGTAGACAGTTTGGGGCCAATCACCTACTACCAACAGTCCAGGTACAAATCACTGTAGACAGTTTGAGGCCAATCACCTACTACCAACAGTCCAGTTACAAATCACTGTAGACAGTTTGAGGCCAAACACCTACAACCAACAGTCCAGTTACAAATCACTGTAGACAGTTTAGGGCCAATCACCTACTACCAACAGTCCAGTTATAAAAATCACTGTAGACAATTTGTGGCCAATCACTGTAGACAGTTTGAGGCCAATCACCTACTACCAACAGTCCAGTTGCAAATCACTGTAGACAGTTTGAGGCCAATCACCTACTACCTACCAACAGTCCAGTTACAAATCACTGTAGACAGTTTGAGGCCAATTACCTATTACCAACAGTCCAGTTACAAATCACTGTAGACAGTTTGGGGCCAATCACCTACTACCTACCAACAGTCCAGTTACAAATCACTGTAGACAGTTTGGGGCCAATCACCTACTGCCAACAGTCCAGTTACAAATCACTGTAGACAGTTTGAGGCCAATCACCTACTACCTACCAACAGTCCAGTTACAAATCACTGTAGACAGTTTGGGGCCAATCACCTACTACCAACAGTCCAGTTACAAATCACTGTAGACAGTTTGAGGCCAATCACCTACTACCTACCAACAGTCCAGTTACAAATCACTGTAGACAGTTTGGGGCAATCACCTACTGCAGAGTTAAAGATCTCTTTGACTTCCTCAACTTATCCACCAACTGCAAAAACTTAATCCTTTGACTCCCTCACCCTATCCACCAGCATCCTGCAGGAAGCTGGTGGATAGGGTGAGGGAGTCAAAGAGTTAAGTGTTTGCTTTGCTAGCATGGTTGATAATACAGGATGCTGGTGGATAGGATGAGGGAGTCAAAGGGTTAAGTGTCTGCTCTGATAGCATGGTTGATACTACAGGATGCTGGTGGGCAAGGTGTGGAAGTCAAAGGGTTAAGCATGCTATGGGCTCGTTGAGAAGACCAAGACCACTGTCAAGTCTCGTTTACTTCGTTAAAAAGTCCATGACTCAGCAGGTGTCGGTATGTTTCGGGCCTGGTTGACGGCAGGATATTTTATGACAGGAAGGGCAGAGCACAGCCCCATCACGCAGTCTCAACCCTGATTGGAACTCCATAGCATCATGATTTAACATCAACATCACCATGCTTCATCACAGCACTGTGAACAATTGTTCCAGTCTCTTAGACCATCCAAGTGGCGTAGAAAATGGGATTACAGAATACGTTTTGAAACGTAAAACAGGACGGAGAGGTGGAGGCACTAAGAGAGGGGGAAACAAAGACAGTCTTCATAAAGATGCAAAAACAGGAGAGGGGGGAAATAAAATTATAAAAAAGAAAAGAAAAACAAAAACGAGACTGGGCGACCAATGGAAAAGAAAAACAAAAAACAACAAAAACAAAACAAAAAAATGAGACTGGCCAACCAACGGAACGCATAAAAAAAAAAAAAAAGGTATGAAGAAAGAAAGGAAAGAAAATACAAAAATGAAGGAAGAAAAAAGAGAAGAGAGAACAAGGAAGATTAGAGATAAGTCTGTAGAAGAAAACTGTAGGGGAAAGAAAACTTTACAGATAAGTCTTTAGGGGGGGGGGGGGGAGGAGAGAAAACTTTAGAGAGAAGTCTGTACAGCCCGTCAGTCTGTGAGGGGGGGGGGGGGGGGGGGGAAGGAAGGAAAAATAAAGGGAGAGAACAGCACACGTGGTTTCCAAATTGACTACACCCAGAGAAGCTCATCAACCCTCCAGCTTACTCGTAGGGGATCCTATTTGTTTTAAATTTTCAACTGACTCTCAGGAGGGGGAAAAAATGTGAACGGGGGAGATTTTGAGGTAAAGGGGAGTAGAGGAGGAGGGGGGGGGGGTTGAAGGAGAGAGCACCTCGGGTCGGCGGCGGGCTTGCGCAATGATGATGTTGCTCGCTTCCTGTCTATCGTTACAGCAGCCGAGCAAACAAGCCAGCCCCGGTCGGAAGCGGAGAAAATAAACGGCAGGGAAAAAGAAAATGAATCGGAAATGAAAAAAAAACGGAAGCCTATGTGTCTGATCGTATGAACAGTTCTCATACGTCTTCTTCCACTGGACAGAAACCCCTGAATCATGGACAAGTTGATTCTCAGACAATTCCATGTGCTCCATCCAAATCTGCCAGAAATGATCTGGCAGACTTCTTAAGCCTGCGCAAAATTCTATGCGCTAAGAGAGTTTTGGAGAGGGAGGTGGGTAAAGGAAACAATGAAACACAACTAAAATGAGGAGTGTTCTGAGCTTACGGGTTTTGTGCTTTGTATCTGCTTCTATGCTAGCTGAA
>JAPXFY010000021.1:59516146-59523646 GCA_030674185.1 Monoplex corrugatus
GCGTGCGTGTGTTGTGTGCTTGCGCGTGTGTGTTTGTGTGTGTGCGTGCGTGTGTGTGTGTGTGTGTGCTGTGTGTGTGTGTGTGTGTGTGTGTGTGTGCGTTTACACTTTTCTGACAAGTGACAGCAGGTGAATGACAACGCAACATTGTTCACATCGACAAAGTCAGCCTACTCAACACGCCACGTGCTGTAGCGGGTCTTCACAAGATGGCGGCGGGGGGGGCTTCAATTGTCCTGACGCCGGAGGTGCACGGTGTGCCTGTCTAGTTACAACCCGCTTGACTCCCGCACACTATCTACCACCAAAAAAACTTAACCCTTTAACTCTCTCACCCTATCCACCAGCTTCCTGCAGAAAGCTGGTGGATAGGGTGAGGGAGTCAAAGGGTCAAGTTTTTGCTTTGCCAGCATGGTTGACAATGCAGGATGCTGGAGGACAGGGTACGGACGTCAAAGTGTTAAAGAGGTCTGTGCCAGAATCACAGCAGGCCAAATCAATCCAGAGAATCCGGCAATAGCATCGTATCTCACAGTGCTACCAAAATGTTTTAAGGCTTCTTTGAGCAACATTGTTATAGCTGGTCCTCATGTCTACTCTGAGAGTGGTAGGATTGTAACCCTTTCACTCCTACACCATATCCACCAACTGCAAAAACTTTAACCCTTTGATTCCCTCACCCTATCCACCAACTGCAAAAACTTAACCCTTTGACTCCTACACACTATCCACAGACTGCAAAAACTTAACCCTTTCACTCCTACACCATATCCACCAACTGCAAAAACTTAACCCTTCGACTCCTACACCCTATCCACCGACTGCAAAAACTTAACCCTTCGACTCCTACACCCTATCCACCGACTGCAAAAACTTAACCCTATGACTCCTACACCCTATCCACCAACTGCAAAAACTTAACCCTATGACTCCTACCACGGTAACACCCTATCCACCAACTGCAAAAACTTAACCCTTTGACTCCTACACCCTATCCACCAACTGCAAAAACTTAACCCTTTGACTCCTACACCCTATCCACCAACTGCAAAAACTTAAACCCTTTGATTCCCTCACCCTATCCACCAACTGCAAAAACAACCCTTTGATTCCCTCACCCAATCCAAAACTTAACCCTTTGATTCCCTCGCCCTATCCATCAGCTTCCTGCAGGAAGCAGTGCAGGACGCTGGTGGACAAGGTGCGGGAGTCACAAAGGGTTAAAGTCTTGCTTCCTGCCTTCTCTACAGTCCGCCCGCTTTTCTCCCAGATGTTACAGCTCGTAGCATTCTGCACAGGCTCGAAGGAGTTTGGCAGATTTATTGGGGGCGGGGGAGGGGGAGGGGGGCACACATGCAGAATTGTCCGAGTGCACAAAATTCCTTTCGAACAAGCTCCAAGACTGGCCAGCCAGCATCAGTGTACCGCATCATTACAGGCACGCTATGTCTTAGCTCTGCCTGTTCCTGCCAGATACACATGGTGAGACCGTGCCAAGCAGTTGCCCCCCCCGGAAAAAACAAACGGTGCTTTGGACTGATGTCTAGGATACTAACAGCAGAGGATGCTGTATTGTTGTTTAAAGCCCAGCCGACTGCGTAGAGCCATAGCAGGGCTATAACCGTTTCAAAACATACAAAACTTCAACCGGAAAAAGAAAAGAAAAGAAAAGAAAATTAAGTACACATATCAATGCATTCGCGCACATAATCTAAGGACATGCCCCTAACGTTGACCACTCCGTCCAATTTATCGCACAGGGGATTTAAAAAAACACACCTGAATACAAATTTAAGCATACCTAAGGACACCAAAACATATGTGAAAAACAAGCATAAATTACCTAAAATTGCTTCCGCATATCTCACTCCCTAAAGCCAAAAAAAAAAAACCAAAAAAAAAAACCCATTTAATACATGTACCCAATTATCAATCCTAAGAAAAAGTACGTAAGACTTTATCGAACACATACAGATGAATGGCTCAGCAAGGCAGAAAACGATAGGAAGAAATGACAGAAAGCACAGGAACAAGTCAGAAACAAAGAGAGTGACAGAAAAGAGGAAATTTCTAGCACAGAATTTCCAGAAGGTGGGATATACCATTTATGCAGAAAGAGTCCCCGGCATCCCCACGGGGGTTAACAGCAGAGGATACAGACTTCCTCCCAGGTCACAGGATCCATCATGGAACCGTCAGGAACGGAAACAAGGGCAATACTCAGACAATCAACGTACAGGCGTGTTGCTAATGTAGCGTGAAACTTCCTGATTATGTCTGTAACAGACAACCCTGTATCGCTCCCCCCCTCCGTTTCATCTGTGTGTGTGTATGTGTGTGTGTGTGTGTGTGCGTGCGTGCGCGCGTGCGTGTGAGAGAGAGAGAGAGAGAGAGAGAGAGAGAGAGAGAAGAGAGAAAGAGAGAGAGAGAGGTGAGAAAAATGAGATAGATGGCGAGAAAATTAAGAGAGAGAAAGAGAGATTGAGAGAGAGGAGAGAGAGAGAGAGAAGAGAGAGAGAGAGAGACAGAGACAGGGACAGAGAGACAGAGAAGGGGTGAGGATGAGAAAAATGAAGACAAAGAGAGAGATACAGAGAGAGGGAGAGAGAGAGAGAGAGGAGAGAGAGGAGAGTGAGAGCGGATGAGAGAGAGAGGGAGTGAGAGAGAGAGAGCGAGAGAGACAGAGACTGAGAGACAGAGAGAGATGGGGAGGGGGGTAATGAAGGTGGATTAGTGATGATCAGGATTCCAGTTATTCTTTCAACTGTGCAGAACCGCAGGATAACTGACAACATGAACTTGTGTTTTGTGACGTTACAGACATTTTGTGTCAATCCTTAAGACGTATATATATATAATATTAACATGTTAGAGGTATGCCAGTGTTCCACATATAACAAATAAATAAACTGTAATTACACAGCCTTTTCATGAACATACATTAAAACCATAAGCACCTTTCTTTGGCGTGGACTTTTTCAGCTGTCTTCTCTCCTTCCCCCTTCTTCATGACAACAACAACAATAAAACAATAAAGTCTTGTTATGGTTTCTGAAAAATAATCTACAAAAATTATCTTGTACATTACTTCACACTTCATATGCACTGCTTCCTGTTAACCCCCCCCCCCCCCCAACTCATTCATCTACATGATTATAAAAAAAAAAAAAAAAAAAAAGAGTCCACGCAAACTCCACTAAACTAAAAATCAGTAAGAAAATGGAAAAGTTCTGAATGTGGATCTGATCCCGTCTCTTCATCTCTCCCCTATCATGCATATTTCAACTTAAGAACCAAGAATGTTCAGGGCGACGTTTTTACACCCAAGTACACGATTTATGTACGTCTTTTTCTTTTCCTGTTGTTAACCTGCTTACGACCATCAGTTACACTTTCAGCTTCAGTTTCTCAAGATGACGTCTCCGCGCTCGGAGTGAATTCCATTTATGCACTGACGCCACTGACGCCATGACGAAAGACCCAAGCTGATCATGGTATAAGCCTTCAGCCTGCACATAGGCTCAACCTGTATAATACATAATTTACATGTAATGTGATGTTGCCATTTCACCACAGAGATACGCTTAGGTTTCCACAGTAAATGCATGTTCTAATGTAGTAAAGAAGATTTTCTCCATACATATATGTACCTACAAACATACATGACCATACAAAATACACTTCAGTCCCTTTTCGGGGCGAGGGTCGGATGTAAGAAAGCAGGTTCTGATCTAATACCCTCTTAAAAAACAAAAACAAAAACCTAATCGTATCTCATCGCTCTCTTTTTATACGTTTATGATGTAATACATGTGTATCTTGTAATGCGCTTGAAAAAAGTTCTTGGAAGCTTATGACGTAAATGTATGTTTTGTGCAGGTACCTCTCTCTCTCTCTCTCCCTCTCTGTCTGTCTCTGTGTCTGTCTGTCTCTCTCTCTCTCTCAAAAGTTCTGTGCGAGTCTCTGTGTCTGTCTGTCTCTCTCTCATAACAGTTCTGTGTGCCTCTCTCTCTCTCTCTCTCTCTCTCTCTCTCTGTGTGTGTGTGTGTGTTGTGTGTGTGTGTGTGTGTGTGTGTGTGTGACATAAAAGTTCTGTACGCATACGAATGAAACTGTGTTGCAATACTCTCTCTCTCTCTCTCTCGTCCTTTTTCTAAAAGTTCTGTATGCGTACGAATGAATATGTTCAATGTTTTCAGACACCCCACCCCCTTCTCTCTCTCTCTCTCTCTCTCTCTCTCATCGCCGTGAAAGAAAGCCTGAACGTTTTCCCAATCATATCACATCACACGCACATACCAGTGCAACATTTTGCACAAACAAACGATAAATCAACATTCTGCCGTCGCAGACATACCACACACACACACACTGATAAATAAATTCTCTGCTGTCTCTCTGCCCCCCCCCCCCCCATTCTCTCTCTCTCTTTTCAAATGATATCAAATCACACATCACATAAACATTTGCCACCGTACTAGAGCAGCAATAATTTACACATAAACAACATATAAACTTTCTCACATCGCTGACATATGTCACAAACAGACGGATAAATAATGATTTTCTCTGTCGAAAATAAAAATCCCTTCCTGTTCTTCGCAGTATATCAGTTTTTTCCCCAATCCCAATCTTGTCTGCTGTGTGGATTTATGCATTACTTTTTTATCTCGGGCTACTTGACTTTTCTGTTACAACCAGAACGCTTATCTCAAATAATAAAACAAGAGAGGTGAAAATTTTCGGTCAACAGGCCTTTGTCAAGCGTATAAAAAAAACATAAAACAAAAAACAAACAAAAAAACATAAATGCACAACAATTTGCATAAAACAAACACAACAAACAAACAAAACACAACAGAACACAACAAACGAACAAAGTACAGCAATAAACAAAAAGTAACAAACAAAGTCAAACAAAAAACAAACAAAACACAATAAACAAAACAATAAACAAAACACAAACAAACACAACAAACAAACAAAACACAATAGAACACAACAAACGAACAAAGTACAACAATAAACAAAAAGTAACAAACAAAGTCAAACAAAAAACAAACAAAACACAATAAACAAAACAATAAACAAAACACAAACAAACACAAAAAACAAACAAAACACAACAAACAAAATACAACAACAAACAAAACATAACAAACAAACACAAAAAACAAACAAAACACAAACAAAACAAAACACAACAAACAAAACACAACAAACAAAACAACAAACAAAACACAAACAAACAAACGCGACTGCCTTGTTTTGTATACCAGACGCGCGTTCTGATTCTATTTTTGTGTTGATTTTTAATTTTTTTTCTGGTTCATCTTTTCTTGCACGGTGGCAGTCATTTTGATTCAGATTTCTTCAGTTCCAGCCATGGACTCGGAATTTCACGTCTCGAGTTCAATCCTAACCATCAACATAAGAACTGGCCTGTTGCTGTCCATCTTAATGCTCCAGTCATTCTGCTGGTGTCAGTGTTTCCTAGGTCCAACACCCCCACCCTTTCCCATTTCAAGACCTTGCCAACATCAATTGTGTACCGCACATCAAGGAGTTTGTCAGTAATTGCTGACAGATTCTGGGCAGAGCATATATAGAATTGCTCGAGCGCAGTGGATCTCTCTTAAACAAACCCTACCATCACATGAATTACTTGTATTGATATTTCTAATACTTATATTCGTGTGTGGGGTAAACTCTGCTTGGGCGATGGCTGTGGATAAAAATCAATCAATCAACAACTATTTGCTAAATTTGTTATTTTCGTAAATCTATCAAAACAAAACAAAAACAAACAAACAAAAGAAACAACAACAAAAAATCCAAAGCAAACAAAGAAACAAAACCCCAAAACAACATCTCTCTCTCTCTCTCGCTCTGTCTCTCTCTTTGCGACGATTCTGTAAGTTGAGCCTCGGAATCACCTGCCAATGGTTCGAAGCTGGTGTCCAATACATTAAGTCGCTTTAAATCCCATCCTAACACAGTGCTTGTTCTCGTGGTGTCAGTATAGGTAGGATTAGAAGGATTAGATAAGAGTGTTCTCGTGGTGTCAGTATAGGTAGGATTAGAAGGATTAGATAAGATCTCCCCGTCCCCCACGTTCCTGGGATGATTACGTCAGATTATGTCACTGAGGCAGGTGCTGAGATAAAACTAAAAGTGTGTCTTCAGATTTCTCAAAATATATTCGTTGAGGCCACAGCTCCTTATGAAAAGGTGACAAATACATCCACACTGTTCAACACCACACGTGTGGAGACATTTCCTAAATATTACTCTTCTGGGAAACTTGAGGCAGTCACACCACAAGAATGACACCCCCAAGCCCCTCTCCCCCCCCCCCCAAAAAAAAACAACCCAATAAAACAAAACCCCCCAACAATAACAACAAACAAAAAACCCAACAACAACACCAAACAAAAACCCCCCCAACAACAACAAACAAAAAACCCAACAACAACAACAAAAAACCCCAACAACAACAAACAAAAACCCCAACAACAACAAAAAACCCAACAACAAAAAACCCAACAACAACAAACAAACAAAAACCCCAACAACAAACTTAAAACCTAACAACAACAACAAACAAAAAACCCAACATTAACAACAAACAAACAAAAATAACAACAAAAACAAACAAAAAACCCCAAACAGAAAACAAAACAAAACCAAAACAGACGTGTAGATAGCCATCAGACATTCATATTTTTAAAAGCAAAGTTTCTAGTGACATGTACATCACTGTTTTGTTTCAAAAAGTAGAAGTTAATCTTTACTCTTGTGTAAAATTTCCTGTAAGTTTGAGGAATGTTTTTTTTACTTCTCTCAGATCATCGCCAAATTGAAAGCGATTCAGATCAAATCAAACCTATGTATGTGTGTGTGTGTGTGTGTGTGTGTGTGTGTGTGTGTGTGTGCGTGCGTGCGTTGTGTGTGTGTGTGTGTGTGTGTGTGTGTGTGTGTGTGTGTGTGTGTGTGTGTGTGTGTGTGTGAGTGTGTGTGAGCGAGAGTGTATGATTGTGCGCGCTCGCGCGCATGTGTATGTGTGCACATATATATATATATATATATATATATATATATATATATATATATATATATATATATATATATATATATATATATATGAGCGTGTGTGTGCATGCCTGCGTGTGTGCTTGTGTGTGCGTGCGTGTGTGTGTAAGTGTATATGTATATATGTATATGCTGTGTGTAAGTGTATATATATGTATATGCATACATACATATACATATATATGAACATGTACGCGCGCATGTGTGTGTGTGTATGCGCGTATATATATGAATATGTACGTGTGTGTGTATGTGTATATATGAGTGTGTGCGTGTGTACGCTCACACGTGTGTGTGTGTGTGTGTGTGTGTGTGTGTGTGTGTGTGTGTGTGTGTGTGTGTGAGTGTGTGTGTGTGTGTATGCATGCTTGCGAGTGTTTGTCGCACGCTTTGCCAGTACACCCATCC
>JAPXFY010000021.1:59528646-59536146 GCA_030674185.1 Monoplex corrugatus
TTTTCTTTTTTTTTTTAAACATCTTGCCATTTGCATTTTTTCCTGTTCACTCAGAGAGAGAGAGAGAGAGAGAAAAGAGAGAGAGAGAGAGAGACAGACAGAGAGACAGAGAGAAAAGAGAGACAGAAAAGAGAGAGAGAGTGTGTGTGTGTGTGAGAGAGAGAGTGGGAGTGTGTGTATTGTGAATGAGAGAGAGAGACAGAGAAGGAGAGAGAGAGAGAGAGAGAGAGAGAGAGGAGAGAGAGGAGAGAGAGAGAGAGTGTGTGTGTGTGTGTTTGTGTGTGCCAGAGAGAAAGAGAGAGACAGAGAGGGGGGAAGGGGCAACTCACTCCAGCCACTTAGCCTTTTTTTTTATCGTCTCTCCCTAGTGACATGATAAGAAGTCAAATGAGCGGAAAAAAACGAGCACTCGGACACAAAAACTGTTAACAAGAACACACACACACACACACACACACACACACACACACACACACACACACACACACACATACACACACACACACACACACACACACAGAGTGAGAGACAGAAAGACACGCACAAATAGGACATACAATTTCTCACAACCCTTGCCATCAGCACTTCATTCAAATCAAGCATTCACGCGCGCGCGCACACACACACACATACACACACACACACGAGAGAGAGAGAGAGAGAGAGAGAGAGAGAGAGGAGAGAGAGAGAGAGAGAGAGAGAGAGAGTCTCCTTTGCTTACATCACCACTTAATTCACATTAAGCGTTCACACACACACACACACACACACACACACACACACACACACACACACACACACACACACACACACACACAGAGACAAGCACACACACAAACACCACAGAGTTTCTCACTCTTTCTCGCGTCACCACTTAATTCAAATCAAGCATTAACCCAAAAGCAGGCAGCCATACAGACAGGAAAGAGACACAAGCGAGAAATACACCCCTTCAGATCTGCACGAGGGCTATTATTATGCAAATGGTATGCAAATGAATGGGAGGATTCCGTGAAGACCACGCGCAACAAGACAGGGCAGGGGGGCCTGGAATTTAGCACTCCCGGATCTGGAATCAGAACCCCCTTCTTCCCCCTTCTGTGGTCCCCCTCCCCTCCCCCCTTTCCAACCAACCCCCACTCACACACACGCAGGACAATTAACATGCCATTTCTGATGATGGGTGGAGTACGTTTACGATTAATTTCGTTTGCCTTGATTTGGATTTGTTGCTTGTGTTTGTACTGTTTGGTTTCCCCCATGAGAACGACAGATACCGACCTGTCCGCACTGTCAACCTTCCCTACATGGAACCTACCAAGAATCGTGCAACATCCCCAGGCCCGTCATAATCTGTTATTGTTGTTATTGTTATTGTTGTTTAAAGCCCAGCCGACTTCGCAGAGCCATATCAAGGCTATAACCGATTCAAAACATACAAAACTTCAACAGGAAACAAACACAAAAAACAAACAAAAAACAACAACAATAACAACAAAAAAGTACACATATCAATGCATTTGCGCACATAATCTAAGGACATGCCCCTGGTGTTGGCCACTTCGTCCAATGTATCACACAAGGGATTTAAAAAACACACCTGAATACAAACATAATCATACCAAAACATATATAAAAACAGGCATAAATTATCTAAAATTGCTTCCGCATATCTCATCTCCCTAAAGCCAAAACTGCACATTTTAAACAAGTACCCAATTATCAATCCTAAGAAAAAATACTTAAGACTTTATCGAACACATACAGGTGAGTGAACCAGCAAGGCGGAAAATGATAGGTAGAAATGACAGAAAGCAAAGGAACAAGGCAGAAACAAAGAGAGTGACAGAAAACGGGAAATTTCTAGCACAAAATTTCCAGAAGGTGGGGATACTATTCATACTGAAAGAGCTCCCGGAATCCCCACGGGGGACGTCATAATCTCCAATCATCTACTCGCCCCATGCAATCAAGACAATGCTGACGCCTTCATCACAAAAGGACGATGGAGGAGGAGCAGGCTTTCATCCAAAGACAACAGGATAACGTCACCCGGACTGCCCTTCACATGACACCAGAAGGGAGACACCAGAAGAGAAACCCAAGGACACCTGATGAAGAATGACAGGAGAAAAAAGATCCTGAAGCACACCAAGAATATCACACAGAAAGCGGCCATGAACAGAGAGCACCTGAAGCACACCTGGAATACCACACAGAAAGTGTCCATGAACAGAGAGCACCACCTGGAATACCACACAGAAAGTGCCCATGAACAGAAAGCACCTGATGCACACCTGGAATACCACACAGAGAGTGCCCATGAACAGAAAGCACCTGAAGCACACCTGGAATACCACACAGAGAGTGCCCATGAACAGAGAGCACCTGAAGCACACCTGGAATACCACACAGAGAGTGCCCATGAACAGAAAGCACCTGATGCACACCTGGAATACCACACAGAAAGTGTCCATGAACAGAAAGCACCTGAAGTACACCTGGAATACCACACAGAAAGTGCCCATGAACAGAAAGCACCTGAAGTACACCTGGAATACCACACAGAAAGTGCCCATGAACAGAAAGCACCTGATGCACACCTGGAATACCACACAGAAAGTGTCCATGAACAGAGAGCACCTGAAGTACACCTGGAATACCACACACAGAGTGCCCATGAACAGAAAGCACCTGAAGCACACCAAGAATACCATACAGAAAGTGCCCATGAACAGAGAGCAATGGCGGATTCTCGTTGTTGCTGTATACATGCCAAGATCATTGACGTGGTGTTAGCCCTGATATGGCTCTAGTAGTCGGCTGGGCTATAAACAAAATGAACCTGAACCTCATGAGGGGTCACAGGCATTCTAATGATTACTGAAGAAATCCAAATCAAGTGTGACTGCCCGCGTTCAAGCAAACAGAAACCAGAAAAAAAAAATCACGAAAGAAGAATATGAACGCGGATTTAATACAATAACTCTTGTCTTGTTGTATTAAATACGCGTTCTTATCCTTCTTTCGTGTTTTTTTCTGGTTTCTGATTACTGAAGAAACCTGGATCGATAGAAAGCGACAGTCTTGCAACATGAAAGCCGATCACCTGTCGAACAGACACTGTTACTCTTACTGTTGCTTAAAGCCCATCCGATAACCGTTTCAAAACATACACAATACTTCAACATTGTTATTGTTATTTCTGCCCAAAGCCCAGAATACACTCAAATACACAGACACCAACACCCACACAGACAGGACAGACACTGAGACAGACATACAATCACCCACACACACAGACACCCACACAGACAGGACAGACACTGAGAAAGACATACAGTCACTCACAGACACAGACACCCACACAGACAAGACAGACACTGAGAAAGACATACAGTCACCCCCAAACACCCACAAAGACAGGACAGACACTGAGAAAGACATATAGTCACTCACAGACACAGACACCACACAGACAGGACAGACACTGAGAAAGACATACAGTCACTCACAGACACAGACACCCACACAGACAAGACAGACACTGAGAAAGACATACAGTCACCCCCAAACACCCACAAAGACAGGACAGACACTGAGAAAGACATACAGTCACCCACAGACACAGACACCACACAGACAGGACAGACACTGAGAAAGACATACAGTCACCCACAGACACAGACACCACACAGACAGGACAGACACTGAGAAAGACAAAGTCATCCACAGACACAGACACCACACAGACAAGACAGACACTGAGAAAGACATACAGTCACTCACAGACACAGACACCACACAGACAGGACAGACACTGAGAAAGACATACAGTCACCCACAGACACAGACACCCACACAGACAAGACAGACATGAGAAAGACATACAGTCACCCACAACACCCACACAGACAAGACAGACACTGAGAAAGACATACAGTCACTCACAGACACCCACACAGACAAGACAGACACTGAGAAAGACATACAGTCACTCACAGACACAGACACCACACAGACAAGACAGACACTGAGAAAGACATACAGTCACTCACAGACACAGACACCCACACAGACAAGACAGACACTGAGAAAGACATACAGTCACCCACACAGACAAGACAGACACTGAGAAAGACATACAGTCACCCACAGACACCCACACAGACAAGACAGACACTGAGAAAGACATACAGTCACACACAGACACCCACACAGACAAGACAGACACTGAGAAAGACATACAGTCACCCACAGACACCCACACAGACAAGACAGACACTGAGAAAGACATACAGTCACCCACAGACACAGACACCCACACAGACAAGACAGACACTGAGAAAGACATACAGTCACCCACAGACACAGACACCACACAGACAAGACAGACACTGAGAAAGACATACAGTCACCCACAGACTCAAACACCACACAGACAAGACAGACACGGGAGAAAGACATACAGTCAATCACAGACAAAGACACCCACATAGACAAGACAGACACTGAGAAAGACATACAGTCACCCACAGACTCAAACACCACACAGACAAGACAGACACGGGAGAAAGACATACAATCACCCACAGACACCACACAGACAAGACAGACACTGAGAAAGACATACAGTCACTCACAGACACAGACATCACACAGACAGGACAGACACTGAGAAAGACATACAGTCACTCACAGACACAGACACCCACACAGACAAGACAGACACTGAGAAAGACATAGTCACCCACAGACACAGACACCCACACAGACAAGACAGACACTGAGAAAGACATAGTCACTCACAGACACAGACACCCACACAGACAAGACAGACACTGAGAAAGACATACAGTCACCCACAGACATCAACACCCACACAGACAAGACAGACACTGAGAAAGACATAGTCACCCACAGACACAGACACCCACACAGACAAGACAGACACTGAGAAAGACATAGTCACTCACAGACACAGACACCCACACAGACAAGACAGACACTGAGAAAGACATACAGTCACCCACAGACACCACACAGACAAGACAGACACTGAAAAAGACATACAATCACTCACAGACACAGACACCCACACAGACAAGACAGACACTGAGAAAGACATACAGTCACTCACAGACACAGACACCCACACAGACAGGACAGACACTGAGAAAGACACACAGTCACTCACAGACACAGACACCACACAGACAGGACAGACACTGAGAAAGACATACAGTCACTCACAGACACAGACACCACACAGACAGGACAGACACTGAGAAAGACATACAGTCACTCACAGACACCCACACAGACAAGACAGACACTGAGAAAGACATACAGTCACTCACAGACACCCACACAGACAAGACAGACACTGAGAAAGACATACAGTCACCCACAGACACAGACACCACACAGACAAGACAGACACTGAGAAAGACATACAGTCACTCACAGACACCACACAGACAAGACAGACACTGAGAAAGACATACAGTCACCCACAGACACAGACACCACACAGACAAGACAGACACTGAGAAAGACATACAGTCACTCACAGACACCACACAGACAAGACAGACACTGAGAAAGACATACAGTCACTCACAGACACCCACACAGACAAGACAGACACTGAGAAAGACATACAGTCACTCACAGACACCCACACAGACAAGACAGACACTGAGAAAGACATACAGTCACCCACAGACACAGACACCACACAGACAAGACAGACACTGAGAAAGACATACAGTCACTCACAGACACCACACAGACAAGACAGACACTGAGAAAGACATACAGTCACCCACAGACACAGACACCACACAGACAGGACAGACACTGAGAAAGACATACAGTCACCCACAGACACAGACACCCACACAGACAGGACAGACACTGAGAAAGACATACAGTCACCCACAGACACAGACACCCACACAGACAGGACAGACACTGAGAAAGACATACAGTCACCCACAGACACAGACACCACACAGACAGGACAGACACTGAGAAAGACATAGTCACTCACAGACACAGACACCACACAGACAAGACAGACACTGAGAAAGACATAGTCACTCATAGACACCCACACAGACAAGACAGACACTGAGAAAGACATAGTCACTCATAGACACCCACACAGACAGGACAGACACTGAGAAAGACATAGTCACTCACAGACACAGACACCACACAGACAGGACAGACACTGAGAAAGACATACAGTCACTCACAGACACCCACACAGACAAGACAGACACTGAGAAAGACATACAGTCACTCACAGACACCCACACAGACAGGACAGACACTGAGAAAGACATACAGTCACTCACAGACACCCACACAGACAAGACAGACACTGAGAAAGACATACAGTCACCCACAGACACCCACACAGACAAGACAGACACTGAGAAAGACATACAGTCACTCACAGACACCCACACAGACAAGACAGCCACTGAGAAAGACATACAGTCACCCACAGACACCCACACAGACAGGACAGACACTGAGAAAGACATACAGTCACTCACAGACACCCACACAGACAAGACAGACACAGAGAAAGACATACAGTCACTCACAGACACAGACACCATACAGACAAGACAGACACTGAGACAGACATACAGCCACTCACAGACATAGACACAGACACCCACACAGACAAGACAGACACTGAGAAAGACATACAGTCATCCACAGACACCACATAGACAAGACAGACACTGAGAAAGACATACAGTCACTCACAGACAGACACCCACACAGACAGGGCAGACACTGAGAAAGACATTGTCCCTCACAGACACAGACACCCACACAGACAAGACAGACACTGAGAAAGACATAGTCACCCACAGACACCCACACAGACAAGACAGACACTGAGAACGACATACAGTCACTCAAATACAAATACACTGGATGCAGACAAAACAAAACAAAACAAAACATTACATCTTGCCCAAGACAAGACAGTCAAATACACACCAAAGATCGTGGAGGTAAGCACGATGTCCCCAAACAGGTCCAAGTGAAGTCAACCGTATATCCTCCACCAAGTTCAAATCCCAACAGAACTTGTCAAAAGTGTCTACACGACGCGGACGTACACAAGAAGAAGGTGTCTCAACAACCACAGTGTTCGGGCATCCCCTCACGCGCTACATCACACATTTCTCCAGAACGCAACGTACTTATTCCAGCCAGCCTCAGTCTGCTGCAGGTGTGTAACTGCGCGCGCTCGGGTATGTCCACATGCGCGACGCTACATCTGTCCCATGATCATCGCAAAAATTTTGTCCATTCCAGTTTCAGTGGAGTTGAAGTCTCACAGCAGCACTACACTCGGGTACGTCCATACGTGCAACGCTTATTCAGTTCGAAAAGCATCACACACTTTTCTTCACTCCATGTTTAGTCGCCTCCCGGCGTCGTTTAAAAGGTTGGGTATTTCCTTAT
>JAPXFY010000021.1:59551146-59571146 GCA_030674185.1 Monoplex corrugatus
CTCCCTGTGTATCCCTATATCTCTCTCCTTGTATATACCCCCCTTTCTCTCTCTTCCTGTATATCCTCCCTCTCCTCCCTGTATATCCTCCCTCTCTCCCTGTGTATCCTCCCTCTCTCTCCGCCTGTATATCCTCCTCTCTCTCCTAGATATCCCCTCTCTCTCCCGTATATCCCTCTCATGTATATCCCCTCCTTCTCCCTGTATATTCCCCCTCTCTCCCCCTGTATATCCCTCCCCTTTCTCCCCGTAAATCTCCTCTCTCATCCTGTTATTCCTCTCTCTCTCCCTGTATATCCCTCTCTCTCTCTCCCTGTATATCCCCCTCTCTACTGTATTATCCCTCCTCTCTCCCCGTATATCCCCCTCTCCCTGTATATCCCCCTCTCTCTCCCTATATATCCCCTCTCTCTCCCTATATATCCCCCTCTCTCCCTGTATATCCCCCTCTCTCCCTATATACCCCTCTCCCTGTATATCCCTCTCTCTCCCTATATATCCCTCTCTCTCCCTGTATATCCCTCTCTCTCTCCATGTATATCCCCCTCTCTCCCTGTATATATCCCCCCTCTCCCTGTATATCCCCCCTCTCTCCCTGTATATCCCTCTCTCTCCCCCTGTATATCCCCCCTCTCCCCCTGTATATCCCCCTCTCTCCATGTATATCCCCCTCTCTCTCCCTGTATATCCCTCTCTCTCTCCTGTATATCCCTCTCTCTCTCCCCCTGTATATCCCTCTCTCTCTCTCCCTGTATATCCCCCTCTCTCTCCCTGTATATCCCTCTCTCTCTCTCTCCCTGTATATCCCCCTCTCTCTCCCTGTATATCTCCCTCTCTCTCCCCGTATATCCCTCTCTCTCCCTGTATATCCCTCTCTCTCTGTATATCCCTCTCTCTCTCCTGTATATCCCCCTCTATATCCCCCCCTCTCTCCTTGTATATCTCCCCCTCTCTCCCTGTATATCTCCCTCTCTCTCCCTGTATATCCCCTCTCTCTCCCTGTATATCTCCCTATCTCTCCCTGTATATCCCCCTCTCTCTCCCTGTTTATCCCCCTCTCTCTCCTTGTATATCTCCCTCTCTCTCCCTGTATATCCCCCTCTCTCTCCTTGTATATCTCCCTCTCTCTCCCTGTATCTCTCTCTCCCAGTCTCTCTCTCTCCCCTCCTCCCTCCTTCCATATTCAACCTATGTATTTAACTTTCTTGAAACCGCAAAAGTTCAAATCGATCACTACTGTTTATACACTGCACAGTTTTGGATCGATATTTCATTGTACTTCCCTGGCCACTGCACCCATGTCCCCGCCTGTCTTGAAAAATGTAGGGGATTGATTCATATTGACCTGCTGTGTGTGCGTGCATGCGTGCATGCGTGCGTGCGTAGGAGCGTGTGCGTGTTTCTGTGTGAATTTTTCAATATTCGTGACTGGATAAAAAAAAAAAAAAAAAAAAGCACGATCCAACAAGGCTGAACTCAGTTCGACAATAAACAAGCCGAACAAAACATAAATATACAGCAAAGGGAATGAGAGAACAGGATCTGCACAGGACAGAACAAGAAAGTGCAGAGCAGGACAGGAAAGGATAGAACAGGAAAACAAAACACAACAAGAAGGAAGCACACGAAACAACAATTTACAGGACAACACAACACAACACAACACAGGACAGGGAAGACCAATAAAGGACAATACAGGACAAGGAAGAACACAGGACAGGGAAGACCAATAAAGGACAATACAGGACAAGGAAGAACACAGGACAGGGAAGACCAATAAAGGACAACACAGTACAGGGAAGACCAGTAAAGGACAATACAGGACAGGGAAGACCAGTAAAGGACAACACAGGACAAGGAAGACCAGTAAAGGACAACGCAGGACAGGGAAGACCAATAAAGGACAACACAGGACAGGGAAGACCAGTAAAGGACAATACAGGACAAGGAAGACCAGTAAAGGACAACACAGGACAGGGAAGACCAGTAAAGGACAATACAGGACAAGGAAGACCAGTAAAGGACAACACAGGACAGGAAAGACCAGTAAAGGACAACACAGGACAGGAAAGACCAGTAAAGGACAACATAGGACAAGGAAGACCAGTAAATGACAACACAGGACAGGGAAGACCAATAAAGGACAACACAGGACAGGGAAGACCAATAAAGGACAACACAGGACAGGGAAGACCAGTAAAGGACAACACAGGACAGGGAAGACCAGTAAAGGACAACACAGGACAGGGAAGACCAATAAAGGACAACACAGGACAGGGAAGACCAATAAAGGACAACAGGACAGGGAAGACCAGTAAAGGACAACACAGGACAGGGAAGACCAATAAAGGACAACACAGGACAGGGAAGACCAATAAAGGACAACACAGGACAAGGAAGACCAGTAAAGGACAACACAGGACAGGGAAGACCAGTAAAGGACAACACAGGACAGGGAAGACCAGTAAAGGACAACACAGGACAGGGAAGACCAGTAAAGGACAACACAGGACAGGGAAGACCAGTAAAGGACAACACAGGACAAGGAAGACCAGTAAAGGACAATACAGGACAAGGAAGACCAGTACAGTAAAGGACAATACAGGACAAGGAAGACCAGTAAAGGACAATACAGGACAGGGAAGACCAGTAAAGGACAACACAGGACAAGGAAGTCCAGTAAAGGACAATACAGGACAGGGAAGACCAATAAAGGACAATACAGGACAAGGAAGACCAATAAAGGACAATACAGGACAAGGAAGACCAATAAAGGACAATACAGGACAAGGAAGACCAGTAAAGGACAATACAGGACAGGGAAGACCAGTAAAGGACAACACAGGACAGGGAAGACCAGTAAAGGACAACACAGGACAGGGAAGACCAGTAAAGGACAACACAGGACAAGGAAGACCAGTAAAGGACAACACAGGACAGGGAAGACCAGTAAAGGACAACACAGGACAAGGAAGACCAGTAAAGGACAACACAGGACAGGGAACACCAGTAAAGGACAACACAGGACAGGGAAGACCAGTAAAGGACAACACAGGACAGGGAAGACCAGTAAAGGACAACACAGAACAGGGAAGACCAATAAAGGACAATACAGGACAAGGAAGACCAGTAAAGGACAATACAGGACAAGGAAGACCAGTAAAGGACAACACAGGACAGGGAAGACCAGTAAAGGATAACACAGGACAAGGAAGACCAGTAAAGGACAATACAGGACAGGGAAGACCAGTAAAGGACAATACAGGACAAGGAAGACCAGTAAAGGACAGGGAAGACAAACATGGGACAGCAGAAGACAAAAAAAAAAAACAAGACAGGATAGAACGCGACAACGTTTTCCCCCACAGAGTTCCTTCTGACAACCCCCCTCCCCCACCCCGCGTTCTCCGTCTCCCCCCCCTCCCCACTATCCCCTGCGCTTGTCAATTTCCGGATAGGCGGTTTCCCTCTGTCATCGATGACTGATATAAGAGACCGTTCTATTTCCTCAATCTATACGTGGACGCAAAGCTAAGTTTAGACAATGGGGCCAGCCCAGGTTCAGCAAACGTGGGCCACTCTAAAAGTAGTTTCATTAAAAAAAAAAAAAAAAAAAAAAAAAAAAAAATCCGAACAAGAGCTGACCTGACCGAAATCGAACCAAGAGAATCAATCGTGTTGTTCGGATCCCAGCGGACCACGAAGGCCATCTCAGGACCGAAGAGGTCAGAGAATATACTGGATGTTACTCAGATCCCAGCGGGCCATCAGACTGTAAACACTGTACATTGTACTTGTGAGCTACACGACTGGTTACACTGTAAACACTGTACATTATACTTGTGAGCTACACGACTGGTTACACTGTAAACACTGTACATTGTACTTGTGAGCTACACGACTGGTTACACTGTAAACACTGTACATTGTACTTGTGAGCTACACGACTGGTTACACTGTAAACACTGTACATTGTACTTGTGAGCTACACGACTGGTTACACTGTAAACACTGTACATTGTACTTGTGAGCTACACGACTGGTTACACTGTAAACACTGTACATTATACTTGTGAGCTACACGACTGGTTACACTGTAAACACTGTACATTATACTTGTGAGCTACACGACTGGTTACACTGTAAACACTGTACATTGTACTTGTGAGCTACACGACTGGTTACACTGTAAACATTGTACATTATACTTGTGAGCTACACGACTGGTTACACTGTAAACACTGTACATTGTACTTGTGAGCTACACGACTGGTTACACTGTAAACATTGTACATTATACTTGTGAGCTACATGACTGGTTACACTGTAAACACTGTACATTGTACTTGTGAGCTACACGACTGGTTACACTGTAAACACTGTACATTGTACTTGTGAGCTACACGACTGGTTACACTGTAAACATTGTACATTATACTTGTGAGCTACACGACTGGTTACACTGTAAACACTGTACATTGTACTTGTGAGCTACACGACTGGTTACACTGTAAACATTGTACATTGTACTTGTGAGCTACACGACTGGTTACACTGTAAACATTGTACATTGTACTTGTGAGCTACAAGACTGGTTACACTGTAAACACTGTACATTGTACTTGTGAGCTACAAGACTGGTTACACTGTAAACACTGTACATTGTACTTGTGAGCTACAAGACTGGTTACACTGTAAACATTGTACATTGTACTTGTGAGCTACAAGACTGGTTACACTGTAAACACTGTACATTGTACTTGTGAGCTACAAGACTGGTTACACTGTAAACACTGTACATTGTACTTGTGAGCTACAGACTGGTTACACTGTAAACATTGTACATTGTACTTGTGAGCTACACGACTGTTTACACTGTAAACACTGTACATTATACTTGTGAGCTACACGACTGGTTACACTGTAAACATTGTACATTATACTTGTGAGCTACACGACTGGTTACACTGTAAACACTGTACATTATACTTGTGAGCTACACGACTGTTTACACTGTAAACATTATACATTGTACTTGTGAGCTACATGACTGGTTACACTGTAAACATTGTACATTGTACTTGTGAGCTACACGACTGGTTACACTGTAAACATTATACATTGTACTTGTGAGCTACACGACTGGTTACACTGTAAACATTGTACATTATACTTGTGAGCTACACGACTGGTTACACTGTAAACATTGTACATTATACTTGTGAGCTACACGACTGGTTACACTGTAAACACTGTACATTGTACTTGTGAGCTACAAGACTGTTTACACTGTAAACATTGTACATTATACTTGTGAGCTACATGACTGGTTACACTGTAAACATTGTACATTGTACTTGTGAGGTACACGACTGGTTACACTGTAAACATTGTACATTATACTTGTGAGGTACACGACTGGTTACACTGTAAACATTGTACATTATACTTGTGAGCTACACGACTGGTTACACTGTAAACATTGTACATTGTACTTGTGAGCTACACGACTGGTTACACTGTAAACATTGTACATTACACTTGTGAGCTACACGACTGGTTACACTGTAAACATTGTACATTACACTTGTGAGCTACACGACTGGTTACACTGTAAACATTGTACATTATACTTGTGAGCTACACGACTGGTTACACTGTAAACATTGTACATTACACTTGTGAGCTACACGACTGGTTACACTGTAAACACTGTACATTATACTTGTGAGCTACACGACTGGTTACACTGTAAACATTGTACATTACACTTGTGAGCTACACGACTGGTTACACTGTAAACACTGTACATTATACTTGTGAGCTACACGACTGGTTACACTGTAAACATTGTACATTACACTTGTGAGCTACACGACTGGTTACACTGTAAACATTGTACATTACACTTGTGAGCTACACGACTGGTTACACTGTAAACATTGTACATTATACTTGTGAGCTACACGACTGGTTACACTGTAAACATTGTACATTACACTTGTGAGCTACACGACTGGTTACACTGTAAACATTGTACATTATACTTGTGAGCTACACGACTGGTTACACTGTAAACACTGTACATTATACTTGTGAGCTACACGACTGGTTACACTGTAAACACTGTACATTATACTTGTGAGCTAAACGACTGGTTACACTGTAAACACTGTACATTATACTTGTGAGGTACACGACTGGTTACACTGTAAACATTGTACATTGTACTTGTGAGGTACACGACTGGTTACACTGTAAACATTGTACATTACACTTGTGAGGTACATGACTGGTTACACTGTAAACACTGTACACTACACTTGTGAGGTACACGACTGGTTACACTGTAAACACTGTACATTATACTTGTGAGCTACACGACTGGTTACACTGTAAACACTGTACATTACACTTGTGAGCTACACGACTGGTTACACTGTAAACACTGTACATTATACTTGTGAGCTACACGACTGGTTACACTGTAAACATTGTACATTGTACTTGTGAGCTACACGACTGGTTACACTGTAAACACTGTACATTATACTTGTGAGCTACAAGACTGGTTACACTGTAAACACTGTACATTGTACTTGTGAGCTACACGACTGGTTACACTGTAAACATTATACATTGTACTTGTGAGCTACACGACTGGTTACACTATAAACATTGTACATTATACTTGTGAGCTACACGACTGGTTACACTGTAAACACTGTACATTGTACTTGTGAGCTACACGACTGGTTACACTGTAAACACTGTACATTGTACTTGTGAGCTACACGACTGGTTACACTGTAAACACTGTACATTGTACTTGTGAGCTACACGACTGGTTACACTGTAAACACTGTACATTATACTTGTGAGCTACACGACTGGTTACACTGTAAACACTGTACATTATACTTGTGAGCTACACGACTGGTTACACTGTAAACATTGTACATTGTACTTGTGAGCTACACGACTGGTTACACTGTAAACACTGTACATTGTACTTGTGAGCTACAAGACTGGTTACACTGTACATTATACTTGTGAGCTACACGACTGGTTACACTGTAAACACTGTACATTGTACTTGTGAGCTACAAGACTGGTTACACTGTAAACACTGTACATTATACTTGTGAGCTACACGACTGGTTACACTGTAAACACTGTACATTATACTTGTGAGCTACAAGACTGGTTACACTGTAAACATTGTACATTATACTTGTGAGCTACACGACTGGTTACACTGTAAACATTGTACATTACACTTGTGAGCTACACGACTGGTTACACTGTAAACACTGTACATTATACATGTGAGCTACACGACTGGTTACACTGTAAACATTGTACATTATACTTGTGAGCTACAAGACTGGTTACACTGTAAACATTATACATTGTACTTGTGAGCTACACGACTGGTTACACTGTAAACATTGTACACTATACTTGTGAGCTACACGACTGGTTACACTGTAAACACTGTACATTGTACTTGTGAGCTACACGACTGGTTACACTGTAAACATTGTACATTACACTTGTGAGCTACATGACTGGTTACACTGTAAACACTGTACATTATACTTGTGAGCTACACGACTGGTTACACTTTTGTTCAAAACTTGAGATATATATATTACGCAAAAGTAGGTGATAATCGTCTTGACACATTTTGATGGAAGTCCAATCAATCCGTAACAGAACAGAAATCTTTGCTGACATATTAGAACACTGGAGAGATTGACTGATTTCCCAGGTCCCTCCCTTTGAAGACCAATTGATTTTCTTGTCTTTCTGAAGTCTTGGTTAAGAAAAAAAAAAGTGGCGCCGCACCACGGCGACGTGCTCTCAAAAGGAAGAGCTAGAGCAGCCCGAGTTTCACAGGTAATCCCACTGTGAAAAAAGAAATGAATATGAAAAATAGGAATACGAATATCATCTGCTGTTCACATATGAAGACACAACAGATAGAAAAGAAGACACAACTAACAGATAGAAAAGAAGACACAACAGATAGAAAAGAAGACACAACAGATAGAAAAGAAGACACAACTAACAGATAGAAAAGAAGACACAACAGATAGAAAAGAAGACACAACTAACAGATAGAAAAGAAGACACAACTAACAGATAGAAAAGAAGACACAACAGATAGAAAAGAAGACACAACAGATAGAAAAGAAGACACAACAGATAGAAAAGAAGACACAACTAACAGATAGAAAAGAAGACACAACAGATAGAAAAGAAGACACAACTAACAGATAGAAAAGAAGACACAACAGATAGAAAAGAAGACACAACAGATAGAAAAGAAGACACAACTAACAGATAGAAAAGAAGACACAACTAACAGATAGAAAAGAAGACACAACAGATAGAAAAGAAGACACAACAGATAGAAAAGAAGACACAACAGATAGAAAAGAAGACACAACAGATAGAAAAGAAGACACAACAGATAGAAAAGAAGACACAACTAACAGATAGAAAAGAAGACACAACAGATAGAAAAGAAGACACAACAGATAGAAAAGAAGACACAACAGATAGAAAAGAAGACACAACAGATAGAAAAGAAGACACAACAGACAGAAAAGAAGACACAACAGATAGAAAAGAAGACACAACTAACAGATAGAAAAGAAGACACAACAGATAGAAAAAGAGACACAACTAACAGATAGAAAAGAAGACACAACAGATAGAAAAGAAGACACAACTAACAGATAGAAAAGAAGACACAACAGATAGAAAAGAAGACACAACTAACAGATAGAAAAGAAGACACAACAGATAGAAAAGAAGACACACCCCATCGAAGTTGGCATGAAATTATCGCCAGTGCCTGCCATCCATCGCCATTCCCCGACACTTTTTTTTTTTACCTTTCCTCCTGTTTCTTCTACGTTTTACACCAATTTTTCCCATACTTTCATATAACCCCGGAAGGTCAGTTGTGAGTTTGTGTCTGTTAGCAAAAGATGTTACAAATTTTTCTCAGCTGTTTTTGAATGAATCTTCACGAGATTTTTTTTAACCACTACTAAGTCGCCATCGCATGAATTTGGAGAAGACAATATCAAAGTCAAGGTCACACGGATTCAAAAATTGCCCATACTCAGCATTTTTTTGAGAAAGATGTGTGAACAGTTTTCTCTGAAACTTCTGACAATATCTTGAAATCTGTTTTCACTGTTGTGACCGTCTGTCCTTTTCTTTGGATCACGTGGAGATTGTTCAACTTAACTTTTAACATTCAAACATCACAGTGACATTGCCAAGTACAATGTTATTGTTAGTTACTTTTGTTCAAGACCCAGCCGACTGCGTAGAGCCATATTAGGGCTATAACCATTTCAAAACACGCACCATATTGACACACACCATACTTCAATAGGGAAAAAAAGGAAAAGAAAATGAAGTACATATATCAATGCATTCGCGCATATAATCTAAGATGACCCTGGCGTTTACCACTCCGTCCAATTTATCGCAAAGGGGATTTAAAAATACAAACCTGAGTACAAATGTAAACATAACTAAGGACACTAAAACATACATAAAACAGGCCCAAATTACCTAAAATTGCTTCAACATATCTCACTTCCCTACAGCCAAAATTGCACTTAATACATGTACCCAATTATCACTCCTAAAGAGAAAGTACGTAAGACTTTATTGAACACATACAGACGAATGGACCAACAAGGCAGAAAATGATCAGAAGAAATGACAGAAAGAAAAAGAACAAGGCAGAAACAAAGAGACTGACAGAAAAGAGGGCATTTCTAGCACAGAATACACTCAGGATTTTCTGTAATAATTTTTGCGTGAAAAGGGATACTGTAACAATGGCTTGACCTTGTTTCATTCCATTTTCTTTTTCTTATAGGGGTACCTAACACAGAAGTTTTCCCCGCATCGCTGGCTCAACACGTGATTTACGTGCACTTGAAACAGAGTTCTGTGGGGTGAAAATAAGGGAAGGAACTCAAGATTATGGGCATAAACAGACGAGAGTATTGTCTCTCCTGGCAGGAAACGAGACGAGCAAGTTCAGGGAAAGAGAATTTACTGCAGACAAGAACTTCATGGCTGCTTCCTCTCACTCTTCACCGTTCCGACAGACACAGCTTCTGTTTTGGACATGTTTCTGTTCCGGCCTTGCGTAAGACTAGAAGAGGACTCACCGAGAACACGAACTTCAGCGTAATGAGCGTACTAGACGTGACGGAAATCGTTAATGTCAGCGTTATGAGCGTACTAGACGTGGTGCAGAACGTCAACTTTAGCGTAATGAGCGTACTAGACGTGATGCAGAACGTTAATGACAACGTCATGAGCGTACTGGACGTGATGCAGAACGTTAATTACAAAGTTACGAGCGTACTGGACGTGACGGAAGACGATAAGATCAGCGTTATAAGCGTACTAGACGTGATGCAAACCATTAATGACAACGCTATGAGCGTACTGGACGTGATGCAGGACGTTAACTTCAGAGTTATGAGCGTAGTGGACGTGATGCAAAACGTCAATGGCAACGTTACGGGCGTACTGGACGTGATGCACAACGTTAACATCAGCGTTATGAGTGTACATGATGTAACAGAGGACGTTAACATCAACGTTATGTGCGTACAGGACGTGATGGGCGACGTTAGCGTCAGTGTTATGAGTGTACTGGACGTGATGCAGGACGTTAACACCAGCGTTATGAGTGTACTGGACGTGATGGGAGACGTTAACATCAGCGTTATGAGTGTACTGGACGTGATGGAGGACGTCAACGTCAGCGTTATGAGTGTACTGGACGTGATGGTGGACGTTAACATCAGCGTTAGGAGTGTACTGGACGTGATGGAGCACGTAAACGTCAGCGTTATGAGTGTACTGGACGAGATGGGGAACGTTAACATCAGCGTTATGAGCGTACTAGACGTGATGCAAAACGTTAAATCAGCGTTGTGAGTGTACTGAACGTGATGGAGGACGTCAGCGTTACGAGTGTAGACTGATGGAGGACGTTAACATCAGCGTTATGGTGTACAGGACTGATGGAGGACGTTAACATCAGCGTTATGAGTGTACAGGACTGATGGAGGACGTTAACACAGCGTTATGAGTGTACAGGACTGATGGAGGACGTTAACATCAGCGTTATGAGTGTACAGGACTGATAGAGGACGTTAACATCAGCGTTATATGTAGAGAGGAGAGTATACAGGGACTGATAGAGGACGTTAACATCAGCGTTATGAGTGTACAGGACTGATGGAGGACGTTAACATCAGCGTTATGAGTGTACTGGACGTGATAGAGGACGTTAACATCAGCGTTATGAGTGTACGGACGTGATAGAGGACGTTAACATCAGCGTTATGAGTGTACTGGACGTGATAGAGGACGTTAACATCAGCGTTATGAGTGTACTGGACGTGATAGAGGACGTTAACATCAGCGTTATGAGTGTATTGGACGTGATGGAGGACGTTAACATCAGCGTTATGAGTGTACTGGACGTGATGGAGGACGTTAACATCAGCGTTATGAGTGTACTGGATGTGATAGAGGACGTTAACATCAGCGTTATGAGTGTACTGGATGTGATGGGGGACGTTAACATCAGCGTTATGAGTGTACTGGATGTGATAGAGGACGTTAACATCAGCGTTATGAGTGTACTGGACGTGATGGAGGACGTTAACATCAGCGTTATGAGTGTATTGGACGTGATAGAGGACGTTAACATCAGCGTTATGAGTGTATTGGACGTGATGGAGGACGTTAACATCAGCGTTATGAGTGTATTGGACGTGATGGAGGACGTTAACATCAGCGTTATGAGTGTATTGGACGTGATAGAGGACGTTAACATCAGCGTTATGAGTGTACTAGGACGTGATGGAGGACGTTAACATCAGCGTTATGAGTGTACTGGACGGATGGAGGACGTTAACATCAGCGTTATGAGTGTATTGGACGTTAATGAGGACGTTAACATCAGCGTTATGAGTGTACTGGACTGATGGAGGACGTTAACATCAGCGTTATGAGTGTATTGGACGTGATGGAGGACGTTAACATCAGCGTTATGAGTGTACTGGACGTGATGGAGGACGTTTAACATCAGCGTTATGAGTGTACTGGACGTGATGGAGGACGTTAACATCAGCGTTATGAGTGTACTGGACGTGATGGAGGACGTTAACATCAGCGTTATGAGTGTACAGGACTGATGGAGGACGTTAACATCAGCGTTATGAGTGTATTGGACGTGATGGAGGACGTTAACATCAGCGTTATGAGTGTATTGGACGTGATGGAGGACGTTAACATCTGCGGTATGAGTGTATTGGACGTGATGGAGGACGTTAACATCGCGGTATGAGTGTATTGGACGTGATGGAGGACGTTAACACTCTGCGGTTATGAGTGTATTGGACGTGATGGAGGACGTTAACATCAGCGTTATGAGTGTATTGGACTGATGGAGGACGTTAACATCAGCGTTATGAGTGTATTGGACGTGATGGAGGACGTTAACATCAGCGTTATGAGTGTACTAGGACGTGATGGAGGACGTTAACATCTAGCGTTATGAGTGTACAGGACGTGATAGAGGACGTTAACATCTGCGTATGAGTGTACTAGACGTGATAGAGGACGTTAACATCAGCGTTATGAGTGTACTAGACGTGATAGGAGGACGTTAACATCAGCGATTATGAGTGTACTAGACGTGATAGAGGACGTTAACATCAGCGTTATGAGTGTACTAGGACGTAGATGGGAGGCGTTAACATCAGCGTTATAGAGTGTAAATGGACGTGTGTGTACTCGACGTGATGAGGACGTTAATCATTGTTATGAGTGTATTGGACATAGAGGACGTTAACATCAGCGTTATGAGTGTATCAGACGTTTTACTCACGTGATAGAGGGCGTTACGTCAGCGTTATGAATGTACTGGACGTGATGAGGACGTTAACTCAGCGTTATGAGTGTACATGACGTGATAGAAGACGTTACGTCAGCTTGTTATGAGTGTAAGGACGGTTACGTCAGCGTTATGAGTGTACTAGAGTGATAGAGGACGTTTACGTCAGCGTTATGAGTGTACAGACTGATAGAGGACGTTACGTCAGCGTTATGAGTGTACTAGACGTGATAGAGGACGGTTACGTCAGCGTTATGAGTGTACTAGACTGATAGAGGACGGTTAACGTCAGCGTTATGAGTGTACTGGACGTGATAGAGGACGGTTACGTCAGCGTTATGAGTGTACTGGATGTGATAGAGGACGTTAACATCAGCGTTATGAGTGTACAGGACTGATGGAGGACGTTAACATCAGCGTTATGAGTGTACAGGACTGATGGAGGACGTTAACATCAGCGTTATGAGTGTACAGGACTGATGGAGGACGTTAACATCAGCGTTATGAGTGTACTGGACTGATGGAGGACGTTAACATCAGCGTTATGAGTGTACAGGACTGATGGAGGACGTTAACATCAGCGTTTTGAGTGTACAGGACTGATGGAGGACGTTAACATCAGCGTTATGAGTGTACAGGACTGATGGAGGACGTTAACATCAGCGTTATGAGTGTACAGGACTGATGGAGGACGTTAACATCAGCGTTGTGAGTGTACAGGACTGATGGAGGACGTTAACATCAGCGTTGTGAGTGTACAGGACTGATGGAGGACGTTAACATCAGCGTTATGAGTGTACAGGACTGATGGAGGACGTTAACATCAGCGTTAAAAACTAACCCTAACCTTTCGTGTCACCCTGATCGTCTGATCCATTGCATATATTTCTTTTCAATCATCATTGTTTGAAGGAGGAAAATGACCGTCACAGCTTCTTTTTCTTTTCAGCACTTTTTTTTTCTTTACAACGAGAGGTTGCTCAGAGCTTTAAGAATTAAAAACAAAACGTGTGACTGCCGTAAACTGCCCGCGTTCAAGCAAACATGAACCATAAAAATAATATAGTCTTTTATCTCCCCACTGCACGAAGCAGCAGGGGAGTTTCAGTCTTTTTCTCCTAATTTTTGTATTTGGTGTTTGTTTGTTTGTGATCTTATGTCTACATTTGACAAAAAATTGCGCCTGTCTTGTCTGGTTGTATTAAACACGCGTTCTGGTTCTATTTTTCGTATTTTTCTGGCTCCTGTTCAGAGTTCGTTTACGAGAGATTCATCGCACTCGGACAATTCCACATGTGCTCCACCCAAATATGTCAGCAATTATATGGCAGACTACATTAGCCTACGAAAAAAAACCTATGCACTGACAAGGTCTTGAAATGTGGGATGGGTGGGGTGGGGGTAGATGGTACTACATTACCCTACGAAAAACCCCACTGACAAGGTCTTGACATGGGGGATGGGTGGGGTGGGGATGGGGTAGATGATACCTAGGCAACACGAAGGCAACACCACCAGAATGATGGCAATCTTAAAAGAAGGGCATTTTGAGGGCTGGGTTTAAACTCGAGGGTGTCAGACCTCCAGTCCAATGCTCTGTCAAAAGAACTAACCAACCCGCAGGAAAAAAAAAAAAAAAAAAAAGGCCAGCCCAAGGGTTGAACCCACAACTCCTGCGTTATAAGCATGGCACTCTCACAACTGAGCCAATGGACCAAGCGAGAATATGGGTAAGAGTGGAGTGAAGGGCAACCTTGTGATTAACAGCTGATGACAAAATGTAAAAAGAAATCCAAACCTAGTGTGACTGCCCGCGTTCAAGCAAACAGGAACCAGAAAAAAACAAAAAAACACGAAAAAAGATTAAAAACGCGTATCTAATACCACAAGACAAGACAGGCGCAAATTTTCGGCCAACTGGCCTCTGTCAAGCGTAAGATCACAAACAAACACCAGGTACAAAAATTAGGAGAAAAAGACTAAAACTTCCCTGCTGCTTTGTCTAGTGTGAGGAAAGGATTCTTTTTCTCAGTAGGGAAGTTTCAGTCTATCTCTCATTTTCTCACACTGGACAGAGCAGCAAGGAAGTTTCATGTTTCTCTCCTAATTTTTGTATCTGGTGCTTGTTTGTTTGTGAACACAGGCAACTTTTCCAAGCCTCTAAAACAAAAGTATCCACCCTCATTGCATCAGCAAAAACAAGCTATTTCCAAACCAAAATCCTGAATGCCTCTTCTTCAAAAGAACTCTTTACAACCATGAATCATCTCCTTGGCACACGAAAAGATTTACCTCTCCCAACAAAACATACAAATGAAGAACTCCCATCTGTATTCTCCAACTATTTCACCACCAAAATACAAACTCTTCGTGACAGGCTTGACAGACACCCTGTCAACCATGCCCACCTGACCCTTCCTTCTCTGGCACACCTCTTACTACTTTTACCCCAGTCTCACAAGAAGAAATTCTCAACACAATCAGATCCATGTCGTTCAAAACCTGCGAACTGGATCCTCTTCCAGGTTCTGTCTACGCCGACTGTCTCCCTACTCTCCTCCCATTCATCACTGACATCATCAACACTTCTCTTCAAACTGGAACTGTCCCAGATTCTTTCAAGTCTGCTATTGTTCACCCTCTCCTCAAGAAACACAATTTAGATCCAAATGAACTGAAAAATTACCGGCCTATCTCTAATCTCTCTTTCTTGTCAAAACTCCTTGAAAAAGTCGTCCTCAACCAGCTGAACTCTCACCTGTCTGCCAACAATCTCCTCAATCCTTTCCAGTCAGCCTACCGCCAGTGCCATAGCACTGAAACTGCCCTACTACACATTCTCAACAATCTCCTCCTTGCAACTGATACTGGCAAAGTCTCTCTCCTCACACTCCTTGATCTGTCTGCAGCCTTTGATACCATTGATCATGGTATTCTCCTTTCTAGACTTCATCATACTTTTGGCATCTCTGACATTGCTCTGTCTTGGTTCACTTCATACCTATCAAACAGAAAACAAACCGTTCTCATCAATGGCACTTACTCTCAACCTGCATACCTGACCTGTGGTGTTCCACAAGGATCTGTCCTTGGCCCTGTTCTTTTCACTCTTTACACCTCCCCCCTGTCCACCATCACCAACTCCCATTCTATAAAACACCACTTCTATGCTGATGACACCCAACTTCAAGACAGTGACTCACCTGATAATATACAGCGCCTGTTGACTCGCACCACTGAGTGTTACTCGGACATTAAGAACTGGATGACACACAATAGACTTCAGCTTAATGACGACAAAACAGAAGCTATCCTCATTGGCACCCGTCAGAAACTTTCTCAGCTGCCTCCTCTTTCTCTCCCATTATGTAACACATCAGTCCCAATTTCTGATTCAGCTAAAAACCTTGGTGTCTGCATTGACTCTACCCTCTCCATGAACAACTTTGTTTCTCAAACTGCCAGATCCTGCTACTATCATCTCCATCGTATAAAGCTGATCAGGAAGTATCTCTCTGTCGAAACAACTGCAAAACTCGTTCTCTCCTTCATAATGTCTCGCATTGACTATTGCAATTCACTCCTGTCTGGTCTTCCTGCCTCCACCATTCACATCCTACAGCGCATTCAAAACAATGCTGCACGCCTTGTACTCAAAAAGAAAAAAGCTGACCACATATCTCCTCTCCTGGCACAACTTCACTGGCTCCCTGTATCAAAGCGCATACAGTACAAACTAGACACCATGTGCTACAAAAGCCTCAATAACGCAGCCCCCGATTACCTGTCAAGCCTACTTGAGATCTATGTTCCCTCACGTACCCTCCGCTCTGCCTCTGATCCTCTGACTCTTCGCTTTCCACGCACTAAGCTCAATACCTATGGTCCACGAGCCTTCTCTGTTTCTGGTCCACTTTCCTGGAACAAACTTCCTCTCTCAGTCCGTCAGCAACCTACTTTTGTCTCCTTCAAGTCCGCTCTCAAAACTCACCTTTTCTCTCCTGCATAAAATCCTAACCTCACTCAACCCTCCCCTCTGCAGCCTGTCTCCGCTCGGAGGGAATCACATGGTTATAATATATAATTGTATGCTATGCTCTCTATAATTTTCCATTGGTTTTATTCTTGCTTTTATTGCTTTTATTCTTTCTCCCCATTTATAGCCATGCGTGTGTGTGGGTGTGTGTGTGTGTGTGTGTGTGTGTGTGTGTGTGTGTGTGTCTGTATGTGTGCGTGCGTGTGTGTGCGAGCGTGCGTGCCTGCGTGTGTGTCTGCTTCAGCGCTTAGATTTGATTTTATCAAGATTTTGCGCTATATAAATATTGTAATTATTATTATTATTATTATTATAACTTATGCTTGACAAAAGCCGGTTGGCCGAAAAATTTCGCCTGTCTTGTCTGGTTGTATTAAATACGCGTTCTTATTCTTTTTTCGTGTTTGTATGTAAAAAGATAAAGCGAAACTTTCCTTAGTAAAGATCACAGCTCTTCTATAGCTTCGGCTCAAGTGTACATGTACGATTGTTTTACGAATAAATTGTGTTCATAGCTGTGAACAGTCTTGTGCCCCCGCTTCCTCCTCCTCCCTTCCCCCTCCTCACCCCCTATCCCCCCCGATGTCTATCTCCCCCACCATCCCCCCGATCACTCTCTCTCTCTCTCTCTCTGTGACAGATCAGGCAGCGTTACGAATGGATGGAAAATACATTAGTTTTTGTTACTGTTTTCTGTTCGGAAAACAACGAAAAGAAAGTGAGGGGGGGGGGATTCTTACGTTTGCCTCCCCTTGCTCCTGAAAATGAAACTTTTGGGTTAAGGTCACATATCAGAGAGAGAGAGAGAGAGAGAGAGAGAGAGAGAGAGAGAGAGAGAGAGAGAGAGAGAGAGAGACAGAGACCGACAGAGAGAGACAGAGACAAAGACAGAGAGGGCAGAAGGGGAGGGAGGACGTGGAGAGACAGAGTCAAAACATACGAGGGAACTTCAAAAGTTTGTCAAACGTCTTTCAAAGTACCCATAAAGGCTACAAACTACATGAACTGACCGACAGACAAGGATCTTTCAAAGTACCCATAAAAGCTACAAACTACATGAACTGACCGACAGACAGGGACTTTCAAAGTACCCATAAAGGCTACAAACTACATGAACTGACCGACAGACGGGGATCTTTCACAGTACCCATAAAAGCTACAAACCACATCAGCTGACCGACAGACGGGGAGCCAGTGCTTACAGGGATGAGGGGCCAGGGTGGGGTGTTGCAGACGAGACAGCCTCTAGTGGCTAGACAGCCACAGCCACAAGTGGTTACACAGCCACTAGTGGATAGACAACCACAACACTAATGGCCCGACAGCTTACAGATAACCACTAGTGGTTGGACAGCCACAGACAGCCACTAGTGGTTAGACAACCATTAGTGGCTAAACAGCCACAACCACAAGTAGCTAGACAGCCACAAACAACCGCTAGTGGCTAGACAGCACATCCCCTAGTGGCTACACAGCCACAGAAACCCCAAGCTAGACAGCCACAGACAAGCACTAGTGGCTATACATCCAGTAGTGGCTAGACAGCCACAGCCAGCCACTAGTGGCTAGACAGCCACAGACAAGCACTAGTGGCTAGACATCCAGTAGTGGCTAGACAGCCACAGCCAGCCACTAGTGGCTAGACAGCCACAGCCAGCCACTAATGGCTACACAACTATCAGTCAACCACTACAGCCACCAGTGGCCAGTCACATAAACTTTTGACAGCAGACATTTGTACCACGTGACGAAGATTTCAGAATCATTGACGACAAGAGTTAGGTATTGACTACAGACTTTAGTACTGACGGAGATTATTTCAATACTGATGGGAAAATGGGTGGAAAATCCCTGACGAAATACTTAAGAACCCCCAACATACGTATTTTATTACTGACAGAACCATTTAGAACTATCGATGAAAGAATTTAAGTAATCACACTTTTTGCAGCTGACTTTTATTACTAAGAGACGACTTTCAGAAATACTGAAGTAAGATTAAGGCGTTCACGAGAGAATTCAATACTGACAACATACTTCAGTACGCAAGAGCTAAACATTAAACAGACTTAGGACTGAAAGACTCAAATATAGACTTTACAACCTGAAAGAACCAAAATACTAAACAGACTTCAGTACTAAGAACCAAATCTTAAACAACTTCAATGCTGAGAACCAAATCTTAAACAGACTTTAGTACTGAGAACCAAATCTTACACAGACTTAATACTAAGAACCAATCTTAAACAGACTTAGTACTAAGAACCAAATCTAAACAGACTTAAGTGACTAAGAACCAAATCTTAAACAGACTTAAGTACTGAGAACCAAATCTTAAACAGACTTAAGTACTGAGAACCAAATCTTACACAGACTTAAGTACTAAGAACCAATCTTAAACAGACTTTAGTACTAAGAACCAAATCTTAAACAGACTTAAATGATAAGAACCAAATCTTAAACAGACTTAAGTACTAAGAACCAAATCTTAAACAGACTTTAGTACTAAGAACCAAATCTTAAACAGACTTAAGTGATAAGAACCAAATCTTAAACAGACTTTAGTACTAAGAACCAAATCTTAAACAGACTTCAATACTAAGAACCAAATCTTAAACAGACTTCAATACTAAGAACAAATCTTAAACAGACTTCTAATACTAAGAACCAAACCTTAAACAGACTCTAGTACTGAGAACCAAATACCAAACAGACTTTAATACTGAGAACAAATATTAAACAGATTTTAATACTGAGAACAAATATTAAACAGACTTTAATACTGAGAACAATATTAAAAGACTTTAATACTGAGAACAAATATTAAACAGACTTTAATACTGAGAACAAAATTGAAACAGACTTTAATGACAAGAACATAATATTGAAACAGACTTTAAAACGAGGAACAAATATTAAACAGACTTTAATACTGAGAACAAATATTAACAGACTTTAATACTAAGAACAAATTTAAACGAACTTTTAAATACTGAGGAACAA
>JAPXFY010000021.1:59576146-59608646 GCA_030674185.1 Monoplex corrugatus
AGAAGAGAGAGAGAGAGAGAGAAGAGAGAGAGAGAGAGAGAGAGAGTAGAGACAGAGAAGAGGGGTGCGCGGAAGAGTGAGAGAGAGAGAAGAGAGAGAGAGAGAGAGGGAGAGAGAGAGAGGAGAAGAGAGAAGAGAGAGAGAGAGAGGAGAGAGAGAGAGGGGGGGAGAGAGTAGAGACAGAGAGGAGGGGGTACGACGGGGAGAGAGAGAGAGAGATAGAGAGAGAGAGAGACAGACAGACAGACAAATAGACAGACAGAGACAGAGTGAGCCAGAGCCAGAGACAGGGAGATATCGAGAAACTGGAGGGGGGGGGAGTGCACGTACGTGCGTGCGTAAGTGCCTGCGTGTGTGTGTGTGTGTGTGTGGTGTGCGCGCGCGCGAGCACGAGCGTGACTGTGCACGTGCAATGTATACGCGCAGACGAGAATTCTTGTCATTTTTCTAGGGAACATCTGGATCAACTGGAATGTTTCAACCTTTCTCTGCCCCTCCTGTTTTAACGGTAACCAACCCCCACCTGCACGAGAACTGGCAAGGAATTTAAAAAAAAAAAAGGTGGAGGCAGAGAAACAAAACACAAAAGTATGTAAAAACGCATGACCCCTTCACCCAACCCTTAATGAGATCCCCACAAATCGGCTAGAAAAACCCGCTGGTTCTGTCTGATGGGAAACACACACACACACACACACACACACACACACACACACACACAACACACACACACACACACACACACACACACACACACACAGACACACACACACCACAGACACACACACACACACGCACGCACACACACTTACTCTCTATCTCTCTCTCTCACACGCGCTCTCTCTCTCACGCTCTCTCTCTCACACACACACACACAAACACGAACACACACCTCTCTCTCTCTCACGCTCTCTCTTTCTCACGCTATCTCTGTCTCTCTCTCACAGACACACACACTCTCTCTCACGCTCTCTCTGTCTCTGTCTCTCTCTGTCTCTCTGACGCTCTCTCTCTCACTTACACACGCACACTCTCTCATGCCCTCTCTGTCTATCTCTCTCTCTGTCTCTCTGACGCTCTCTTTCTCTCACACACGCACACTCTCTCATGCCCTCTCTGTCTCTCTCTCTGTGTGTCTCTCACACACTCCTCTCCCTCTCTCTCTCACACACACACAAACACTCTCTCTCAAACGCTCTCTCTGTCTCTCTCTCCGTCTCTCTCTCTGCCTCTCTCTCTCAAGCTCGCTCTCTGCCTCTCTCTCTCAAGCTCTCTCTCTCTCTCTCTCACACGTTCCCTTTTCTCTCTGTCTCTGTCTGTGTCTCTCTGTCTCTGTCTGTGTCTCTCTCTGTCTCTGTCTGTGTCTCTCTCTGTCTCTGTCTGTGTCTCTCTCTGTCTCACACACACGTACACACACACACACTGTCTCTTACGTTCCCTCTCCTCTCTCTCTCTGTCTCTGTTTCTCTCTTCTCTCTGACGTTCCCTCTTCTCTCTCTCTCTCTGTCTCTCTCTGTCTCACACACACGTACACACACTCTCTCTCACCCCGTCTGTATCTCTCTCACTCAGTAACATCAGTCAGCTGGAAACCGTCTGATCTGACGTCAATCACACGCAAACAACATCCCCAACCCCGAAAAAACAAAAACAAAAACAACAAGAAAAACAAACGAAAATAAGGAGAAAAAAAAAAAAGCCGCAGAAAAACTGGGGTAGGGTTGTTATGGCGTGATACAGACATTGACAGACCAGACATACAACACAGAGAGTGTGACCTTTGTTGACCTCTCCCATAATAAGACCACAGTCTGATGAAAATCGGGCGTTACATTGTGACGTAATGTCAGACATTTTGTAATGCCTCCAATCCCTTCAGCTGCCAGACAATATCACCGCCTCCTCCCCCATCCCGGTCTTCATCTTCATACTCTTTACTACTTACTCTTACTTACCTTACTCTCTCTCTCTCTCTCTCTCTGTGTGTGTGTGTGTGTGTGTGTGTGTGTGTGTGTGTGTGTGTGTGTGTGTGTGTGTGTGTGTGTGTGCGCGCTTGAGAAAGAGCGAGAGCGAGAGAGAGCGAGAGAGCGGAGAGAAAGAGCGAGAGAGAAAGAGCGAGAGAGAGAGAGAGAGAGAGAGAGAGAGAGAGAGAGAGAGAGAGAGAGAGAGAGAGAGAGAGAGCGAGCGAGCGAGCGAGCGAGCGTGTGTGTGCTCGGACTTTGTTCCAAAACAGTCTCGCATGTGTGTGCGAGTGTGTGTGTGTGTGTGAGTGTGTGTGTGTGTGCGCGTGCGTGCTTGTGTGTGTGTGAGTGAATGTGTGTGTGCGTGCGTGCATGTGTGTGAGAGTGTGTGTGTATGATGTGCGTGCGTGTGTGTGTGTGTGTGTGCGTGTGTGTGTGTATGTGTGTGTGTGCGTGCGTGCATGTGTGTGTGTGTGAGTGAGAGAGAGAGAGAGAGAGAGAGAGAGCGTGTGTGTGTGTGAATGTGTGTGTGTGTGTGCGTGCATGTGCGTGCGTGTGCATGTGAGAGTGTGTGGTCAGAATAAGACTCAAAAGTTCGCTCTTCCACAGCACCCTTGTCATGTTTATCAGTACCAGGTCTACAGACAAATTCCAACAAACCATGGCTTATAATGCAAACTGTTTACATGGTCATCTACTTCACACCAGCACTGGGCACGTCCATTGAGGTCCCTTCAGGGTGAAGTAGCGCCGGGTACTGCACCTCAACAGGGTCTAACCTTATTCTTATTGTTTAACCCTTTGACTCCCGCACCCTATCCAACAACTGCAAAAACTTAATCCTTTGACTGCCGTACATTTCCTGCAGGAAGCTGGTGGATAGGGTGAGGGAATCGAAGGGTTAGATGTTTGCTTTGTTAGCATGGTAGACATTGCAGGGCTCTGGTGGACGGGGTGCGTGAGTCACAGGGTTACAGTCCAGTGGATGCACAGAGCCCTGTCAGGGCTATAACCATGTCAAAATGTACATATCTATCAGGGCTATAACCATGTCAAAATGTACATATCTATCAGGGCTATAACCACGTCAAAAGGTACATATCTATCAGGGCTATAACCATGTCAAAATGTACATATCTATCAGGGCTATGACCATGTCAAAATGTACATATCTATAAGGGCTATAACCACGTCAAAATGTACATATCTATAAGGGCTATAACCATGTCAAAATGTACATATCTATAAGGGCTATAACCATGTCAAAATGTACATATCTATAAGGGCTATAACCATGTCAAAATGTACATATCTATCAGGGCTATAACCATGTCAAAATGTACATATCTATCAGGGCTATAACCATGTCAAAATGTACATATCTATCAGGGCTATAACCATGTCAAAATGTACATATCTATCAGGGCTATGACCATGTCAAAATGTACATATCTATCAGGGCTATAACCATGTCAAAATGTACATATCTATCAGGGCTATAACCATGTCAAAATGTACATATCTATCAGGGCTATAACCACGTCAAAATGTACATATCTATAGGGCTATAACCATGTCAAAATGTACATATCTATCAGGGCTATGACCATGTCAAAATGTACATATCTATCAGGGCTATGACCATGTCAAAATGTACATATCTATCAGGGCTATAACCATGTCAAAATGTACATATCTATCAGGGCTATAACCATGTCAAAATGTACATATCTATCAGGGCTATAACCATGTCAAAATGTACATATCTATCAGGGCTATAACCATGTCAAAATGTACATATCTATCAGGGCTATAACCATGTCAAAATGTACATATCTATCAGGGCTATAACCATGTCAAAATGTACATATCTATCAGGGCTATAACCATGTCAAAATGTACACATCTATCAGGGCTATAACCATGTCAAAATGTACATATCTATCAGGGCTATAACCATGTCAAAATGTACATATCTATCAGGGCTATGACCATGTCAAAATGTACATATCTATCAGGGCTATGACCATGTCAAAATGTACATATCTATCAGGGCTATGACCATGTCAAAATGTACATATCTATCAGGGCTATAACCATGTCAAAATGTACATATCTATCAGGGCTATGACCATGTCAAAATGTACATATCTATCAGGGCTATAACCATGTCAAAATGTACATATCTATCAGGGCTATAACCATGTCAAAATGTACATATCTATCAGGGCTATAACCATGTCAAAATGTACATATCTATCAGGGCTATAACCATGTCAAAATGTACATATCTATCAGGGCTATGACCATGTCAAAATGTACATATCTATCAGGGCTATAACCATGTCAAATGTAATACGGTTCTGTCAAAATGTACATATCTATCAGGGCTATAACCATGTCAAAATGTACATATCTATCAGGGCTATAACCATGTCAAAATGTACATATCTATCAGGGCTATAACCATGTCAAAATGTACATATCTATCAGGGCTATAACCATGTCAAAATGTACATCATCTATCAGGGCTAACCATGTCAAAATGTACATATCTATCAGGGCTATGACCATGTCAAAATGTACATATCTATCAGGGCTATACCATGTCAAAATGTACATATCTATCAGGGCTATAACCATGTCAAAATGTACATATCTATCAGGGCTATAACCATGTCAAAATGTACATATCTATCAGGGCTATAACCATGTCAAAATGTACATATCTGTCAGGGCTATAACCATGTCAAAATGTACATATCTATCAGGGCTATAACCATGTCAAAATGTACATATCTATCAGGGCTATAACCATGTCAAAATGTACATATCTATCAGGGCTATAACCATGTCAAAATGTACATATCTATCAGGGCTATAACCATGTCAAAATGTACATATCTATCAGGGCTATAACCATGTCAAAATGTACATATCTATCAGGGCTATAACCATGTCAAAATGTACATATCTATCAGGGCTATAACCATGTCAAAATGTACATATCTATCAGGGCTATAACCATGTCAAAATGTACATATCTATCAGGGCTATAACCATGTCAAAATGTACATATCTATCAGGGCTATAACCATGTCAAAATGTACATATCTATCAGGGCTATAACCATGTCAAAATGTACATATCTATCAGGGCTATAACCATGTCAAAATGTACATATCTATCAGGGCTATGACCATGTCAAAATGTACATATCTATCAGGGCTATAACCATGTCAAAATGTACATATCTATCAGGGCTATAACCATGTCAAAATGTACATATCTATCAGGGCTATAACCATGTCAAAATGTACATATCTATCAGGGCTATAACCATGTCAAAATGTACATATCTATCAGGGCTATACCATGTCAAAATGTACATATCTATCAGGGCTATAACCATGTCAAAATGTACATATCTATCAGGGCTATAACCATGTCAAAATGTACATATCTATAAGGGCTATACCATGTCAAAATGTACATCATCTATCAGGGCTATGACCATGTCAAAATGAACATATCTATCAGGGCTATAACCATGTCAAAATGTACATATCTATCAGGGCTATGACCATGTCAAAATGTACACATCTATCAGGGCTATGACCATGTCAAAATGAACATATCTGGTTGGTAACAAAAGCAGGAAAGGAAAATGTAAATACCCATATCAATGCATGCGCGCTCATAATTCAAGGATATGCCCTGGCGTCGACTATTCCGTCCAATTTACACCAGAGGAGTAAAAAAAAAAAATCACTGAAAACAAACGTGAACATAACTAAGGACACTAACACACACATAAAAAATGGCCTAAATTACCTAAAATTGCTCCTACACAACACATTTTCTTCGAGCAAAAATGCAGTCAGTATATGTACCCAATTATCACTACTAGGAGAAAGTATGTAAGGCTTTATAGAACAGATACACGTGAGAGGACTGGCAGGACAGAAAACAATACGAAGGGATGACAGAAAGCAAACGAGGAAGGCAGAAACAAAGAGAGTCACAGGCAGAGGAAATTTCTTGGACAGAATTTCCAGAAGGTGGGAATACTGTTTATACTGAAAGAGCCCTCGGCACTCCCTCGGAGGAAGGATCTACCTCAGTTCAGTTCAGCTGATGCAGCAGGAAGCTCGTGGACAGGGTAAGGGAGTGAAAGGACCCTACATTGTCAGCCTTTCAGGCTGGGCTTAAGACCCACCTGTTCAAACTCCAAGGTAGAAACCGGACGGACGCGTAAGTTTTAAGTGATGAGGTGTAACCATGCAAAGGTTTTAAGTGCTGAAGCCTTTAATCTATATTATTTGTATACTTTTTGGTTATAAGTGTATATTATACTTGCGTGCGGAATTGAGCAGTTTTGTGGATGAGTGTGTAAATATTCTTGCTTTCTTAAGAATTGTAATGAGCTTGGAGCTCTCCAAGGGAACAAGCGTCCTAAAATGTACTTTATTATTATGTAATTAAAGGTTAATTTTTGCAGCTGGCAGATGGGGTGCGGGAGTGAAAGGGTTAGGGCATGGTTAATTTTTCAACCTGGTTTCAATATGCCTTATCCTTACGAATGTTTTCTGCTACTAGTGTAAAGCTGACTTGCTTTCAGACTGTGACACACTCAGTTAATGTTGAAGTTTGAGCTCACTGCCATCCAGCTCGCGCGTCCTTAACAAGCCTGGTTAGCTCAGTCGGTACAGCATGGGACTCTTAATCCCAGGGTCGTGGGTTCGAACCCACATTGGGCGAATTTTTTCAGGACCTGGCCAGCTCATAGGTTTATGTGCAGGCTTAAGGCTTGGCCATGATCACATACACACGGCACCTGTGACGTTAATGCATATGGGAATTCGTTCCGAGCGTGGAGAAGTCATCTTGAGAACTGAAACTGAAACTGTGGAAGTGCTTCACTGAACCTATTTTACTGAATGGAAAGCACGTAAACTGTTCCAGCTTATCTTGAATGACCTGCGGTTGTAACCAGTTACAACTCATCATGACATGACCGGGTATGATTCACACTGGAACTGAAACTGTTCAAAAACACACTGAGGCCTGTTGCTAGTTCTCTACCATCAGAATTCTCCTGGGATTCGGGGAGAGAGGGAGACAAGACGGGTGACAGCAGCTGTAAACTAACGGTGACCCCGACAGTGGATGTGACCAGTTTTCAATGACGAATCCCACTCGTACTCCATCCCCTTCCTTACCCTCCTCCCCCCACCCCCCTCCGCACAGGTCACCAAGGAGACGCCAGCAGAGCCATGTCAGCCAGAGAAAGGCAGGTAAAGTGGCCACTGAACGGAAATGACTTGTACTGATCAAATCGCCAAACTCGGCCAACCTCACCAAAGGTGAAGGTGAAGTGAAGGTGAGTGAGCTGACGCCTTCAGAACGTACAGGTTCAATACAGCTCGAGACGGCGTTACCGCGCTCGGAATAAGTTTCATAATTATGCACCAACGCCACAGAGGCCATGTGATGGCATAAAGATCCAAACTGACCACGGCACAAGCCATCAACCTGTGCATAAATCCGACACCTAGGTAAGGTCTTGAGTACACCTGTGGCCTATCTGATGGTTGAACCCACCACTCCTGAGTTATCAGCAAGGTGCTGGAACCAACTGAACCACCGGGCCACCTGACTATAGTATAGTATTTCACAGGTAACCTTTAGACAGTATCTTGAAAAAGTCTGTTAACTGAATAATGTGAAAACACCAAGAACATTTACAGACTGCGAGGACATCAAGCAGAGAAGGAGGATATTTAGAAGCAAAACAGAAATGTAACATGGAACACTACAGTGCCGCATCAGATAAAAAGGAAATTGGGAAAAATCAGAGCTGTGGCACGGGCAGCGGAAGATATAACATTTTCAACACATGGACGAGTTGTCTGGAATTGTTTGGAAGTGTTCAAGAGGGATTCATCGCACTTGGGCAATTCCATCTGTGCTCCACCCAAATCAGCCAGCGATCATCTGTCAAACTCCCTAAGCCTGCGTAAAACCCTGTACAGCTGGAAGAGAAGGCAGCTGACTACGTTCTGGTATTGGGGTGGAGGAGAAAGAAAACAGACACACATATTTGGAAGTCAGCGCAGCGACAGAGTCATAGGAGCAGAAAAATGAGGAAATGAAATACTCAGAATGTTAAAGGTATGAAAGGAAGAGGATTAGAGTATTTCAGAATCTTACTGGCCGAGAAGGGAAATGATCTGAACATTCCTGTGTTCAACGAGAAGATATGACATTTCAGCGCAGAGACAGGACAAAAGCAGACGGAAGATGCAGAACAAACACTGCCTGATGACAATGGGATTGAACCTCTGTACATCATATTAATACCACATCAAAGACATGCCGTGTACAGGCACCCCTTGTTACAACCAGTATTGGCGGTCCTTTGAAGTGTGTGCCACGGATTTATATGTCTGAACTTCTCCCTTTTTCGTTTGCTTTTCTACGCAGTCAGTTTCAAGAAACTTCAAAGGAACACACTCGTCCTCTCAGGACATTTATTTTTTCTTACTTTCGACAATGAGTCCATAGAACCCATTGAACTGCCTCTTCTTAAAAAACAGCAACAAGAATTTGTTCATTTTCACCTTACTCACAAAGAACTGGCTAAAATAGACAAGACAATACAAGAAATGAAGAAAGAAGAAGATGCCAAAAGAATCCAAAAGGCCAAGAGGGGCAATGGACAATGTGGAAAAATGCACTCTGACAAAGTCCAAGCTGGAATCACGTGTCATATGGCCCCTCCCAAAATCAGTTTCATCCTTAGATCTGTATATGACCTCCTGCCTTCGAATGCTAATCTGGTGAAATGCGGTAAACCAGATGACCCTTTATGGAACATGTCCTGAACTTCTTGCAAGGTAAGTGCTAACCCAAGGAAGATACACATGGAGACACAGTCAAGTGCTTCAAGAGATCAGTACTGTCAGGGCAAAAAGCATGGCCCCAGAAGCTCCGACAACATTCTACACAGCAGGAAGCAGCAAACTGTGGCCAAAAAAGCTGTGACATCTGCAGCATAGAAGCAGGATCTGCTGGGTGGAGAAGACGACTGGGAAGTACAGAAGATCGTCCATAATGGGGGAAAAAATCACCCAGAAATCATCGGCAAGAGTGGCATCAGGACATTATTTTCCATTCCATTCATCAAAACAAATGATTCTGATCAAAGTCGCTGTACCATATAAAAGTAGAATGGAAGATGCCCATATATACTAAAAGACTGGAAAGCCTAGCCAGCAACTTGAGGAAATATGACTTTTAAGCCAAAGTGCTCGCTATAGAGGTTGGTGCAAGGGGGTTGACAGGCAATCAGCCTATGGCCTCATTAAACAGCTCTCGATTTCTGGGAAAGAGAGGACCAGAGCCCTAAAGGCAATGGCAGAAGCAGTTGAAAAGAGCTCCAGCTGGATCCGGTCGATGAGGAACAAAAGTGAATTTCATAAGGCATAAAATTCCCCTACATCTTGCCGACGTCCGATTGCTAAGCGGTTAAGACATACGTCACAAGGGTGATTTGACCATGAGATACCTGACCACCTTGGATGTACAGATCTGAACCCAGATGGAAGGAAAAAATGGCGACAACAGAAGAGTACATTTTAGTCATGACCTGGATGCGGCCCGGACCCTTTGAGTGTCAAGAGTTGAGAGCCGAAACAACTGCTTGACAGATTTTCCTCTGAGGACCTTCTGCTGTCCGGCTCTTCTGAGTTTCTTGTTACTTTTCCTTTTCTACAGACAGTACCACGGTTTTTTGCAAGTTCATCTGGATTTTTTCCTTAACGTGCTCTTAAAGAATCTCTCCTTCCCTTCAAAGCAGTGCCATAAATTACCGTATCTTGAATTAATTCCTACAGAACCCGATGAACTCTTTCTTAACCAAATCTCCATATATTTTTTAATCATCTTCAAAAAATTTCCGATAAACATACTTTTTTCCAACTAGTTTTTCAAAAAACATCAAAGACAGTCTCTCTCCTTAACTCTAAACATTACTGCGGTTTTTCTTTTCTCTTTAACTAGTTCTTTACAAAAAAAGTGTCTGTCCGTCTCGTCCTCTGTCTACTGCGTTCTGAACTGTCTGCTTCTCTCAAAGACACCTGTAATTATCCTTCGTTTGTTACTTTTCAAACAGAACACACTGAATTACTTCGGTGTCTTTGACTCCTCCTCTCTATGTGTTCTCGTCCCAGTAAATCTTCGCACTGCACTGTGGAGGGAACGCTGCTCAAGCCACCCAAAGACATCTCCACCCAGGTGTGGGGGCTTTCCCTCGGGTGTCAAAATTAAATACAACTAAAACTAACGTTCCTGTGTGTGTCCCACACTGAAAGTATCCAAACACTATCTTCATGAATTTGATGTTCATGCATGCACATTACTCACGAGTAAGGAGACATTCCCATATTTCTTTATAAATAAACTGCGCTGTAGAGATGTTACGTACACAATCCCTCCAACAACATGGCGTAGGATTGGGTGGCGAGTGGACAGATTTGAACCTGAACTATCCGAATCACCAAACTCTTATAAACTACATCATGTTCTGAGGGTGACTGCAAGCGTTCTGACACGAGTACAGTATTAAGTCAGGCGTCTGACTTAGGTGATCTTACAAAGTCAGAACACAACATGCATAGTCTATGATAGTCTATTCAATAGAGGGCTAGATATGATGTGGAAAAAACAAACAAACAAAAAAGACAACAGAATGTCGCGACATCGCACAGACAAAGAGGAACAATCAGTACTAAACACCCTCCCCCAAACCCCCCACCCCCAAAAAGAAAAAAAAAAAACGAAAGAAATAAGAAAAAAAGACAGAAGAAAGAAAGGAAGGGTGACATGTGATACTAATGCTGGAAAGAAAACATTTCAGTGTCATGTCACACAATGGAAATAATAATATTCCAAGGTTTGGAGAAAGACAGGAGATGAACTACTCCAGCAGTTGGAAGACAAAGAATTGGCCGAATTTTAGAGTTCGGGGTGGAGGAGAAATACGAGTAAAACAGAACATAAAAGAACTGGTACCACAGATTTTTATGAAAGGTCTGTGACTGGTGCACAGAAACATGAAATACTCCACAGTGAAGTGGGCAGAGAACAGCATGGTTTAAAGATTCAAAGAAGACAGAACTTTTCAGAACTGGGACTCAGAAATATGAAACATTCCAGTCTCGAGAAATACGGTTTAAAAGAGATGGAACATTCCAGAAATGGACACACACACACACACACACACACACACACACACACACACACACACACACACACACACACACACACACACACAAACAGAGAGAAAGAGAGAGAAAGAGAAAGAGAGAGACAGAGAGACAGACAGACAGAGAGAAAGACAGACAGACAGACAAACAAAGAATATGCCAAAGTCTTGGGCTAAGAAAGAAGACAGGAATATTTCAGAGTAGGAAGGGAGATAAGAGGGGATGGAAGCTTGCAGAGCAAATACAGCCTGCTGACAGTGGGCTTGAAGCCCTCTATAAATCAATACCATATCAAAGACCCTGTCATCTACAGGCGCCCCATGTTGCAACCAGCAGCAGGAGGTCCTTTGAAGTGTGTGCCATGGCTTATTAGTTTGAACTTTTATCTCCTCCACTTCCTTCTATTCCATCAGTTCCTGAAAACCAGCACCGAACTCATTTCCTTCTTCTTTTTTTTTCACATTTTCAACTATCTGCTGAAGAGACGCTGCTAAACTATCCCCTTTCAAGACATTTTCACAATTTTTTTTTTTTGGGGGGGGGAGGTCGTGGTACTTACCTATTTTTGTTTCATCATCATCATCAGGTGCCCTGCCGCATGGCGTTGGCGACCATGGACCTCCATCCATCTCTATCTTTCGTTGCCCCCTGCATCTCCCCCACCCTCCTCATCCGCAGCCACCCTGCAAGTCCGTCCAGCATTCTCTCCCTGGGTCTACCTGGTGCTCTCTTTCCCTCCAGCTTTCCCGTTGTGACCAGGTGCTCCAAATCCCCCTTCCTCATAAAATGGCCTATAAATGTTGCCTGTCTTTTCCTAATCTTCCTTATGAGTGATCTACTTGTGTCTGCCTCCATCAAGACTGTCTCGTTTATTTTTGTTTACACTCACCTTTTGGATGGGGGTGGGGGGGGGAAGGTCGTGGTACTTACCTATTTTTGTTTATACTCACCATTTTTGGGGGGAGGGGTCCCATTTTCTACGGCGCCTTAATGACCACAGACGCAAGGACAGTTTTTACAATGTTATGATGGCGATGACGATATTTATGATGTAATGGTGTTCCATTTAGGATTGAAACTACGGTGACAGGGCTGTACTCCACGCTTACTATTATAACATATCCTGGCATCAACCAGGCCCGAAAGATACAGACACATGCGCTGTTGGTCAGGAGACGAGCAACATCCTCAATGACGCACCCATGAAATCTGTAAGACTTGACTGTATGGCCCCAGCCTTCCCAATGAGCTCAACTCTGGGTAGGAGCTGGTTGGGTCCGAAAAATCCCATAATGATTTTGAAAGGTCGATGAGGATTCTAACCCACAACCTTCCAATCAGTAGTCCATTGTGCAAACCACTACACCAAATCCACTTGTTGTATAGTCTCACAATTTCGTTACCTTCAACTGAAACTGAACCGTATTGTCTCAATATATATTCTCTTAGTTTTTCTGTCTTTTCTCTTCAATTGCTTCATAATAAAATTACTCAAGACTGTCTCTTGTAAAGACCCACGATTTCTTTGACTCCTTAAATAACAGGTCAGACTGTCTCGTGAGAGTCTTTCTCAATTTTCCTTTGACCATCTCCTGAAAAATCCACTGAACTCTTTCGTTCAAGACATTTTTACGATTTTCTCCTTTGCCTTAATATCATAATTCCTAGAGACTCGGTTGTCCTGTCTCTGTATCTGTCTGACTTCTTTATATGTTTGTTTGTGTGTTTAAACGTTACTGATCCTGCTTCCTCCACACCTCCACAGGGACAAACGGCAATGCATTGTTTGGCGTTCATTCTGAACTGTCTCCTTCACTTACATACACTTCCATGATATGATTTACTTGCTTATCCTCAAGTAATTTCTACAGGAGTCGTTCCACTATCTCAGTGTCTGTCTTTCTCTGTTAATTTTGTTCTATTTGTCCTCCCGTTCCTCACTCTTTCAAGGTTGTACGCATAGACAGCATCTTCATGCATGATGCATATGTTGACAACCCGTTTACACACACGTGCACGAACACACACAGGCGCACACACACGTATGCACACACACACAACGCATGCGTGTGCGTGTGTGTGTGACAGAGAAAGAGAGAGAGAGAGAGAGAGAGAGAGAGAGTAAGAGAGAGAGGCAGAGACATACAGAGAGACAGGCACAGAGACAGAGACAGAGAGTAACATCCCTTCGCACGCACAGAAAGACCCAAACAAAGCCCTTTATCTGCAGACGAAATGGCCCGTGTCACTATCACCATCAACACTCAGACACACAATCGCATGAACCTTGAAGGAAAGACGTTGACTCCAGTTACAGAACAGCACAGAATGGAAACTGAAAACAAACCACAAAGGAACAGCTCAGTGCAAGCCCATCCATTCAGACACGAAAGTTCTGCCTTGCAAAACGAAATGGACCATGAAATGGACCAACACACACACACAACACACACACACACACACAACACACACACACACACACACACCACACACACACACACACACACACACACACATATATAAAATATATGTATATGTGTATATACATATATTTTATATGTGTGTGTGTGTGTGTGTGTGTGTGTTGTGTGTGTTGTGTGTGTGTGGTGTGTGTGGTGTGTGTGTGTGTGTGTGTGTGTGTGTGTGGAGGGGAGGGGGTACTGCCTTGCAAAACGAAATGGACCATGGAATGGACCACTGTGTAAGTCACTATGTACAAGGGCAGTATGGGTCAACAGACAGAACAGTGTAGAGAAGTCTGCCAAACAATTTCTCTGATGATTTCTCGAAGTTTGCTGTTTTAGAGTTGGAAATGAACGGAATAAAACGATTCTTTATTTACCACACGATATAGATATATCAGCACAAAGGCCAACACAACTATCTGCCATTACTAATTCATTTAGCTTAAATGAAGTTTATTCAAGAGGGATTCATCGCATTCGGACAACTCCATATGCACTCCATCCTGTCACCTTTTAAACTGGCAAACTCGTTGAGTCTAAGTGCTGACTTGATCTTGAGAGGAGGTTGGGGAAAGGGGGGCCGGGGGGGGGGGCGTAACAACTTTTGACACACTACGTTGACATCAGAAAGACTGGAGGATTAAGACGGCACGTTAAAGACTGTGTAAGTTGTCAATGGTTGGCATCAGAAAGACAGGAGCGTTAAGAACAGACCAATATTTCTGCTGTGGACTGGGACTGAACTCAAGAAATCATATGTCGAGACTATGCTCCATCACGAGGGCCAAACAGCCCACTGAAACCGTGTATCAACCCGGGAAATGCACCCGGATCACCATCGTGGAAGTGGAATGCTCTTTGTACCACTACACTACCGACGCCATTAAGCACTGTGTGCTTGTCAAAATGATGGACCAGCTACAGACGTAAAAACTCCACTGGGAGAACCACTCAGGAGGACACTGACGGCCACTTTACCAGATGGAACAGTCTCGTGAAATGAACGGACCAATCAGACAATGTCTCCTTTGTGAAGTAAATGGATCAGTTAAGCAGTCTCTTACAGTTCCAAGTGTGGCCCTTCTGGCAAATACGTGGAATCACTTCTTAAACAGTAAACGATCAATCATTGTAAGATCTCCATTTTGACAGAGTAGAAGAGTTTGTTAATTAAACTTGACTGATCGGTCTGACCTAACCGTTCCTGAAGATGGGACTGATCGGTCTAATAGAACCATTCTTGAAGACGCCCTAGGCAGACTTACAGAGTCAGTATACCCCCTCCCCCTTACTTCCCCACGCCTACCATACACACCACCTCTATCACAAACCGGTGCTATCAGCTGAAATAAAAGTTGTACCGACAACACACACACACACCACACACACACACACACACACACACACACGCACACACACGCACGCACACACACACACACACACACACACACACACATACACACACACACACACACACACACACGCAAGCAAGCGCGAGTCCTAACAGAAAAAGAAGAAAAGAACACCTCCAAAAGTCATAATCCCTCATCACAAACTTATCTACTGCCCATTACTGGCATGAAGGGCAACAACGCTCGTTCCCAAACGGGTCTATCCATTGATGTATCACCCACAGCCTTTGGAATCAAACCCACCAATCAGACAAGGATTCACTACAAAGACAGCGCTACTCCACAAAAAAGACCAATCACAGACTTCCTCACCCTAACCCTTTGACTCTCACACCCTGTCTACCAGCACCCTGTATCGCCAACCATGCCAGCAAAACAAAAACTTAACCCTTTGATTCCCTCAACCTATCCACCAGCTTCCTGCAGGAAGCTGGTGGACGGCGTGAGGGAGTCAAAGGGTTACATTTAGCTGTTCGTGGATAGAGTGCAGAAGTCAAAGGGTTAAAGAAGATGCAAAAATGCCATCTAATTAAGGCACCAATCAGGCAAATCCTCGTTCTCAGAAAGACCACTTCTCGTGATGACCGGAACAGACCCAATCACACAGGTCCTCTCGCCAACGAAGATGTAAAGGCGTGACCAAATCGACACACCAACCTGACATTTTCCACTCCAAGAATAATGAATGATTTTTTACTTAAAAAAAGAAGAAAGACAATCGAATAGAAAAATGTCTAAATTTGAACTTATTCAAGACAAACCCATCATACAGGAACAGTTCCATAAATGCTCTACTCTACCTGTCATGTTGACAGTGTCCAGTCTACACCTGTCATGTGACAGGTGTTCAGTCTACACCAGATCTCATGCGTTGACAAGGTCTTGAAATGGAAGAGGACAAGGGAGATATAAAACTATATAAGCTGACACTACCACAATGTTCGACAAAATTCACATGGGCATTGAACATTTCTTTGCGAGAGAGAGAGAGAGAGAGAGAGAGAGAGAGAGAGAGAGAGAGAGAGAGAGGAACGGAGGGAGAGAGAGGAAGCTGGTGGATAGGGTGAGGGATTCAAAGAGTTACGTTTTTGCAGTTGGTGGATAGGGTGCAGGAGTCAAAGGTTACGATTTGCAGCTGGTGGATAGGGTACGGGAGTCAAAGGGTTATGTTTTTGCAGTTGTGGATAGGGTGCGGGAGTCAAAGGGTTACGATTTTGCAGTTGGTGGATAGGGTGCAGGAGTCAAAGGTTAAAGGAGACTGGCTCAAGAGGACGTGATAGGGTGGTTCTTCCAAGTTAGTTCTGAGAAGGAGTCTCTTACCTGTGAGAGGACGAAAAGTCTTTTAAGTATTTGAGATGCAGAGGGGTCTCTCTCTATCTTCAACTGGCAAAGGACAATTTTTATCTCATTCTTTGGCTGGGAGAGAAGTCACTGAACCTATTAAGACAAAAATCTCCCAAACTTTTAGGAAGTGTATGTCTTTTGATCTGCGAGAGGGAGAGAGAAAGGAAAAGGTCTCTTTAAGTCTTCCACAGAAGAACAGCAGTTCCACAATCTTTGACAAGGAGACGAGTCTCTCAGTATGTACAGGGTCTTCCGGTTTGTATAATGATATTAGAGGAATTCTACTGTTTCAGAGTTGTCTCCCGGTCCCAGAACAATCAATTTCAGTCCCAGAACAATTAGCGTCTTCCATAGAACCCAAGATCGATGCAGTCACGATCGCCCTTCATGGCCCAAAGCGTAATCCCGGCACAGCAGAATTCAGGAAGATTGGATGCCTGCGGCAGGACTGAAAACCTGAAAATCAGTCAATGATTTCTTCAATCAAGCGCTACTGCATATCCCTGGCAACTGAATTCCCAAGATGACGACAGGCCATTGGTCAGGAGGAGGTTAAGAGTGGCATGGTGTATAGCTGGTTAATGAAGAGCGTGTGTTGTGTGTGTGTGTGTGTGTGTGTGTGTGTGTGTGTGTGTGTGTGTGTGTGTGTGTGCGTGTGTGTGTGCAGTGTGTGTGTGTGTGTGTGCAGTGTGTGTGTGTGTGTGTGTGTGTGTGTGTGTGTGTGTGTGTGTGTGTGTGTGTGTGTGTGTGTGTGTGAAGGTGTTATGGTGTGGTGAGGGTTTGATATGGGTAAGTGGAAGATTTGATAACGGGAAATTTGAAGAAATTGGCCAGAGCTCTGTAATTTGAATGATTGAGAGCTCTTATCATTTGGAGATTTTGCTGAACTTATTTTTGTCACTACTACACTTTTATGCTTTATACATCTATATTATTCATACTGACTACTACTACTACTACTACAAACGTATTTATGATAAACAATACAAAATTTATAATCCTAAAACATGAGTTTATTCATACCATAGGACACTCTGCTCTGACTACTATTTAATGAAACATTTTGATAATCAGCAGCAAATATTTATAAATTTAAAAACAAAAGAGTTCATCACTTCTGCTCAATGCTTAGAGTCCCTTACACTCAACGAAAGCAGACTTCTGACACAGTCGATGACTTAGCTTTATTTAGATATATTACAGAGATTTATCTATGTCAATACCGAACCACAGCAAGGCTTGTACTACCATGACTTCATGTTCAATTATGCTTTTCAAAGCTGGGTAACATGCGGTTTCCATTCCGTGTCGATAGTAATATTTACGTAGGCTATTCTCACGTTCAGGTGACGATTTTTGCACCGCAGCACATGAGCCATTCTCAGAGCAGAGGTGGCACGTGTTTATTGCATCATCCTGTCACTGTTTTACATGCTCAGAAAGGCCTTTCAACACTGTCATTTTGCAACCAGCGAGGGTTTTTTTTCCCGCTAGCAATATCGATGGATTGTGCTTCTTTCTGATCCTCGAAATTCTCCTCAAAGAGCTTTGCCATCCCATTAACCCAGTTGTTTTTTCACAACTTACGCTCTCTCTCTCTCTGCCTCTCTCTCTTCATATCATTGCTCCTCTGTCTCTCTTCCCCCCTCCCCCCCCCCCCATCTAAGCAGCTTTGCCCCTTCGCACATAAAGAACCCCATTAACTCATTTTCCCTGAGGTGTGTGTGTGTGTGTGGTGTGTGTGTGTGTGTGTGTGTGCATGCGCGCACGCGCGCGTGTGTGTAAGAAAAGAGAGACAGAGTGAGTGAGAGAGAGAGAGAGAGAGAGAGAGAGAGAGAGAGAGAGAGAGAGAGAGAGAGAGAAAACAGAACAGATGTGCCACAAGCTGAAGATGTGGAAATAACCAGCATTACAACAGAATGTATCGCTAACACAGCAGTAATTCAGATTCAGGCCCAGACTACCTTATCATCTCTGTGTTAGAAATTACACACAACTGCTGTCAATGACAATCACAAGGCACTAACATGAACAGAAACAAAGACGATAGGTGCGAATCAACGTAATACCACTAATTCAATACACTGTCAATTTGATGAACAGCAAGAGGAAGAAAGCATGGACACAATTACTGCTGACCGCTGGTCAAGGGACACGACCATCACGACTTGGACAAAATCAGAAAAAGATTGTTGAAGTCACGGAGTGAGTGTCTTATGACGAAAGTCGGGAATGGAGGGATGGTGGGCTTACAGGAAAGATGAAACACAGGGAGGGAGGGATGGGGAGAGAGACAGAGAAGAGGGACCGGAGAGAGATGGAGAGTCAGAGAGAGGGACGGGAGAGAGAGAGAGAGACAGAGAGAGACAGAGAGAGAGAAAGAGAGAGAGAGAGGAAAGACTGCAGAGAAGGACAGAGACAGAGAGAGAGAGAGAGGGTGAGAGAGAAGAAACCTGGATAGAGAGAGAGAGAGAGAGAGAGAGGAGACTGGAGAGACAGACAGAGAGAGAGAGGGGGGAAGAGAGAGAGAGAGAGAAGAGACTGGAGAGTGAGGAGATTGGAGAGAGAGAAGGGACGGAGAGAGAGGGAGGGAGGGAGGGAGGGAGGGAGAGAGAGAGCTATATCCCCCCCCCAAAAAAAAGTTCAGGAGGATCCCTCCATCCAGTAATAATACAGGCCTACCAATTTCACTGCTATCAGTCAAAGTGACAATGACTGGTTCCCGAGGGGCAGACGATTATTCCCTCACACTTTACAGCTCTGCATGGCAAACGAACCGGACCACAAAATCAGTCAGTAGATGGCAATCCATTCATACTGACAATGAAACAAACTTACGAACCGTATACTCCCCATGCCCTTAATGAGATCACTGGGGAGCCATAAGCGAGTAACATGAATTTTTTTTTTTGGGGGGGGGGGGGGGACGCCATTACAGCAGCGGTGCCTATACACCACTCTGGAAATGGCCGTTCCAAGAAAACTCAAAGTTTTTCACATCTCGTGCTCTTGCACAACTACTACGTCTCGCCCTTAACATTTTTGACTTCCGCGATCTGTCCATGGTAACCCACATTGCCAACTGTGTCAGCAAAGCCAAAACTAAACCCATTGATTCCCTCACACAAAAAATGACTTCAAGAACACGGGAGTGATAGGGTGAAAAGGTGAAAGGGTAAAGTTTTGACAGTTGGTGGATAGGGTGTGGAGTCAAAGGGTTAAGTTTTTGCAGTGGGTGGATAGAGCGAAGAAGTCAAAGGGTTAAGTTTTGACAGTTGGTGGATAGGATGCAGGAATAAAAGGGTTTAACAAGAACAAACCATTCATTTGCAGCTGGGCAGACAAGGGTGTTGAATTCACTTTAACCCTTTGACTCCCGCACCCTCATCCACCAACTGCAAAAACTTAAAACCCTGTGACTCCCTCGCCCTATCCTAGCTGGTGGACAGCGCGGGGAGTCAAAGGGTTAAGCCAGGGCAGACTGACACTACTGCCTCGTTAAGTGAAATGGGCCATGACAGGACTGACAGCCAGTCCCTCAGTGCAAGGCGGTATATCCCAATAGACAGAACAGTGAAGAAAATTCCACCGCACACCACTCATGTAGTCTCTCTGATGATCTGTCAGGAAGATGGAACAGCCATTGACGTAAAAGATCCAATGGAGAAAAAAAAACAACACAAGAAGGTCACTGACAGCCAGTTCAGAAGAAGGAACAGCCTTGTGACGTGAATAGACTCATCAGGCAATGTCTCTGTATAAATTAATGGGCCAATCACAAAGTCTGTCAGTCCATTCTGACAGCCAAGTTTAATTGATAGAATAGCCCTGTGGGTGAATGGACCAGTCACTGCTAATTCGTTAAGTAAATGGACCAATCAGGATGTCTCTTAATCTCCAAATGACCAGTCTGGCAGCTAGATGGAATAGCCTCTTAACAACAAAGAACCAATCAAGAATCTCATCACAAAACTTCCAATTTGACAAACGAATGACTTTAAGAACATGGAAACAGAGTCCAACAACCCTGTGATCTCACGACAATCATAGTCTCATGACGAATCTTTGGTCTCATGACAATCTTTCAGTCTCACGACAATCCTTTGGTCTCATGACAATTGGTCTCATGACAATCCTTTGGTCTCATGACAATCTTTCGGTCTCATGACAATCCTTTGGTCTCATGACAATCCTTTGGTCTCATGACAATCCTTTGGTCTCATGACAATCTTTCGGTCTCTCGACAATCCTTTGGTCTCATGATAATCCTTTGGTCTCATGACAATCCTTTGGTCTCATGACAATCCTTTGTCTCATGACAATCTTTCGGTCTCTCGACAATCCTTATGTCTATGACAATCTTGATCTCATCACAATCCTTTGGGCTCATGACAATCTTTCGGTCTCTCGACATCCTTTGGTCTCATGACAATGACAATCCTTTGGTCTCATGACAATCCTTTGGTCTCATGACAATCCTTTGGTCTCATGACAATCCTTTGTCTCATGACAATCCTTTGGTCTCATGACATTCCTTTGGTCTCAGACAATCCTTTGGTCTCATGACAATCTTGGTCCAGACAATCTTTCGGTCTCATGACAATCCTTTGGTCGCACGACAATCCTTGGTCTATGACAATCTGGTCGAGACATCCTTGGATCTCGTAGACAATCCCTGTTGATCTCACATAATACTTCGATCTCGTAACAATCCTTGGTCTCACATTTATTCACACAGATGATACAGACTTACAGAATTTGCAAATGTGAAAGATGCAGGCTGAGTTTTATACAGAGTTTAATGCTATTTTTGTTTGGATTACCGTACGAGTAAAACACAGTCACAACTTTCGACGACATGTACGAATAAGTCCCAAAAAACTGGGAACTGAAACAGTCTAGAAGCACACGCCGACTCAGCCAGGTCCGTTACTAGTACAAACACGTCGCAATTCAAGCGGCCTTTTGGTGGCGCTGTACAGCAGCATCCTGTTGGCATTCAGGGTAGGAGGAACACCGGGAGACAGCAGCTGTACACTGACGGCGACCCCCCCGACACTGGATGTGACCGGTCCTTAATTAAAATCCCACTCCTTTCCCTCCCTCCCCTCCCCTTGCCTTCTTCCTCTGACAGGTCACCAAGGAGACGCCAGCACAACCACGTCTGCTGGGGTGGAGTAAGAACTTGGGGGGGGGGTAGAGGGGTGATGGAGTAGGGGGTGATGGGAGTGGTGATGGTAGTGGGGGTGATGGGTGGGGGTGATGGGGTAGTGGGGTGATGGGGTAGTGGGGGTGATGGGTAGTGGGTGATGGGGTAGTGGGGTGATGGGTGATGGGGTATGGGTGAGGGTAGTGGGGTGATAGGGTAGTGGGGTGATAGGGTAGTGGGGTGGTGGGGTAGTGGGGTGATGGGTGGGGAACTGGGCGGAAATGAACTGTGAACTATTCAAATTGCAAAACTCTGACAATCTACGTCATGATCCTTCGGGATGACTGCCCGCAGTCTTAACACGGATATACATACAGTACTATTTAGTTAGGTATATGATTCAGCGATCTTGAAAAGTTTTGTGTTTTTTTTTTCAAAAACTTTTTAAAGGATCATCGCACTCAGGGAGGTTACCTTGGTGCTCACTTTTTTTCCCGCCCATTTTCAGCATCACCTTATTGGCCACAGAAGTTGGGGCAGTCTTTTTTTTTCAATGCGATGATGATGATGTCGATGAGGATGATAAGCATGATGCTATGGAGTTCCATCTAGGATTGAGACTGCGTGACAGGACTGTACTCTACGCTTACTATCGTAATATATCCTAGCGTCAACCAGGCCCGAGAGATACGGACCACTGCGGTGATGGTGAGAAGATCTGAGCAACTGACAAATCCGTGAAGTGAATTAGACTCGACTGTGTGGTCCCAGTCTTCCCAATGAGTCCATAGCACGTCCAACTCTGGGTAGCAGCCGGTTAGAGCCAAAAAATCCCACAATGATCTTTGAAAGGACTGATGGGGAATCGAACCCACAACCTTCCAATCGGTAGTCTATTGCGTTAACCACTACACCATGGCCACTGGTTGCGATCTTGAAAAGTTTTTCACAATGCGGTTTGGTCTGTATCTTACAGAAGTAGTTGTCAGCTGCATGATCAGACTACAGAAAAGGCAAGAATGGCGATGGAATGCTAGAACATCAGACACAAAAAGAAGAAACGTGGAGACCTTGGCAGCCCATAGGGTTTATGCACAGGCCTATGGTATTTACCATGATTAGTTGTTTTTATCCTTTTCCATCATTGCCAATTGCAATGTTTGTGCAAATGGAATTTTAAGATCGGGGTGACGCCACCGGAGAAGGGTAATGCTGAGAATTGTGGTGCTTATGTGAGGGTAAAATTGCTGTTGAATAATTCCAGAATTGTGAAATACAACGAGGAAGACGTGATATTCTACCAGTTTTTACTCAGGCCAAAGATGAAATATTCAACAGAAAGACAGAATATTCCAGAATATCCTTGGTAGTAGAAAAGCGTGAGAACGGCTCGTTAAAAAATCTCACAGACAGAGAAGGGAGGGAGACAGTGGAATATTCCAGTTGTTAGTACAGTCAAAAGGAGAAGATGGGACACTTCAGTGCCGGACAGGGATAAGAAGAGATGGAAGATTCGGAAGAGAGCAGAGCAAACACAGCCTGCTGACTGTGAGACTGCACCTCTGTACAGATCAATACCACATCAAAGATCTTGTCGTCCACAGATGTCCCTTGTTACAACCAGCGGTTAGTTGGAAGTCCTTTGAAGTGTGTACCATAAGCTATAAGTCTGAACTTCTCCCTCTCCTATTTCTTTTCCATTCTATGGCTAGAAATCTCCAACCACAGAACTGCCTATTTTTCTAAGGGCTCTTTTTCATACATATCATTAAAATTCCCACAGAATGGACAGAACTGTCTTCTCTGAAGACATTCTCATCAATTTCACCTTACCATCAAATAATTCTTAAAAGTTCAGCTGAACTGCCTCTGTTTTTCCACACACCCTCTTGAATTTCTTTGAAAGCAGTCGTTCGAAAGAGATTTATTGCTCTCACGACAATTCCACATGCGCTCCATCCCCCAAATCTGCCAGCAATTATTTGGCAAGACTCCACGAGTCTGCACAATCCCTAAGAGCTGGCAATGTCTTGAAATGAGGAAAGAAATGGTGGAGGGACCTATCTAAGAAACACTAAGCTGACATGAATGGAATGATTGAAGCATTAAGAGGGACCTATCTAAGAAACACTAAGCTGACATGAATGGAATGATTGAAGCATTAAGAGAGACCTAAGAAACACTAAGCTGACATGAATGGAATGATTGAAGCATTAAGAGGGACCTATCTAAGAAACATTAAGCTGACATGAATGGAATGATTGAAGCATTAAGAGGGACCTAAGAAACACTTAGCTGACATGAATGGAATGATTGAAGCATTAAGAGGGACCTAAGAAACAATAGCTGACATGAATGGAATGATTGAAGCATTAAGAGGGACCTATCTAAGAAACACTAAGCTGACATGAATGGAATGATTGAAGCATTAAGAGGGACCTAAGAAACAATAGCTGACATGAATGGAATGATTGAAGCATTAAGAGAGACCTATCTAAGAAACACTAAGCTGACATGAATGGAATGATTGAAGCATTAAGAGAGACCTATCTAAGAAACACTAGCTGACATGAATGGAATGATTGAAGCATTAAGAGAGACCTATCTAAGAAACACTAAGCTGACATGAATGGAATGATTGAAGCATTAAGAGAGACCTATCTAAGAAACATTAAGCTGACATGAATGGAATGATTGAAGCATCAAGAGGAGACCTAAGAAACACTAAGCTGACATGAATGGAATGATTGAAGCATCAAGAGGGACCTATTAAGAAACACTAAGCTGACATGAATGGAATGATTGAAGCATTAAGAGAGACCTATCTAGAAACACAAAGCTGACATGAATGGAATGATTGAAGCATTAAGAGAGGACCTAAGAAACACTAAGCTGACATGAATGGAATGATTGAAGCATTAAGAGGGACCTATCTAAGAAACACTAAGCTGACATGAATGGAATGATTGAAGCATTAAGAGAGACCTACCTAAGAAACACAAAGCTGACATGAATTGAAGCATTAAGAGGGACCTATCTAAGAAACACTAAGCTGACATGAATGGAATGATTGAAGCATCAAGAGGGACCTAAGAAACACTAAAGCTGACATGAATGGAATGATTGAAGCATCAAGAGGGACCTAAGAAACACTAAGCTGACATGAATGGAATGATTGAAGCATTAAGAGGGACCTAAGAAACACAAAGCTGACATGAATGGAATGATTGAAGTATTCAAGAGGGACCTATCTAAGAAACACTAAGCTGACATGAATGGAATGATTGAACATTAAGAGGGACCTAAGAAACACTAAGCTGACATGAATGGAATGATTGAAGCATTAAGAGGGACCTATCTAAGAAACACTAAGCTGACATGAATGGAATGATTGAAGCATTAAGAGGGACCTAAGAAACACTAAGCTGACATGAATGGAATGATGAAGCATCAAGAGGGACCTAAGAAACACTAAGCTGACATGAATGGAATGATTGAAGCATTAAGAGAGACCTATCTAAGAAACACTAAGCTGACATGAATGGAATGATTGAAGCATTAAGAGGGATCTAAGAAACACTAGCTGACATGAATGGAATGATTGAAGCATTAAGAGGGACCTATCTAAGAAACACTAGCTGACATGAATGGAATGATTGAAGCATTAAGAGGGACCTAAAGAAACACTAAGCTGACATGAATGGAATGATTGAAGCATTAAGAGAGACCTAAGAAACACTAAGCTGACATGAATGGAATGATAGAAGCATTAAGAGGGACCTAAGAAACACTAAGCTGACATGAATGGAATGATAGAAGCATTAAGAGGGACCTATCTAAGAAACACTAAGCTGACATGATGGAATGATTGAAGCATTAACCTTTGACTCCCGCAGCCTGGCCATCAGCTTCCTGCTTTGCCAACCATGCTAGCAAAACAAAAACTTAACCTTTGACTCCCTCACCCTTTCCACCAGCTTCCTGCAGGAAGCTGGTGGAAAGGGTGGGGGAGTCAAAGGGTTAAGTTTTTGCAGTTAGTAGATTGGGTCCGGGAGCCAAAGGGTTAAGGCAGCGTACATGGACCACTTTGATGTTGCATGCTGGGATTGAACTGGAGATATCAGATGGTAAGCCCACAATCTATCAAAATAATCGACCAGTTCTAGTATATTCCTTTATTTTCAACTAATTCCTAAAGAAACAACTGAATTGTCTACTTCCTTGAATAATTCCCGTTTCTTTTTTTTACCTTCAATTTGCCCACTTTTCTTAAAATCATTCCTGTTTTTTTTTTCTTCTAATCTTCACTTGACCACTGAACTGTCCACTTTTTAATTTTTTTTTATTATTATTAAGCAATTCCTGTTTTTTTTTCCTAACCTTCACTTGATTCTGAAAGAACCCACACACCAGTCACCTATGACACAACCAAACTTTTCACGTATACTGCAGTAATTCCTGATGAATGATAATAATGTTTGCTTCTTTTGATACAGCTGCAAGCTCAAGTTCTGATATCTCGAATTCAATCTCAGCCGACAATATTAAAAACTTGACTGTTGGCTGCTGTTTTTAATGTTTCCATCGATCTAGCGGTGTCTGTTTCCATCGATCTAGTGGTGTCAGTCTAGTGTTCCATGGGTTCTCCCTACCTTCCCACGCATTTCAAGGCCTTGTCAGCGCAAAGGGTTTTGCGCAGTCTCAGGGAGTCTGCCAGGTAATTACTGTCAGATCTGGGTGGAGCGCATACGGAATTGTCCGAGTGCGGTGAATCCCTCCAAACTCCCTTAACGAACCCTCTGAACGGGTTCTCTGAAAAATATCAACAGAACAAATTAAACATTTAATTTTTTTAGAAGAATAAAATACATATTTGAAATTTGTTCACGAGGGATTGATCACACTGCAACATTCCACCCATACGTTGCTCTCAACCTATCAGAAATGTTCTGAACTCCGAAAAAACCATATGCGCTGGCAAGGTCGTGAAATGGCAGCGGAGGATGAAGCCTACGAAACACTAAGCTGACGTCATCAGAAAGCACTTTGCCTTTCCATTGACCCAGTTGTTTTTTTCACAACTCTCTCTCTTTCTCTTCTCTCTCCTCTCTCTCTTTCTCTCTTCCCACTCTCTCTCTCTCTCTCCCCTCTCTTCTCTCCCTCTCTTACTCCCATATCTACGCAGCTTTTTTTTGCCCCTTCACAACATAAATACTCCCATTAACTCATTTTCCCTGAAAGAGAGAGAGAGAGAGGGACGAGAAGAGAGAGAGGGAGGGAGGGGAGAGAAAGTGAGGAGAGAATGTGTGTGTGTGTGTGTGTTGTGTGTGTGCGGCGTGCGTGTGTGTGCGCGCGTGTGTGTGTGTTGTGCATCAAATACTGGCATACTTATGTGGGCACTGACCAGATAATTACGTCCTACACTGCAGGCTGGGATTGAACTCAAGACTTCAGATTAGGAGCCTAAAGCTCTCTCTATCCACTGAGACAAATCCCCCTAATGAGAGACATCCATTCATTTCAAGAAAGATGGAAGAGTGTGATAAAATCAAAAGAACCAATCAGATAAACCCTCACTAAGAAAGACGGAAGGGGAGGGATGGGAAGCAAAAGGAACCAATCAGACACGTCCTCACTTCAAGAAGATGGAAAAAGCGTGATCCAATCAACAGACCAATCAGACAGCACCTCGCATCCAAGGAAGGGTGGAAGACACAGATGAAATCCAATTTAAAGAAGCAATCCCCACAAGGCGTGTGAAAAGAGCAAGTGCATTAATGGCTGGACGACAGAAGGCTGTAGCTGGCTGCCTACACTCCATATCCATTTGAAGATGGGAATATGTAAACCACGCAGCCAAATAAAGCCTGCACAGTGTGGACGGACCTACGAACCAGAACAGCGTGGCGTACACGCGTCCGAGAAGCGCTGCTAAAACACTATTGCAGAGTGTAAGAAACTTGAGAGGGACAGTCTCTTCACATCCTTTCAGAGGGAATGCTTCTTCCACTGCGACAGGAAGAGTAGTCTGTCTGTCTGTCTGTCTGTGACAGGGAGAGGGGTCTTCCATCTGTGACAGACAGACAGGTCTTCCATATGTGAGAGACAGAAAGTCTTCCATCATTCATATTCATGTCTTTTGTCACAGTGGATTTATCATGTGAAACTCGGGATGCTCTTCCTTTAACGAGCGTCGCCGCAGTGCAGCGCCACCTAATTTTTTTGACCAACTCTCAGAAAGGCAAGATGGCCAATTGGTTTTCAAGGAGAGGGACCTGGAAAATCAACCTGTCTGTCCAATACGTTTTTTATACCAAGGCAAGCCGGGCAATGCCCCGCATTTCACAAGTTTTAACTGCCAGGGATCTTTAGCGTGCGCAGGCCAGAAAGCACACGGGTACGACTGATGGGGAGACAGAAAGTCTTCCATCCATGACAGGGCGACAGTAGGTCTTCTATCTGTGACTCTGAGACGGTAGATCTTACATCGGTGAAACAAATCTTCCATCTGTGAGAGGGAGACAGGCCTTCCATCTGTGAGAGGGAGACAGAAGACCTTCCATCTGTGAGAGGGAAACAGAAGACCTTCCATCTGTGAGAGGGAGACAGACCTTCCATCTGTGAGAGGGAGACAGAAGACCTTCCATCTGTGAGAGGGAGACAGACCTCCCATTTGTGAGAGGGAGACAGACCTTCCATCTGTGAGAGGGAGACAGAAGACCTTCCATCTGTGAGAGGGAGACAGAAGACCTTCCATCTGTGAGAGGGAGACAGAAAACCTTCCATCTGTGAGAGGGAGACAGACCTTTCATCTGTGAGAGGGAGACAGAAGACCTTCCATCTGTGAGAGGGAGACAGAAGACCTTCCATCTGTGAGAGGGAGACAGACCTTCCATCTGTGAGAGGGAGACAGAAGACCTTCCATCTGTGAGAGGGAGACAGAAAACCTTCCACCGGTGAGAGGGAGACAGGCCTTCCATCTGTAGAGGGAGACAGGCCTTCCATTTGTGAGAGGGGAAAAGACCTTCCATCTGTGAGAGGGAGACAGGCCTTCCATCTGTGAGAGGGAGACAGACGAACTTCCATCTGTGAGAGGGAGACAGGCCTTCCATCTGTGAGAGGGAGACAGACGAACTTCCATCTATGAGAGGGAGACAGACCTTCCATCTGTGAGAGGGAGACAGAATAACTTCCATCTGTGAGAGGGAGAAAGGCCTTCCATCTGTGAGAGGGAGACATCTTCCGTCTGTGAGAGGGAGACAGGCCTTCCATCTGTGAGAGGGAGACAGACCTTCCATCTGTGAGAGGGAGACAGAATAACTTCCATCTGTGAGAGGGAGACAGACCTTCCATCTGTGAGAGGGAGACATCTTCCGTCTGTGAGAGGGAGACAGACCTTCCATCTGTGAGAGGGAGACAGGCCTTCCATCTGTGACAGGGAGACAGATCTTCCATCCGTGAGAGGGAGACAGGCCTTCCATCTGTGAGAGGGAGACAGGCCTTCCATCTGTGAGAGGGAGACAGACGAACTTCCATCTGTGAGAGGGAGACAGAAGAACTTCCATCTGTGAGAGGGAGACAGAAGAACTTCCATCTGTGAGAGGGAGACAGAAGAACTTCCATCTGCGAGAGGGAGACAGACGAACTTCCATCTGTGAGAGGGAGACAGAAGAACTTCCATCTGTGAGAGGGAGACAGACGAACTTCCATCTGTGAGAAGGAGACAGAAGAACTTCCATCTGTGAGAGGGAGACAGGCCTCCCATCTGTGAGAGGGAGACAGGCCTTCTATTTGTGATAGGGAGACAGGCCTTCCATCTGTGAGAGGGAGACAGGCCTTCTATTTGTGATAGGGAGACAGGCCTTCCATCTGTGAGAGGGAGACAGAAGAACTTCCATCTGTGAGAGGGAGACAGATCTTCATGTCTGAGATGGAGATGTAACTCCCGATCTACAAACTGGAAAGAGACTTCTCAGTGTCAGAAAGGGAGATGAGATTTCTCAGTCCACGACAGACAGTGATAGCTCACAGTCCGTACAGAGAACAGTGATCTCCCAGTCTGTGAAAGAGACAAGATGTCTTCCAGCCTTTTAGTACAGCCGGGATTACAGATTTCACAATTTCACAGCTTTCATAATCTACAATTTATGGATGTAAGACAGCCTTCACCCACTTATGTAGGAGAAATCATCTCTTAGTACGTAAGAGGGAGAGGGACATTTTTTTAAATCTGAGAGAGACAGAAAAAGTGTCCTCAGTCTTTGACAAGGAGACCCCCCCCCCCCCCCCCCAGTCTTTGCTGGGGAAAAAAGACATCAATGTTTGGCACAAGCACAGCAGGAAGATAAAACAGTCTCACAGTCTCGGACAAAGACAAAGGTCTCTGAAATGTCTTCTTGTCTACGGGTAGGTGGACTGGGGTGGGGGTTGATGGGGGGGGGGGGACACCGACGGGTTCTTCAAGCCTTTCGAAGGGATTTCTGGATCCCTGAACAATCAATTTCTCCCATAGATCCCAAGATTGATGCAGTCATGATCGTTCTCCATTGACAACCAGAATCGAACAAATGGCTGTGAAAGGCAGAAATCTTCCTTGAAAACCTGCCAATGATTTCCTCAAGCGAACACACGGAATATCTGTGACAACCTGAATTCTCAAGACGATGAAACGCCAGTTGGTGAGAAAGAAGTTTAGAGTAGCATGGAATGTTTAGCAGTGGATGTGTGTGTTGTGTGTGTGTTGTGTGTGTGTGTGTGTGTGTGTGTGTTGTGTGTGTGTGTGTGTGTGTGTGTTGTGTGTGTGGCACGCGCGCGTGTGTGCATGCGAGTGTGTTTGCGTGTGAGTGTATGTGTGCATGTGGCGGCGTGCGTGCATGCGTACGGTGGTGCGTGCGTGCGTGCATGCTGTGTGTGTGTCTTGATGTCTCAAGTTCAGTCCAAACCCGTAACATGAGAAACAAACAAAAAACAACAACAAAAAAGTAAAACAACCCCCCCCAAAAAACACCCCCCAAAACAAAACAAAACAAAACAAAAAAAAAAACAACAACCAACCAACCAACCAACCAACCAAAAAAAACTTGGCTGATCGCTTCCTATGTCGATAGACGTGTTGGTAAGAACGCTTTTCATTTTGTGCAAAGTCTACTACACCCCAAACTCTCCACTCCAAAGCAAAGCAGATGTCTATATATTCGTTTTGAGGTGACGTATTTTTAGTTTACGTCACGGTAATATTTCACGTTCGTCATTCAAACTACGTGAGGAGACGGTGTCTTGAGCTGCGTCATATGGATGATAAACTTTTTACGTTTATGATTTTCCACAGTGAAGAAGTCCTGTGGTGAATGCATCAGCCTATGAATGTTTTATGATGCTCAGAGAAAACTGTCAATGATGTCATCTAAAAGATTCAGCGTGGTATGATCAATATCGATGGAGTCTGTTCTGTCTTTTTCTTTTTCTTTTTCCCCTTTATCCGGATGATTTTCTTCAAGAGCTTTGCCATCGCCATTATCCAGATATTTTCTCAACTTACCTGATATTTTTTTCCTTCTCCCTTCCATTTTTTTCTTTTTCCTCTTTCTAAGCAGCTTGTCTTTCAAGACCATTCCGCCTCCGCCTCCCCCCTCCTCTCTCTCTCTGTGCGTGTGTGTGTGTGTGTGTGCGTGGTACACAGAGTTTAAAAAAAAAAAAGGAGAAGTAGATAGAGGAAGTGAAACGGAAGAGGTGGAAGAGCCAGAGACAGATGAGATAAACAGAAACAGACTTAGCATAGAACTCATTTGTTCCACTGAATGGCATTGCCATTATTTACACTGCACCTTCTCTTTTTCCAACTTCTTCATCTCCGCCACCACTATAACCTCCTCCCCCCCCCCCCTCATCCGGACTCTTGCACCCAACGACCCAACCTTTCTCTGTCCGCCTCATCACCAACTCCCATCACGTCCAACTCGCCCAGGGTCGAAAGGCATTTTTCACAGAAGCTGCATCATGGCTGAATGAAACTTTGCAACTTGCAAGACAGATACATGGCCATAAGGGATTTTAAAGCAAATGATACGAACAGAAAGGAGAAGGAGAATAAAAAGAAAAGGAAAGACTGAAGAGAGTGGGAGACAATGACAAGTGATGATGATGCTTTACTTTCCAAGGGCAAAAGTTGAAAGCTAAAAGGCATTTTTTTTCAAAGCTGCTCTTTGCTTGTGAGCTGGTTGTTTTCCTGTTTCCATAAGCCAGCCACTGGCATGGTTTGCGGGATCTTTAACGTGCATAATTGTTATTCTGCATAGACACAAAGGAGATGTAGGCGCTGGCAAGTCTGCACACATATTGACCTGATTGACCTGGGAGATAGAAAAGATCCCACACATTAACTTTTTGTGTGTGTTTTGTGTTGTGTGTGTGTGTGTGTGTGTGTGTGTGTGTGTGTGTGTGTGTGTGTATATGTTTGTGTGTTATGTATGTGTGTGTGCGTGTGTGTGTTCCTTCACGCACACATGTGTTTGCACGAGAGAGAGAACACACACAGACAGACAGAGACAGACAGAGAGCGGGAGAAGAGAAGACGACAGACAGACAGACAGACATAGTGGGAGGGAGAGAGAGAGAGAGAGAGAGAGAGAGACAGACAGACAGAACAAGAGAGACAGAGAGAGAGACAGACACAGTGGGAGAGAGAGAGAGAGAGAGAGAGAGAGAGACAGACAGACAGAACAAGAGAGAGACAGAGAGAGAGACAGACATAGTGGGAGAGAGAGAGAGACAGAAGGACAAACAGACAGACAGAACAAGAGAGAGACAGAGAGACAGAGAGAGAGACAGACATAGTGGGAGAGAGAGAGAGACAGACGGACAAACAGACAGACAGCCAGCCAGCCAGCCAGAGAGACAAACT
>JAPXFY010000021.1:59618646-59631146 GCA_030674185.1 Monoplex corrugatus
TATTCATACGTCATAAGCTGACAGGACAAAAAACATTCATACGTCATAAGCTGACAGGACAAAAAAACATTCATACGTCATAAGCTGACTGGACAAGAAAACATTCATACGTCATAAGCTGACTGGACAAGAAAACATTCATACGTCATAAGCTGACAGGACAAAAAACATTCATACGTCATAAGCTGACAGGACAAAAAAACATTCATACGTCATAAGCTGCTGACAAGAAAAATTCAAGTCATAAGCTATGACAAGAAAACATTCATACGTCATAACTGACTGACAAGAAAACATTCTAGCATAGGACAGGACAAAAAAACATTCATACGTCATAAGCTACAGACAAAAAAAATCATACGTCATAAGCTGACAGGACAAAAAAAATCATACGTCATAAGCTAGACAAAAATATTCATACGTCATAAGCTGACTGGACAAGAAAACATTCATACGTCATAAGCTGACAGGACAAAAAATATTCAAATGTCCTTTAAGCCAATAGGACAAGAAAACAATCAAATGTCCTAAGCCGACAGGATAAGAAAAACAATCAAATATCTTAAGCCAATTAGACAAGAAAATAAACAAATGTCCTAAGCCAATTAGACAAGAAAATAAACAAATGTCCTAAGCCAATTAGACAAGAAAATAATCAAATGTCCTAAGCCAATTAGACAAGAAAATAAACAAATGTCCTAAGCCAATTAGACAAGAAAATAAACAAATGTCCTAAGCCAATTAGACAAGAAAATAAACAAATGTCCTAAGCCAATTAGACAAGAAAATAAACAAATGTCCTAAGCCAATTAGACAAGAAAATAAACAAATGTCCTAAGCCAATTAGACAAGAAAATAAACAAATGTCCTAAGCCAATTAGACAAGAAAAAACAAATGTCCTAAGCCAATTAGACAAAAAATAAACAAATGTCCTAAGCCAATTAGACAAAAAAACAAATGTCCTAAGCCAATTAGACAAGAAAAAATCAAATGTCCTAAGCCAATTAGACAAGAAAAAAACAAATGTCCAAGCTGAATAGACAAGAAAACAATCAAATGTCCAAAGCTGACAGAACAAGAAAAAACAAATGTCCAAAGCTAATAGAACAAGAAAAAACAAATGTCCAAAGCTGACAGACAGAAAACAATCAAATGTCCAAAGCGACATAACAAGAAAACAATCAAATGTCCAAGCCGACAAAACAAGAAAACAATCAAATGTCCAAAGCGACAGAACAGAAAAAAAATCAAATGTCCAAAGCTGACAGAACAAGAAAAACAATCAAATGTCCAAAGCCGACAGAACAAGAAAACAATCAAATGTCCAAAGCCGACAGACAAGAAAACAATCAAATGTCCAAAGCGACAGAACAAGAAAACAATCAAATGTCCAAAGCCGACAGGACAAGAAAACAATCAAATGTCCAAAGCTGACAGACAAGAAAACAATCAAATGTCCAAAGCTGACAGAACAAGAAAACAATCAAATGTCCAAAGCCGACAGAACAAGAAAACAATCAAATGTCCAAAGCCGACAGAACAAGAAAACAATCAAATGTCCAAAGCCGACAGAACAAGAAAAATCAATCAATAATGTCCAAAGCTGACAGAACAAGAAAACAATCAAATGTCCAAAGCTGACAGAACAAGAAAACAATCAAAGCTGACAGAACAAGAAAACAATCAAATGTCCAAAGCTGACAGAACAAGAAAACAATCAAATGTCCAAAGCTGACAGAACAAGAAAACAATCCAAAGCTGACAGGACAAGAAAACATCAAATTCCAAAGCTGACAGAACAAGAAAACAATCAAATGTCCAAAGCTGACAGGACAAGAAAACAATCAAATGTCCAAAGCCGACAGAACAAGAAAACAATCAAATGTCCAAAGCTGACAGAACAAGAAAACAATCAAAGCTGACAGAACAAGAAAACAATCAAATGTCCAAAGCTGACAGGACAAGAAAACAATCAAATGTCCAAAGCTGACAGAACAAGAAAACAATCAAATGTCCAAAGCTGACAGACAAGAAAACAATCAAAGCTGACAGAACAAGAAAACAATCAAATGTCCAAAGCTGACAGGACTAGAAAACAATCAAATGTCCAAAGCTGACAGGACAAGAAAACAATCAAATGTCCAAAGCTGACAGGACAAGAAAACAATCAAATGTCCAAAGCTGACAGGACAAGAAAACAATCAAATGTCCAAAGCCGACAGGACAAGAAAACAATCAAATGTCCAAAGCCGACAGGACAAGAAAACAATCAAATGTCCAAAGCCGACAGGACAAGAAAACAATCAAATGTCCAAAGCCGACAGGACAAGAAAACAATCAAATGTCCAAAGCTGACAGGACAAGAAAACAATCAAATGTCCAAAGCCGACAGGACAAGAAAACAATCAAATGTCCAAAGCCGACAGGACAAGAAAACAATCAAATGTCCAAAGCCGACAGGACAAGAAAACAATCAAATGTCCAAAGCCGAACAACAAGAAAACAATCAAATGTCCAAAGCCGACAGGACAAGAAAACAATCAAATGTCAAAGCCGATAGGACAAGAAAACAATCAAATGTCCAAAGCCGACAGGACAAGAAAACAATCAAATGTCCAAAGCCGATAGGACAAGAAAACAATCAAATGTCCAAAGCCGACAGGACAAGAAAACAATCAAATGTCCAAAGCCGATAGGACAAGAAAACAATCAAATGTCCAAAGCCGACAGAACAAGAAAACAATCAAATGTCCAAAGCCGACAGAACAAGAAAACAATCAAATGTCCAAAGCTGACAGGACAAGAAAACAATCAAATGTCCTAAGCTGATAGGACCAGGAAAAAAATCAAATGTCCAAAGCCGACAGGACAAGAAAACAATCAAATGTCCTTTAGCCGACAGAACAGGAAAACATTTTGGGTCTGTGAATCGAAATGTGTGGCATTAACAAGAAATCCCAAGTCAATCCTCCTGCACGAACATTTCTGAAACAATTCAGCGGCAAAATCTTGGGGATGCATTCCGGAGGATGAACTGGGGAGGGAAAAGGCTTTGGGTGACGGTGATGGTGAAGCTGATGGGAGTGGTGGAGGATGTAGGTGGAGGAAAGCGGAGAGGGGTCTGGCCGATTGGCGCCCAGGGCTTGTGCTTCGTGTTATCGATCTGCTCTCTCCTCCGATTGGATTACCCGATCATCCCCCTTGTCCGATTCTGCCTCTCTCTGTTCTGTTCGTCGGTTCTGTCTGTCTGTTGTGCGATTTGTCCGTCTGTGTTTTTTTTTTCTGTTCTGTTTGTCTATCTGTTTTGTCTCTATGCCTGCCGATCAGTCTATACCTGTCAGTTTTTCTGTCTTTCTGTTCTGTCTCTCAGTCTGTTCTGACCCTGCCTGTCTGTAGGTTTGTCTGTCCGTCAGTTTGTCAATTTGTCTTTCTCCTCTTATTTCCGCACTGTCTGTGTGTCGTTTGTCAGACTGTCAGTTTTTTTGTTTGTCTGTATGTCAGTTTATCTGTCTTTCTGTTCAATCTGTCTGCATAGTCTGTCTGTCCATGCTCTGTTCTGTCTGTCACATTGGCTCTGTTTTTCTTGGTGTGTCTGTCTGTATCTGTCTTTCTGTTCAGTATCTCTGCTATTCTCTTTCTTCGTCTGTCTTTCCATTCTGTCTCTGCATTGCCTGTCTGTCTATCAGCAATGTTTATGTATGTTCTGTCAGTTTGTCTGTCTCTCTGTGTGTTTATCCCTCTTTTCTGTCTGTTGGTTTGTCCGTCTCTCTCGACATTGAATGAATGTCAATTATGGTCGCTTTTCTCTCTCCCCCCCTCCCCCCACCCCCATCTGTCACTGTCTCTCTCTTTGTCCAGAATTATGTTATCGTACAATTTCTTTTTCTTCCTTCTTTCTCTCCTTTCTTACTGCTTATTTCCCATGCTCTCTCCATCTCTCTGCCTGCCCGTTATGTCAGTATTACACATACCATACATGTTTCAACTGTGTTTGTTATCGAGTTCCGTTCGTTTCCATTATGCTAAAAATTTCGGATTGTTCCTGCTTAAAGAATTTATAGCACGAAAGAAATCGCTTTGTACCAAACTATTTTTGTTAATATTTGTGTTATATCTATTAAATAGCTTAGGGCTTAGTCTGAAAAAATTCTTTCTCTACTGTAAAATAGCCCCTTATAGTATGGGCTTAGGGCCTTTTCATTTTCTTATTAAACTAAAGTAAGTCTGGAATCATCCGGTCTTTTTCGAGTAACTCTACTTTCAATAAATCAAAAGTAAACGATACAGAAAAGAATCTCTATGTATACTTTCATAAAGATACAAAAATTACGTACAAGTCTGTAAGCTAATGAAAATATTGATCGTGATCTGGCTGTGTGTTAATTATAGTTATTTGGCCACGTATGTGGTATCATTTATAGTTATGTCATGTTACTTATATAGCCTACTGGTAGTTATATTACATCCCCTTCTGAAGAAGCTGTAGCCTTTAAATCAATAATTCCATTTCTGTGTGTAATCATTCAAAACAATGCATGTCGCTGTTGACCTTCTCCATCTCGCTGTCGTTCAATACGCTGTTATTTGTGTATATATGTGGTTTACCTCCTCCCCCTCTCAAACACCCCCCCCCCCCTCTTAGTTCATCTCTCTGTCCATATCTCTCTCTTGCTCTCACACAAAACATCCTCTCTGTTGTTCGATAATGTCATGCTAGACTGTGCTTTTTGTATTACAAGCTGAACAGTGGAACTGCCATATAAAACATGATGATTTATGTGTTCTTGTGTGGTTCAAGCCACCCCCCGCCCCTTGTCGCTTTCAGTCTGTCTGTCTCTGTCTCTCACTTCTACACAAAACATCTTCCGTTGTTCAATGTCATATATGATCACGCCTTTTTATTATAATTTTTTTCTTTATTAAAGTAAAATAGTAGGACTGGCATATAAAGAAAAGGCTGATTATGTCTCTAAGAAGTGCCATATAAATCATGGCTGATTATGTCTGTAAGAACTGCCATATAAATCACGGCTGATTGTGTCTGTAAGAACTGCCATATAAATCATGGCTGATTGTGTCTGTAAGAACTGCCATATAATCTCCCGTCATGTCTCCCCTAGCTCTGCCACTAAAATCATTCTGAGTCGATATGTCTGTAAGACTGCCTTTTATGGTGATTGAAGCTGTAAGTGAACTGCCATATAAAAACACGAGTTACTGTGTCTGTGTTAAGACCGCCCTTTCAGCTGTTGTGTCTCTAAACTTCCACAAAAATCTACGTGTGAATGTGTCTATAAGAACGCCTATTATAAATTATTGCTTATTGTAAAATAGAACTGGCCATATAAAGAACGGTTGATTATGTCTCTAAGAACTGCCATATAAATCAGGCTGATTGTGTCTGTAAGAACTGCCATATAAATCATAGCTGATTGTGTCTGTAATGGAACGCCATATAAATTATGGCTGATTGTGTCTATAGAAACAGTGGATATAATTCATGTTGAATTGTTTTACTGTCATAAATAACATGGTTGTGACTGTGGCATATAAATCAGGCTGATTGTGTCTCTAAGAACTGCCATAAAATCATGGCTGATTTGTCTGTAAGAACTGCCATATAAATCAGGCTGATTGTGTCTGTAAGAACTGCATAAAATCATGGCTGATTGTGTCTGTAAGAAGTGCCATATAAATCATGGCTGACTGTGTCTGTAAGAAGTGCCATATAAATCATGGGCTGATTGTGTCTGTAAGAACTGCCATATAAATCATGGCTGATTGTGTCTGTAAGAATGCCATATAAATCATGGCTGATGTGTCTGTAAGAACTGCCATATAAATCATGGCTGATTGTGTCTGTAAGAACTGCCATATAAATCATGGCTGATTGTGTCTGTAAGAACTGCCATATAAATCATGGCTGATTGTGTCTGTAAGAACTGCATATAAATCATGGCTGATTGTGTCTGTAAGAACTGCCATATAAATCATGGCTGATTGTGTCTGTAAGAACTGCCATACAAATCATGGCTGATTGTGTCTGTAAGAAGTGCCATATAAATCATGGCTGATTGTGTCTGTAAGAACTGCCATATAAATCATGGCTGATGTGTTTTAAGAAGTGCATATAAATCATGGCTGATTGTGTCTCTAGTGGAACCGCCATATAAATTATGGCTGATTGTGTCTGAGAAACAGTGGAACAGCATATACATCACTAATGATTCTGTCGTGGTGTCTCTCCTCGTCATTGCTCATTCCATTTTGACGCTAGTACTCTGCCTCTGGCTTGTCTCATCTCATCTCCTCGTCAAAGGTCAATACAGTTTGATGGCTGGCATCCAGTCTCTGGGTGGATTGTCTGTCTAGTAAGCCTGACCACACCTTTTATTACTCCACCCTCCACACACAACACACACACACACACACACACACACACACACACACACACACACACACACCACACACACACACACACAACCACACACACACACACACACACACACACACACACACACACACACACACACACACCACACACACACACACACACACACACTTTTTTTTTAACATGACGCACACAGCAATGACGTGATACAAGAAAAACCACAACCTGTAACTATGGAAACGATACATAACTGGTTAACGGGAATAAATCAACAATTACGCAAGAACGCCCTGTCTATATCATTCTCACGCCAAATTCATTTAGTATAACGACAATGAACGGTGATGGCATATACATGTAGGTAGCCGACTGAAGGGAGTGAAAAAACAAGAAACGGTTCGAGACTGACGGTGATGCGTGTGCTTTCCATTGTACACCTGTGTCTGTATTACCCAAAGGCCAGACTTCAGAGGTGACTAGGCGCTCACGTGCCGGAGTGACATCAAGCCGAAAAACATCACAGATGACTCCTGTCTCGTTTCGGCTGTCTGGCACTGTTCTGTCGTAATGCCCTCCTTTGTCTTGTCTTTCGTACCCACCTGCTCTCTGTCTGTCTGTCTGTCTCTCTTCTCTCCGTGTGTAATGCCCTCCTTTGTCTAGTTTATCTTACTACCTGCTCTCTCTCTCTCTCTCTCTCTCTTTCTGTGCGTGTGTGTGTGTGTGTGTGTGTGTGTGTGTGTGTGTGTGTGTGTGTGTGTGTGTGTGTGTGTGTGTGTGTGAGTGTGTTTTCAAAACCTCTTTTGTAGACCTTACGTATGACCCCCTACATATTTTTCTCTCTCTCTCTCTCACTCACTCTTCTGTGTGTGTAATACCCTCCTTTGTCTAGTTTATCGTACCTACCTGCTCTCTCTCTCTCTCTCTCTCTCTCTCTCCTCACTCATCTTCTGTGTGTGTAATACCCTCCTTTGTCTAGTTTATCGTACCTACCTGCTCTCTCTCTTCTCTCTCGTGTGTGTGTGTGTGTGTGTGTATGTGTATGTGTTGTGTGTGTGTGTGTGTGTGTGTGTGTGTGTGAGTGAGTGAGTGAGTGAGTGTGTGTGTGTTGTGTGAGTGAGTGTGTGTGTGTGTGTGTGTATGTGTGTGTGTGTGTGTGTGTGTGTGTGTGTGTGTGTGTGTGTGTGTTACAAGACCTCTTCTGTAGACCTTATGTCAGACCCCTTACAAACACACACACACACTCTCTCTCTCCTCCCCCCCTTTTTGTTTTGTTTTTGTTTCTCTCTTTCTGTCTCTGTATCAAGCTGTTCACTCAAGTGAACCAAACCATCTCAGTGTCCTTTCCCCCCTCAAAAAAGACAGCACTTTCGTCAGCCCAGAAAACATCTGTTCAACTTACCCAGACTAAGAACTGACCTTCTCGAATCGAGAGCTTTTCGTTTTCTGGTGCTTGTCTTTGGAATAAATACCCAATTACCTTACACAACTCCTTACAAAATCTTTCAAGAAAAGTCTACAAAATTTCCTTTCGATAAACTGCTATCATCAAACTACCATTTTTGTTATCACTAGTTTCTTAGTACATCTGCACCCACATATTAGTGTATATATGTGCGTGTGTACTTGTGATCGACACATATGTGGGTTATTTATTAAGATCAAAATATGTTTATAAACTATTGATAACATATAAACTTACTAGTCTTTAGTGTATACGTGTCATGAAATCATCATTACACGAAATATTTATGTTATTAAACAAATAATGATCAGATGTGGACTTGTGTGATTTTATCTTTATTTTTGGCATATACATATTGTTTTGTGTATAAGGAATCTCAACCTGGTAACTTGATATTTCATTACCATTCCTATTTATTACTGAAACGTTTTGTTTTCTTTTAGCTTCATCTGGTGGACTTCAGCAACGCCATATTATGGAACATACTTTTGACTTGTGTCGCTGTCTTTACCGTTGGAAAATAAAGATCAATGTCTTTAAGCTGGAAAACAGAGATCTATCAACTAATCAATCGGCTTTCAAGAGCTTTCTTGTTCGATTTACAGCTCCCTCCCTCTCTCTCTCCCTCCCCATCCCTCTCTCTCTTTCTTTGTCTGTCTTGTCTCTGTCTGTCTGTCTGTCTCTCTGAGCTTTCAAGATCTCTCTTGTGCACGTTATATATGGGTAGGTAGTCATGTGCTGGTGTGCCATCATGTCTAAAGCCTCAAAGGATTACTACTGTCTGACTCTGCCCGTCTGGCTCATCTATATATTTTAAACCCACCTTGTGTACCCACACCATCCCTCCTCCAAGTTTTCAAAGCATCCTTTGTACAACTCATACCCTCCACCTTTTCCAATCTTCAGTCTCTTTCTAGTGCTGTCAGCAGCACGTTTCTTAGATAGGGCATTCTGCTATTATCTGTGTCTGTCTGTCTGTCTATCTTTCTGTCTGTCTGTCTGTCTATCTATCTGTCTGTCTATCTGTCTGTCTATCTGTCTGTCTATCTGTCTACCTATTTATCTGTCTACCTATCTATCTATCTACCTATCTATCTATCTATCTATCTATCTATCTATCTATCTATCTATCTGTATACCTATCTCTCCATCTATTTATCTATTCATGTATCTATCTATATATCTATCTATCTGTCTGTCTGTCTATCTATCTATCTATCTGTCTGTCTGCCTATTTATCTGTCTACCTACCTATCTATCTATCTGTATACCTATCTCTCCATCTATTCATCTATCTATCTGTCTGTGTGTGTGTGTGTCTATCTATCTATCTATCTGTCTATCTATCTATCTGTGTCTGTCTGTTTGTCTATCTATCTATTATCTATCTATCTATATCCATCATCCATCCATCCATCTATCTATCTACCTATCTACCTACCTACCTACCTACCTACCTGTCTGTCTGTCTGTCTGTCTATCTATCCATCTATCTATCTATCCATCTATATATCCATCTATCTATCTATCTATCTATCTATCCATCTATCTATCCATCCATCTATCTATCTATCTATCTATCATCTATCTATCCATCTATCCATCTATCTATCCATCTATCTATCTATCTATCTATCTATCTATCTATCTATCTATCTATCTATCTATCTATTTATTTTTGTAGTGTTTGCTGTAAAATATAACCAGAAACTGTGGCTTTTTTTTTTATTCAGAATGATAAAGACGGAACGACCGGTACGAGTGTGACTGGTTCTGTTGACCTAGTTGTGGAAGATCTGACCGCCACAGGGCAGCAGTTTGGGAATCTCCGGTAATGGACAAATCAGCTTCTGGGCTCGGTAAACGGTAAAGTTCACCAACAGAATACCGCTAGCAAGACACTCACACTGACGTGGTGGTTAGGTGGTCACGTGATGGTATGGTAATAAGTCTAAAAGCTCCATGGATGTCTACTGTCTCGTGTCGTCTGTCTGGCTCATCTGTTTTAAAGTCCTCTTTTGTGTTTTAAAGCCTTCTCTCTTGTACATTTTATAGCGCCCAGACACACACCATCTCTGTTCCTGTTTTAAACCCTTGTTTTGTATATAAAAGCTCTCTTCTATACGTTTTATAGTGTCCACACACCCACCATCTCCAGAGAGAGAGAGAAGACTGAGCTTTCATGACCTTTTTCTTTTCTTGTACAATTTATGTCCCCCCCCCCCCCCTTCAATCACGTCTCTCCCATCGTTCTTTTCACTCTCGTTATACACACACACACACACACACACACACACACACACACACACACACACACACACACACACACACACACATATATATATATAAATATATATATATATATATATATATATATATATATATATATATATATATATATATATATACGCAGGCTACATTACGTAGTTTTGACTCGATATTGTTGTGACGTCAATTCAAGCAGCATGTGCAGAGAAAAGGCAACAAATCAATGTAAAAATTTCCCAAATTTTCGGCGGTACACCCGCCTTCCTCAAGGGGACTTTAGTCACTGACTACGATATGCTACACAAACATGACTACGATATGCTACACAAACACATCAGAATATTTTACGCAGGCTACATTACGTAGTTTTGACTCGATATTGTTGTGACGTCAATTGACAGAGTTCAGGCCCAGAGGAAATATGGTTTTCATTTTGTTCATCCAAAAAGACTCCCTCCTCAGTCTGGTGTCCAGGTTCTCAGAGTGCACCTTTTCCACTGCGATACATTTTAAGTTTTGAAGTGAATGGCCAGTTTGGTTGAAGTGTTTGGTGACCTGAGTGCCTGTATTTTTTTTTGATGTTTGACCGGTGTTGGTAGAATCTGGTTTTGAGAGAATTTTTCGTTTGTCCGATATATTGAGTTTTAGGGCAGATATCGCAGTGGAGGAGATACACTACGTTGGTAGATGTTTGTGCCTTATGTGTGTGTGTGTGTGTGTGTGTGTGTGTGTGTGTGTGTGTGTGTGTGTGTGTGTGTGTGTGTGTGTGTGTGTGTGTGTTAGATATATTAGTGTAGATTCTCTATGGGCGAAAGCTGAATGGAACTGGCATAACACTGCTTATGCCACAACCCTCGAAATAATAATTAGTTCTTTTCTATGTCAACGTTTCTTAGTTGCAATAGTCTGCCACTTTTGCGGCGTTTGTTGTAAGAAACTGTATGTTCTACAATGGTGTTTGAAATATCGCAAAACAAGTCCTGGGAGAGAAGGAAGCAGAAAATCAAACGCAAACACGCTAATCGTTCCATTTGTTTGATCATGAAGAAAGGAGAAGTATAGTCACCGTTGACATACAAATGGAACGACCAGCGTGTGTGCGACTGGTTTTCTGTTGACCTCTTTCTTGAAAAACTGATAGTCACGAGGCAGCAGTTCTCGAAACGGTTGTAAACGGTCAAATCCCATCCTTGGTATGATAAGATACGATAACATCAGCCAGCAAAAAGACACCGCTGTCATTAGTAGTATACATACTTAAAGCCCAGAAGACTGCGCAAAGCCATATCAGAGCTATATTTCAAAATGCACACAACATCTCGTTGTCATCCCCCCTCCCCCCCAAAAAAAACAAAAAACAAGCAAACAAACAAACAAACCCAAACCAAAAACAAAAACCCAACAACCAACTAACCAACCAAACAAAAATCGGAAAAGACAATTAAGTACACATATCAATGCATTCCCGCACATAATCTAAGCATATGCCTATGGCGTTGACCACTCCCCCCCAATTCATCACAAAGTGGTTTAAAAAACAACAGACAACGCATGTATACGCGTAACTTACGTCACTAAAACATGTACACCAACTGGACAAAATTACCTGAAATTGTTTCAGCACATCACATTTCCTTAGAGCCAAAAGCGCATTTTAAATTAATGCATACACCGATTTACCAATCCTAGCAGACAGTACGTGAGGCTTTGCAGAACACATACGCACAAAACAGTGATGGGTTGACTAGGTAGGTAGGTAGTTTTTACTCGGCAGTGTGACATCATGTCTAAAGTCTCCATGGGGATTACTGCTGTCTTGTGTCGTCTGCGCGACTAATCTCTGTCCTAAAACCTTATAATTTATGGCACTCAACCACCTCTGCTCTCTGCGCTTTTAACACCTTTTCTGTCTACATCACATTCACATCTGCCCCCTCTCCCCATCTCGTCTTTTCTGCCCAAGTGACTAGCCAACGTTTTTTTCCCTGCTGACCTTCACGTGGAAAGACTGACCGTTAAAGGGCAGTGAGGGAGCGAATGGGTTTTACATTATCTGAGTTGGCGGGAATGTGAGGCCCGTTTCTTTCATGCTTGGTAGGGGACGTTTTTGTAAGAAACGCTAGGAGAGTTCCTTTCTTCCACCTGTCGGCAAGAGTTGCTACGTACTAGCTATATATTTCAGTTTAGTTCATATTGCTTACAGCCCAGCCGACTACTAGAGCCACATCAGAGCTAACACCACGTAAAAAAAAAAAAAAAAAAATAAAGACAACCCGTTAAGAAAAAAGACAACAGTTAAAAACCATGCACACCGTTAACCTTGCAAATCTAAAATGCAATTAAAGAAAAACAGCCGTAAAATCAGATCAGGTGAAATC
>JAPXFY010000021.1:59636146-59641146 GCA_030674185.1 Monoplex corrugatus
GTCGCTATTAATTAAATTTTCTGGTTCCGTTTTTTTGCAAAGAGAGAGAAATGGGAGGGAGAGAGAGAGAGAGAGAGAGAGAGAGAGAGAGAGAGAGAGGGAGGGAGAGAGAGAGGGAGAGTGGAAGGGGTAGAAAGAGGGAGAGAGAGTGGGGAGGGGGAGAGAGAGAGATACAGACAGACAGACAGACAGACAAACAAAGAGAAGAAATGTCTATCTCGCTATTAATTAAATTTCTGGCTCCGTTTTTTGCACAGAGAGAGAGAGAGAAGAGAGAGAGAGGGAGAAGAGAGAGACAGAGAGAGAGAGAGAGAGAGAGAGAGACAGACAGACAGAGAGAGAGAGACAGACACAGACAGAGAGAGAAAAAGAGACACGAGAGAAAGAGAGAGAGAAAGAGACAGACAGAAAGAGACAGAGAAAAAGAGAGAAAAGAGAGACGAAGACAGAGAAACAGACAGATAGAGGAGAGGGAAGACAGACGAAGTAACAGACAGAGACAGAGACAAAGATACAATACAAACTGAAGCAAGCTTCCACTGCAAAGACTTCCAGCACTGGAGTTTGAAAATCGTTATTGTGATCAATAAGAGGCAATCCGATTGATTCATGACACCAGGACTAGAAACGCCTATTAATCAACATCAGAAAGAGAGTCCCTAAGTGTTACATAGAACCGATACTGTTGTACCGTTGTGAGGCGTGGACAGTCAACACGTAAAGTCAGAACAAAATTGAGGCAAGTAAACGTGGTTTCTAAGAAGAATGTTGACAGTTCCTTGGACAGCAAAGAAAACAAACCAGACATCTTTGAAGGAGGCAGACGAAAGAAGACCAATAATAAAGAAGATTAGGAAGAGACAGCAACATTTACAGGACATTTTATGAGGAAAGAGAAATTACAGCACCTGGTCACAACAGGAAAGCTGGAGGGAAAGAGAACACCATGCAGACCCAGGGAGATGATACTGGACGGGCTTGCAAAGTGGCTGAAGACAGAGAAGGTGGGAGATGTACTTGCAGCCACAATGCTCGCCAACGCCATGCGGCAGAGCACATGATGATGATGATGATGATGACAGTTTCATGATAATACGCTGTGGCCAAAACTACCAGCAACTGTTGATCAGGCAGGACACAAACATACCAGTATAAGATACAAACCTATAAATTAGGTAGGACCTCAGGACCCGGCCAGCTCATGGGTTTATGTGCAGGCTTAAGGCTTGTGCTAGTCAACTTAGATCTTCTCAATGACATGGCATCAGTCAAGGTGAACATTAAACAGGTCAAGGTGCATATCAAACAGGTCAAGGTGGACATTAAACAGGTCAAGGTGGATATTAAACAGTTAAGGTGGGTATCAAACAGGTCAAGGTGGACATTAAACAGGTCAAGGTGGATATAAACAGGTCAAGGTTGACATCGAACAGGTTGAGGTGGTCATTACGACGATCAAGGCGGACATTAAATAGGTCAAGGTGGGCATTAAGCAGGTAAAGGTGGTTATTACACAAGTCAAGATGGTCATTAAACAGGTCGAGGTAGTCATTAAGCAGGTCAAAGTGGTCATTAAATAGGTCAAGGGTGGACATTAAACAGGTCAAGGTGGACATTAAAACAGGTGAAGATAGACATTAAACTGGTCAAGGAGTGCATTAACCCTTTGACTCCTGCATCCTGTCCGCCAGCATCCTGCATTGTCAACCATGCCAACAAAGCAAAAAATCAACCCCTGGACTCCCTCACCCTATCCACCAGCTTCCTGCAGGAAGGGGGTGGGGACAGGATGAAGGAGTCCAAGGGTTAAGGTTTTGCAGTTGGCGGACAGGGTGCAGGAGTCAAAGGGTTAAACAGGCCAAGATGAATGTTAAACAGACCAGTTTTTATGTGTTGTAGGGTGGAGATTATGCTGGGGATACCAAATCTTACGGTTTAACCCCACTAAGCCAGCTAATCCTCACATCCTACTAAACCGAGCATATCATCCACAGACAAACGATCACGCACATCATACTATACTGACCACATTACAGACAAACGATCACGCACATCATACTATACTGACCACATTACAGACAAACGATCACGCACATCATACTATACTGACCACCATTACAGACACGATCACGCACATCATACTATACTGACCACATTACAGACAAACGATCACGCACATCATACTATACTGACCACATTACAGACAAACGATCACGCACATCATACTATACTGACCACATTACAGACAAACGATCACGCACATCATACTATACTGACCACATTACAGACAAACGATCACGCACATCATACTATACTGACCACATTACAGACAAACGATCACGCACATCATACTATACTGATCACATTACAGACACACGATCACGCACATCATACTCTACTGACCACATTACAGACAAACGATCACGCACATCATACTCTACTAACCACATTACAGACAAACGATCACGCACATCATACTATTACTGACCACATAACAGACAAACCATCACGGCCCAAAATCAAGGGACAGACCAGTGCTTATATACTGCAAGGCTGGAAGGATCTGACCACGAGATCACCAGTTCATAGCTCTATCCATCGAGCCTGCCAAGCTTCAACGCCCTGTCAGCTGTATACACTTCAAAGAACCACGTGACCACAGTCTTACCCACGACCTTTCTTGCCATCCATTTCGCCATCACCCCCACCCCCACCCCCGCCCTTTCTTCCTTACACCAACCCAATCAATGGCTGGCAGACCTATCGGTCAGGCTCTATACCAGATCACAGGCAAAAGTCAGACTGGGTCGATAAATCCTGAAACTGCCAACCCCTACCACATACATCTCTCTCCCCTTTTTCCCATTCCCCCATCCTCTCCTAAAAAGAAAAAAAAATCGAAACCGTGCTGGTTTCATCGTTGGACTTCAAAACAGCGAGGCAAAGGCAGAAGGCACTTATTAAAGAGGCGCGGGCTCTGAGGAAAAGGGGCCCGTTAGTCATTAAAGGGGGATTTGCGTCATCAAAGGAATTGAGGTAATCATGATCTGCGTCATCAAAATTAATTAGGTCATCGAACGGGATTTACGTCAACAGAACGCTGGCCATAAGACGTGTTTTGAGACAAGCCTGTCTATGGAGGAAGACTGGACGAAGCGTTGGCCATAATGACGTGTTTTGAGAAAAGCCTGTCTATGGAGGAAGACTGGACAAAGCGTTGGCCGTAAGATGTGTTTTGAGAAAAGCCTGTCTATGGAGGAAGACTGGACAAAGCGTTGGCCGTAAGATGTGTTTTGAGACAAGCCTGTCAATGGAGGAAGACTGGACAAAGCGTTGGCCGTAAGATGTGTTTTGAGACAAGCCTGTCAATGGAGGAAAGACTGACAAAGCGTTGGCCATAAATGTGTTTTGAGACAAGCCTGTCAATGGAGGAGAGTGGACAAAGCGTTGGCCGTAAGATGTGTTTTGAGACAAGCCTGTCTATGGAGAAGACTGGACAAAGCGTTGGCCATAAGACGTGTTTTGAGACAAGCCTGTCAATGGAGGAAGACTGGACAAAGCGTTGGCATAAGATGTGTTTTGAGACAAGCCTGTCAATGGAGGACAGACTGGAAAAGTGTTGGCCGTAAGATGTGTTTTAAGACAAGCCTGTCAATGGAGGAAGACTGGGACAAAGCGTTGGCCATAAGACGTGTTTTGAGACAAGCCTGTGTATGGAATCAGACTGGACTGTTCTGAATTGAAGCAAACTGCTTGAATATGCTTACTGAATGACTGAATGAGAAATGGCCACATCAAGATGGAGAGACAAAGTGAAAGAGGAGCAAGAAGACAGTACAAATTAACATGGTTACGCAAAACTGAACAAACAAAAAACAAGAAACAAACAAACAAACAAACACAAAAACAAACAAACAAACAAACAAACAAAACCAAGAAAGTTGTATCCAACACATAATCCGATTTTGAAGCAGTGGAATTCACAACTTATCCCTGAAGGATTTTCTGCAATCGGAAAGTTCCAAACGTGCTTCTTACGATTATCCCAAAGATCTGATAGATTCCTTGACCTTTCGGAAAATACAATGCACATAAGAGGATACTGACAGATCTTAGTTCTGCAGGAGACTGATATCACCAAAATGACACTTAAAAACAGGGGACAATCCGGCCAAAGCTCCGAGGTGGGATTAATTCGAAACAACTGCATGCTTCTCAGACGCGGCATTCAGATCCTATGGATGTTTTTCTGTGCTCTAAGAACTATCCTGTGGCGGCCTATAGCACATAAAGTTCAGCAAGCGTTGATCATTCTCTAACCAATCCTCGGGGGAAAATTTTCAGTCACACGAATTTATTGCTGTTATTGTTGCTGCAGTTTTTTTTCAAGTTGGCGGATAGGATGCGGGTATCAATGGGTAAATAATGCTAAGGGCGGCGACTGAATTAATATCCACGGTACTGTCAAATGACTGTCAAACCACTTAACGGCAAGGATCCATCCTAAGTCCACCAAGGATAGCCTAAACGACCCCATTTTGTTTGTCTTTGTTACCTGTGATCCAAAACTAGGTCACCGGTGAGCGCTGTTTCGTAATTCTAAAATCGTTAAAGAGAATGAGTGGTACAGACGTAAAAGCTCCAGCGTCAAGATTTCTGAATGCTGGTCCATGTTTCTCCCTCACTGCTTTACCTTCTCCAACCCTCTTTAGGGCCTGGTAAACATTTACAGCTGCGAAGACTGGAGGCCGCATACATGCAACTTTTTTTTCCAAGCCAGATTTGAACTTGAGGTCAGGTGTCTGGTCCCCAAACTAGGCCGTGACAAATATTCCTGACAACCTCTCGTGACAAAATAAACATGACCCAAACCAATCAACCAACGAACATTGTTCTAGACCCTGCAGTCTGATCAAAATGTGACAATGTTTGTCTGTTGCATACAAGTTATACGCAGAAAATTACTCTGAATCAGGGTTTGAACTGTTAAGTAGAACAAA
>JAPXFY010000021.1:59648646-59658646 GCA_030674185.1 Monoplex corrugatus
ACTTTGCATGCCAAGAAGAGCGAGTTTTCATGCCAGAAAGTGCACATGTGTATGTTGTATTTATTCTAATAAGCACGCGGGGTTGAAATTGTATGTGTTCTCATAAGCGCGCCGGGTTGAAACTGTACGTTGTATTTGTTCTAAAAAGCGCGCAGAGCTGAGAGTGTTTGTTGTATTTGTTCTAATAAGCGCGCAGAGCTGAAAGTGTTTGTTGTATTTGTTCTAATAAGCGTGCAGGGATGAAACTGTATGTTGTATTTATTTCTAATAAGTGCGAGGGGTCGAAACTGTATGTTGTATTTGTTCTAATAAGCGCGCAGGGTTGAAACTATTACGTTGTATTTGTTCTAATAAGCACGCAGGATCGAACAGTATGTCGTATTTGCTCCAATAAGTGCTCAGGGTTGAAACTGCATGTTGTATTTGTTCTAATAAGTGCGCGGGTTGAAACTGTTACATTGTATTTGTTCTATTTAGTGCGCAGGGTTGAAACTGTATGTTGTATTTGTTCTAATAAGTGCGCGGGATTGAAACTGTTACATTGTATTTGTTCTATTTAGTGCGCAGTGTTGAAATTGTATGTTGTATTTGTTCTAAAAAGTGCGCAGAGTTGAAACTGTTACATTGTATTTGTTCTAATAAGCGCGCAGGGTCGAAACAGTGCGTTGTATTTGCTCTAATAAGTGCGCAGGGTTGAAACTGTATGTTGTATTTATTCTAATAAATGCGCGGGGTCGAAACTGTATGTTGTATTTGTTGTAATAAGCGCGGAGGGTCGAAACTGTATATTATATTTATTTTAATAAGCGCGCAGGGTTGAAACTGTATGTTGTATTTGTTCTAATAAGCGCGCAGGTGGAAACTGTATGTTGTATTTGTTCTAATAAGCGTGCAGGGCCGAAACAGTATGTTGCATTTGCCCTAATAAGCGCGGGGGGTCGAAACCGTATGTTATATTTATTCTAATAAGCGCGCAGGGTTGAAACTGTATGTTGTATTTGTTCTAATAAGCGCATGGGGTTGAAACAGTATGTTGTATTTGTTCTAATAAGCGCGTGGTGTTTGAAACTGTATGTTGTATTTGTTCTAATAAGCGCGCAGGGTGGAAACTCTTCACCCTCTCCAGAGCTGATAGCAATCAATGAGACCAGAGAGGTGTCTGAAGCTGCAGCAGAAGGAAACTCTGAAAGTGACGGAATATAACAATGGCGTAGTCACAAGGCAAATGTCTCTTTTGCTGAGGATGACCAGAAACTTTCCTGTGTTGCTGTAGACTTGATTGCTTGCTCAAACTGTGTCTGCTGGTGAACTCACCATTTCTTCAGAGATAGTTGTTACGTGGTGAGAAATTGTTGTTCAGTCCACACACATTTACCCTCTGGTGTGTATGTGTGTGTGTGTGTGTGTGTGTGTGTTTGTGTGTGTGTGTGTGTGTGTGTTTGTGTGTATGTGTGTGTGTGTGTGTTGTGTGTGTGTGTGTGGTGTGTGTGTGTGTTGTGTTTGTGTGTGTGTTTGTGTTGTGTGTGTGTGTGTGTGTGTGTGTGTGTTGTGTGTGTGTGTGTGTGTGTGTGTGTGTGTTGTGTGTGTTTGTGTGTTTGTGTTCTATACACATCAGAACCATCAAAATGATGATGGTAGATGTTCAAAGAAAGAAGAAAAGAAGAAGAAGAAGTGTGGTGTGTGTGTGTGTGTGTGTGTGTGTGTGTGTATGTGTATGTGTTTGTGTGTGTGTTTAAGTGTGTGCGTGTGTGTGTGTGTGTGTGCGAGTGTGTGTGTGTGTGTGTGTGTGTGTGTGTGTGCGTGCGTGTGTGTGTGTGTGTATGTGTATGTGTTTGTATGTGTTTGTGTGTGTGTTTATGTGTGTGCGTGTGTGTGTGTGTGTGCGAGTGTGTGTGTGTGGTGTATGTGTGTGTGTGTGTGCGTGCGTGTGTGTGTGTGTTTGTTTGTGTGTGTATGTGTGTGTCTGTGTGTGTTTGTGTAAGTGTATGTTTGTTTGTGTGAGTGTGTGTGTGTGTTTGTGTGTGTGTGTGTGTGTGTGTGTGTGTGTGTGTGTGTGTGTGTGTGTGTGTGCGTGTGTGTGTGTTTGTGTAAGTGTGTGTGTTTGTTTTTCTGTGTGTTGGTTTGTGTGTGTGTGTGCGTGTGCCTGTGTTTGTGTAAATGAGTGTGTGTGTATGTGTTTGTGTTTCTCTCTGTGTGTGTGTGTGTGTGTGTGGTGTGTGTGTGTGTGTGTGTGTGTGTGTGTGTGTTGTGTGTGTGTGTGTGTGAGTGTGTGTGTACACGCGTACATGTACATGCATGCTTAGATTTATACTGCACATTTTCAAAGTTCACTGCACAAGATAAGAATGTTTGTGTCTTACCTGCTCACGTGTGGTAATTAGATTCCTTCCTTTTCAATAAAGTAAGTGAAAAATCCCAAACGATCAAAAATCTATTTCTCAACGACCACTATGCATAGCAAGGGAAACAACACTCTCCCTGCCATATGCAAGACATGAACCAAGAATTTCCCCCCTTTCAACAGTTGTCTCCTCCGAAAGGAAATCCAACATGCAAGGGAGAGCATGTACTAGAGACACTCATCCTCTTTACATATTACTTGTATAAGGGTTACTTCCCTTGTATCAAAACCAGTCGCTTGTGCAAGAACTTGGGCCTAAAAACGAAAATCCCAATCATCCACCACCACCACACCACACCACCAACAACAACAACCACAACAAACAAAAGCGAAAACATCCCCTCCCCAAAGAAACAAACAAACAAACAAACAAACAAACCCACCAATCAAACAACCACCACCACCACCACCACCAAAAAAACTCAAAACAAACAACAACAACCACAAAAAAGCACGGTTAAGTGCTAAGCTTTCAGTGTTGATTACACGCACGCACGCACTCACACACGCACGCACACACACACACACACACACCACACACACACACACACACACACAACACACACACACACACACACAAAACACACAGACAGACAGAGTCAATTTTAATCTTCGGGTACTACGAATTCATCGCAACCTTTTTCTTGAACACAATGAACAAGACATAAAAGAGGAAAACATCTGTCACATATTGTTCAGTCTATTCACCACACACTTTCACAGAACAGTCCCTGACAACCAACCAGCCGATTTATACGTAGGAAACTATTAAATTGAAAACAAAAATGTCGGAGCATATGTTAGTCTACATGACACGTCAGAGCAGTCACAAATAACCAACTTGAATGCAATTAACTTTAAAATGTGTGTGTTGTGTATGTGTGTGTGTGTGTGTGTGTGTGTGTGTGTGTGTGTGTGTGTGTGTGTGTGTTGTTGTGTGTGTTGTGTGTGTGTGTGTGTGTGTGTATGCGTGTGTATGTGTGTGCTTGAATACAATTAACTTTAAACTCTGTGTGTGTGCTTGAATGCTGTGTGCGTGCGTGCATGTGTGTGCGCGTGTGCGTGCGTGCGTGTGTGTTTGTGTGACCATATGTCAGAATATGCATGCATGTGCCAAATTAGAACAGTCTAATACAACCAAAACAATTTTTCAAAATGGGAGCTGGGTGGGACTGTATAACAGTATGCGTGTACATATTTCTTTTGCCAAATTAGAACAGTCTACTACAACAACCAACCGAACAGACAAACAAACAGACAGACAGACGTACAAACACACAAACAAACAAAAGCCTTCAGACTCACCATGACATGGGGTTTCTGCAGCAGCAGACGCAGTTCCTCTGAGTATAGACGACTGGACTCTGGGCCCTCCGCCAGGATACATTGCAACTGTACACAAACACGCCACAACCATGATTATAATTATCTCCAAACAAACTGACCATAATTCACATCAAATATAATTATCTCGAAACGGTAATATAATTCATATCAAATTCTAGTCTGTCGTGCTGACCACTACACAACGGCGACTGGTGACCCTACGATCATATATCAGGGAGTGAGGTGGAAGTCACCTCGACTTGTTTTGAGGATCAGCATTACAATGGAGAGGGTGGAGGTAATGTCTGCTCTTTGTCGTCTGCAAGTTTATCTTTCCAACCCTAAACACAGGGTCATACGGGTAAAAGGCCGCACGCACGAAGATGTTTTAAATGTCTTTTTATTCATCTTTAACAAAATATAAAGACAGGCATTATAAGCAAAGTAGAATCACTTATATCAGACCTTAAATAAGGTTCAAAACACTTGCATGGCATCCATACCTTCAACATTTGGTCTAACATCCATACACTCAACATTTGGTCTAACATCCATACACTCAAAATAATTATGGTCTAGCATCCACACATTCAATATATGGTCTAACATCCCTACATTCAAAATATGGTCTAACATCCATACATTCAATATATGGTCTAACATCCATACACTCAATATATGGTCTAACATCCATACATTCAATATATGGTCTAACATCCATACATTCAACATTTGGTCTAACATCCATACATTCAATATATGGTCTAACATCCACACATTCAACATTTGGTCTAACATCCATACATTCAACATTTGGTCTAACATCCATACATTCAACATTTGGTCTAACATCCATACATTCAAAATATGGTCTAACATCCATACATTCAACATTTGGTCTAACATCCATACATTCAAAATATGGTCTAACATCCATACATTCAACATTTGGTCTAACATCCATACATTCAACATTTGGTCTAACATCCATACATTCAAAATATGGTCTAACATCCATACATTCAACATTTGGTCTAACATCCATACATTCAACATTTGGTCTAACATCCATACATTCAATATACATGTGTATGGTCTAACATCCATACACTCAATATATGGTCTAACATCCCTACATTCAAAATATGGTCTAACATCCATACATTCAATATATGGTCTAACATCCATACATTCAATATATGGTCTAACATCCATACATTCAAAATATGGTCTAACATCCATACATTCAAAATATGGGCTAACATCCATACATTCAACATTTGGTCTAACATCCATACATTCAACATTTGGTCTAACATCCATACATTCAATATATGGTCTAACATCCATATATTCAAAATATGGTCTAACATCCATACATTCAACATTTGGTCTAACATCCATACATTCAATATATGGTCTAACATCCATACATTCAAAATATGGTCTAATATCCATACATTCAATATATGGTCTAACATCCATACATTCAAAATATGGTTTAACATCCATACATTCAACATTTGGTCTAACATCCATACATTCAATATATGGTCTAACATCCATATATTCAAAATATGGTCTAACATCCATACATTCAATATATGGTCTAACATCCATACATTCAAAATATGGTCTAACATCCATACATTCAACATTTGGTCTAACATCCATGCATTCAATATATATGGTCTAACATCCATGCATTCAATATATGGTCTAACATCCATACACTCAAAATATGGTCTAACATCCACACATTCAATATATGGTCTAACATCCATACACTCAATATATGGTCTAACATCCATACACTCAAAATATGGTCTAACATCCACACATTCAATATATGGTCTAACATCCATACATTCAATATATGGTCTAACATCCACACATTCAATATATGGTCTAACATCCATACATTCAATATATGGTCTAACATCCATACATTCAATATATGGTCTAACATCCATACACTCAATATATGGTCTAACATCCACACATTCAATATATGGTCTAACATCCATACATTCAATATATGGTCTAACATCCATACACTCAATATATGGTCTAACATCCACACATTCAATATATGGTCTAACATCCATACAATCAATATATGGTCTAACATCCATACACTCAATATATGGTCTAACATCCACACATTCAATATATGGTCTAACATCCATACAATCAATATATGGTCTAACATCCACACACTCAATATATGGTCTAACATCCACACATTCGACAAATGGTCCATCTTCACGAAGTAAAAGTCACAAAACATACACAGACAGGTGATTGAGAAAACGTACACATCAAACAAGAAATTAAAATCAAACTTCACCTAAAACTGGGGATAGATATCAAAGTCATTTTTCTCTAAAAGTGTACCTCATCATTATTATCATAATAATAATAATAATATACAATATTTTATATAGCGCAAAATCTTGATAAAATCAAATCTAAGCGCTAAAACAGACACATACGCACGCACGCACACACACGCACGCACGCGCACACACACACACACATACACGCACACGCACACGGCTATAAATGGGGAGAAAGAATAAAAGCAATGGAAAATTATAGAGAGCATATTATATACAATTATATATTACAATGTGATTCCCCTCCGAGTGGAGAGGCTGCAGAGGGGATTGAGTGAGGTAAGGATTTTATGCAGAGGAGAAAAGGTGAGTTCTGAGAGCGGATTGAAGGAGACAAAAGTAGGTTGCTGACGGACTGAGAGAGGAAGTTTGTTCCAGGAAAGTGGACCAGAAACAGAGAAGGCTCGTGGACCATAGGTATTGAGCTTAGTGCGTGGAAAGCGAACAGTCAGAGGATCGGAGGCAGAGCGGAGGGTACGTGAGGGAACATAGATCTCAAGTAGGCTTGACAGGTAATCGGGGACTGCGTTATTGAGGCTTTTGTAGCACATGGTGTCTAGTTTGTACTGTATGCGCTTTGATACAGGGAGCCAGTGAAGTTGTGCCAGGAGAGGAGATATGTGGTCAGCTTTTTTCTTTTTTAGTACAAGGCGTTGACGATCATGGACATCCATCTGTCTCTATCTCTTGTTGCCTCAAGCACCTCTTCCACCCTCTTTGTCCCCAGCCACTCTGCAAGTCCGTCCAGCATCCTCTCCTTGGGTCTACCTGGTGCTCTCTTTCCCTCCAGCTTTCCCGCCGTCTTTTGTCTGTCCATGATTTTGCTGGGGGGAATAGGATGGTGATTTCCCTTTGCCTTCCATCGGTCTGTTTATGGTCTCTCCGCTAGCCTTTGTCGTTCCCACGACAACCTACAAGGCAGTAGGGTGATTTTTTTTCAGGGTTACTTCCCTTAGCCTTATTCTCTCCCGAGATGTCCACAAGGCAGTGGAGCTATCCACCCATAGCTTGGGGTCTGGTTCGTGTGTACCTATTTTTCTCAAAAAAGCGTGCACGTTCCACCTCAATTTTGCATTACATTCGTCTGTCTGGTATTTTTGACTAAGAAACAAACAAACAAAATGGTATTTGGCAGACTTTTATTTCGAGTTTCCTTTCATAAATGATATTTTTCTAGGAAATTTATGAAATCAACTAACGAATCCATGCGTACATTTTCATCAGCATCAAATACAATTACGTTTTCAGATCATTTAATGTGACCTGCACAATTCCATTTTCTACGCTCAAGAGACAGCACTGAACACATATTTTGAAAATGTGCGCACGACCCGGCACTGCTCCACCCTAAAGGGACGTCACTGGACAAGAGTCATTCTTTTGACGTAGATGGCCGTGTAGACCGTAGCGTTATACAGCATGGTACCATGGTTTTGTTACAAGGCGCCTGAAGGCATGGTGCCTCTGACTTCAGCCCACTGTGACAGAGAGACAGAGACAGAGGGACGGACGGACAGACAGACTAAGACGGATGAAAGGGGGGGGAGAGAGAGAAGAGAGAGAGAGAGAGAGAGAGACGACGAGACAGAGAGAAGACGAGATGAAAGAGACAGAGGGAGAGGAGAGAGGGAGAGAGAGAGAGAGAGAGAGAGAGAGAGAGAGAGAGAGAGAGACAGAAAAGAGGAGAGAAGAGACAGAGGAAACAGACAACAGACAGAACAGGAGACAAAAGGACGTACAAACATGAAACAGGCTACAGACTGTGTCCTAAAAAGTCCTTAAAAAAAAGGACTGCTCGACCGTGTGCCACTTCTTGTACATGAAAAATACAATAAAAAGCCTGATATATACGCAAGCACAAAGGCAGGACGACGGACAGACAGACAGACAGACAGACAGGACAGGGGGGGAAAGAGTGTGGTGGGGGGTAGGGGTGGCAAGTGACGGGTATACTCACTCTCTAGTTTGGAACACGGCGTCCGCCACAGGGCCGTGAGAAGGGCTGTGTGAACGTGTGTTGATCTTGTCGTACAACTGTAACACAGAATAAACACCACACGTCAGTATAAACCACGTCTGGATATTTAATCCAATCCAATCCAATCAATCAAAAATCAAATCAATCAAATCAGTAAATCAAAAACAAACACATCCAAAAAAAAACATAAATCACTGAAGTCGACATCAATCCAATCCATCATCCATCCATAATCAAATCAATGACACATCCATGAACAACATCGATCATTGAATGGCGACAGGATTACACCCAGACTCATACATGGATACGCCCCCCCACCCCCGCCCCCCGAACAATGTTAACCCTTTGACTCTCGCATGCTGTCCACGGGTATCCTGCACTTTTAACCATACTCTCGTTTTTAGAATGTCATAAGCCCTGAAAGAATGTTTGCTGACAATGTAATAATCTCGTTAGACTGAGTCTATGAGGAGGGGGAGAAAGAGAGAGAGAGAGAAAGAGAGAGAGAGAGAGAGAGAACAGAGAGAGAGAGAGAGAGAGAGAGAGAAGAGAGAGAGAGAGACAGAGAGAGAGAACGAGAGAGAGAGAAAGAGAGAGAGAGAGAGCGAGAGAGTGTATGTGTGAGCGCGCGCATGTCTGTTCATGTGTGTGTGTGTGTGTGTGTGTGTGTGTGTGTGTGTGTGTGTGTGTGTGTGTGTGTGTGAGAGAGAGAGAGAGAGAGAGAGAGAGAGAGAGAGAAGAGAGAGAGAGAAGAACAAGAACAGAAAAAACAAACGAAACGAGGAAACTCAAACTGGCACTGAATGTGGTAAAAGACAATCATTGTCTTTGTCATTTCAGATATTCTAGCGGAGACACACACCACACACACACACACACACACACAATTTCGTCTTAAATCAATTCGTGTGATTAAATAGTAAATGTAAAAAAAATACATGAGAGTAAAAAAAAAAAACAAAAAAAAAAAAATACACTACACACACATACACACACCCTAGTCCCTCCTATCCACCACAACCACCACCTTACACACCCTCTTCCCACACGATCCAAATGATATTAACGTAGACATTAACAAGGAATATTTTCTCTTCCAGGCGGTGCTAAAAGGGAGACCACTCATGCTTTCAAAACTCGATTGAAAGGGAGAGAAAAAGTTCAGCCTCCAAAAAGAAACTGTGAAGAGTCTGGCGAACAGAAATCAATAATTGTCAGAGACACCGACCCTGGAGGGAATATCAGAAATCAATGGTTGTCAGAGCGTGGCTACTGGATATCGATAATTCCGTTAACTATTTCACCCCCTCACTCTATCCACCAGCTCAATGTAAATAAAAATTAATTGGTTAGAGCACCGTAACGATATTGTAGAGCTCTTGGCTTCGATCCTGAGGTGGGCTAGACCTTTTTCTCCTTACAATTCTGGGCTAGAAATGTCCTATGTTCTGTCACTCTTTGTTTCTGTCTTCTTCTTCTGCTTTCTGTCATTTCTTCCTATCCTCTTCTGCCTTGCTGGTCCATTCATCTGTGTGTGTTCGATAAAGTCTTACTTAATTTTTGTTAGGATTGATAACTGGGCTACATGAGGTACAACATGGGAGATAATTCTCAAGAGTTATGTCACTGAGTACATGAGGTACAACATGGGAGATAATTCTCAAGAGTTATGTCACTGAGTACATGAGGTACAACATGGGAGATAAATCTCAAGAGTTACGTCACTGAGTACACGAGGTACAACATGGGAGATAATTCTCAAGAGTTATTGTCCTTTGATTAATATTATAAAAAAATCTCCCTGCTTCCCTCTTATTTCTTTGAGTACATGTATTAAGTGCATAAAGAAATGTGATATGCAGAAATTTTAGGTAATTAAAGTCCGGTTTTTAC
>JAPXFY010000021.1:59663646-59666146 GCA_030674185.1 Monoplex corrugatus
TTTTGCGTGTATTTAAACGGAGACTTGTAGACTTATATATTCAAGAATGGTCTGGGTCACTCAGAGACAGAGATAGGTATGAAAGCTACAGATCATTTAAGACTATCTTTGAAAAAGAGAAGTACATTGACTCTATTGATATATACTGTTTCAGAGTTGCCCTTTCACAAACAAGGTTGAACGTTTTACCACTAAACAATAATATAAATAGATACAGTGAATCTGATCAAGAAAAGGTGTGTCCATTTTGCAGGACAGAATCTGAAAACGAAGAACACTTATTATTTAGATGTTCCACTTACGCTGATCTCAGGGCGAAATTTTTAAAGGATTTAGTCAGCATGCCTATGTGCATACTGCTCCAATCAACAAATAGCCACCGAAGCCACAGCGTATCCAGATACGTTTTCCACGCCATGAATAGGAGAAAAAAATTGTTAAAAGGAGAAGAAAAGTAAATAGTTATGTAGATACTAGCACTAGAATTTCAGACAATAATTAATTTCAATTGTAAAGAAAAAAAAAATGTTTATTTGAATATGAAAGGGGTGCTCATATAGAGACACATGTGCATAGGTGCCTGTGTATTCACATTGACGTTGGTGTACTTATGTGCATATATAGGTGATAGTATCTACATTATGTATATGTGTGGGTACATATGTATATATATCTATGTATGTATATATGTATGAGTGATTATGTATGTGTGCGTGTATATAGATGTGTATGTGTGTATGTGCGTTTATACATAACCTTCAATTCAGTCTATGGCCTGAACCATTGCTGACCGCCGAAGATTGAGTTATCTCTGAACTAAAAGATGCACGAAATGCTAAATATGCGTTGAATGATCATTTGGTATTGTCTCAATGTCAATTGTTTTGGTAAATGAGTGACTGATCTGCGATTAGTCTGATTAATGGATTGGCATTATGAATGTCTGTTTTTGCCAATTAACCGACTGTTTTGGGGTCGAATTGCTCTTATGTCATATATTTCTTGTTTCACTTCATTGTACATTAATTCCATTGATTGGTTTAGATTCACTGGTGAATAAATTGATAAACTGAACGCATGATTAGCTGACAACGGAATGATTACATGATTTGTTAATTGATGGCGATGGGTGGCTCACCGACCGATCGATTTATAGATTGATGGTTTTAGCTATTGATCGATCAGTGATTGAATTATGGAATGTATGGATGATTGATTCGCGTTATTTGAAGTAACGATTGCAAATTGATATATTGAACTCAGTTAAATTCTAGGTTATCTGGTCGATTAAGTCACTGGATGACTGATTAACTGGTTAAATGATTGATCGATTGATTGATTGAGAGAGGGACTGATTACGTTAAGTGATTGTTACTGAAGTGATATCGATTGTACAGTTGGATGATGCATCTGACCCAGTCAATTGAAAGCTGATTTGTCAGTTGAATCACGGGCTGAATGGCGGATTCTTTGATTGATCAACTGGTAAATCAGTTGATTGATTGGTTAATTGATTGGTTGACTGTTTGATTGATTGGTTGTTTGGTTGATCGATTGATGGATTGAGTGTTTATGTCAAGTACCTGTGGTTGAATATATTGATCAACTGTATGATCTCCGAAGGGTACAAGAAATGTCAGATCTGTGCACTAATTGAATGGTTTGTTTGTCTGATAGCCAGTTATTGTAAAATTGACAGTTGGATGAATGATATAGATGCGGTTAATGACAAATATTCTTAGCTGGCCAGTTAAGGAATATGGACTAGAATACAAATGAAAAGACCACTGTAAATGCAAAGATGAATGTATCCCAGCTTATGTGACGGTAAACGATAGAAGGGGACAATGTGACAGAGTTCACTGCAGTTTGAAAGTATAAACTTGTATGAATGTATAAGAAAACCTGATCTCCTCCCCTCCCCTTCCCCATGCATGTATTGTGGCCTAAGGCCGATGTACAATAAACATTTTCTGAGTTCTGAGTTCTGAGTTCTGAGTTCTCTCGTCTTTCTCTCTCTCTCTCTCTCTCTCTCTCACACACACACACACACACACACAAGCACGCACACACGCACACACACAAGCCTGCGCGCGCGCTCTCACAGACACACACACGCGCGCGCTCACACACACATATACACATATATACGTACACGCTCTATCTCTCTCTCTCTCACACACACACACGCGCGCAACCCTCCAAACACACACACACACACACCACACACCAGCACAAGACAGCGGGAGACGATGTAAGACAAACACAAATTACCAGAAGACACAGACACTGACATGACACCGTGTGGTCCCTGAAGAAATCAACAGTCCGCTATACACACTGACAGGCTGTTTCTATTAGACAAGACATAGTGAACAATCCACAGAAACAAGACATCTCACACACACACACACACACACACACACATGCTGACACACAATGACATAACGCATTCACACACACACACACACACACTGACACACACACATACTGACACACG
>JAPXFY010000021.1:59671146-59678646 GCA_030674185.1 Monoplex corrugatus
ATCTCTGTATCATAATTCTTTGCACTATAGCAGTCTTTGTATCATAGCTGTTTCTACAGCAGTTATCTCTGTATCATAATTCTTTGCACTATAGCAGTCTTTGTATCGTAGCTGTTTCTACAGCATAATTATCTCTGTATCATAATTCTTTGCACTATAGCAATCTCCGTATCGTAGCTGTTTCTGCAGCAGTTATCTCTGTATCATAATTCTTTGCACTATAGCAATCTTTGTATCATAGCTGTTTCTACAGCATAATTATCTCTGTATCATAATTCTTTGCACTATAGCAATCTTTGTATCATAGCTGTTTCTACAGCTCAGTTATCTCTGTATCATAATTCTTTGCACTATAGCAATCTTTGTATCATAGCTGTTTCTACAGCATAATTATCTCTATCATAATTCTTTGCACTATAGCAATCTTTGTATCACAGCTTTTTCTACAGCACAGTTATCTCTGTATCATAATTCTTTGCATTATAGCAATATTTGTATCATAGCTGTTTCTACGGCACAGTTATCTCTGTATCACAATTCTTTGCACTATAGCAGTCTTTGTATCACATATGTTTCTACAGCACAATTATCTCTGTATCATAATTCTTTGCACTATAGCAATATTTGTATCATAGCTGTTTCTACGGCACAGTTATCTCTGTATCATAATTCTTTGCACTATAGCAGTCTTTGTATCACATATGTTTCTACAGCTCAGTTATCTCTGTATCATAATTCTTTGCACTATAGCAGTCTTTGTATCGTAGCTGTTTCTACAGCACAGTTATCTCTGTATCATAATTCTTTGCACTATAGCAATATTTGTATCACATATGTTTCTACAGCACAGTTATCTCTGTATCATAATTCTTTAGCACTATAGCAATATTTGTATCACAGCTGTTTCTAGAGCACAGTTATCTCTGTATCACAGCTTACTGTGCATCACAGTTATCTCTGCACATAGTCATCCATGCACAGTTATTTCTGCATCACAGCTCTGCATCAGTTACTTCTGCACCACTGGTATCTCAGTATCACAGTTATCTCTTCATCAGTTATCTCTGCACCATAGTAATCTTTGTATCACGGTTATCTCTGCATCACAGCTATCTCTACACCATAGCCATCTCTGATAGTTATCTTTGTACAACACATATCTATATTTGCTGGTAATCTGCATCATAATTATATCTGCATCACAGTTATCAAATGGGCCAACCAATATCTATTCACCCACGCCGCCCTTCTCCAAAAGCTCTATTTTTCAATCCCCCCCTTTTTTCCCTTTGTTAAAAGATGTGTGAACAAGACTTTTTCAGTTACCAGAAATACACAAAAAACAGGATTACAATGTGTACGTAACACAGGAAAACAAAACCAGACACACATTTTCGCCCAACTGGCCTTTGCCAAGCGTATACAACAGACAACACATAACAAATGCACAGACTTTAGTGAAGAACAAGTAGACGACTTCTCTGACGACTTCTCCTGCTCAACGTCACGTCAGATAAGTCGTATACTGTTTTTCACTTCCAAATGTTGTGTGTTTATTCTTTGTTGTGTTGTGTATACGCTTGACAGAGCCCAGTTAGCCAACAATTTGCACCTGTCTTGTTACATTAAATTCGTTCGTTCTTTGATTTAACGTCTTTTCACTATAAGTTAAATTTAATACGCGTTCTATTCTGTTTTCTTTTGTTGTCGTTGTTGTGTGTGCATGTGTTTGCGTGCGAGCACGAACGCGCGCGCGCTGTGTATCTGTGTGTGTGTGTGTGTGCGTTTCCCGTTCGTATTTGCTTGAACAATGGCAGTAACCTTCAGATTTTCTCAGCTATTTCAGAATGAATCTTTATATTTAAATCTCAAGGTTTAAACCACTGAAAGGTCATGAATGCCTAAGTCTGGCAGTCACGGCACCAAGGTAAAGATCACACGACAAAAAACACCCACCACCCCCATATCAACCAACAAAGCAAACACCAAACAACCAATCAACAACAACACCACAACCCAACAACCAAACCAAACACAACACCAATCAACCAAACAAACAAACACCAATCAACCAAACAAACAAACAACCAATCAACCAAACAAACAAACAACAACAAACAACAAACAAACAAACCAAACCAACAACCAAACAAACAAACAACCAACAACCAAACAAACAACCAATCAACCAACAACAAACAAACAACCAAAACAAACAAACAAACAACCAAACAAAACAACCAAACAAACAAACAACAATCAACCAAACAAACAAACAACCAATCAACCAAACAAACAAAACAAACAAACAACCAAACAAACAAACAACCAACAACCAAACAAACAAAAACCAATCAACCCAAAAACAACAACAACAAACAAACAAACAACAATCAACCAAACAAACAAACAACAATCAACCAAACAAACAAACAACCAATCAACCAAACAAACAACAAACAACAACCAAACAAACAACAAAACAAACAAACAACAAACAAACAAACAAAATCAACCAAACAAACAAACACCAATCAACCAAACAAACAAACAACCAATCAAACAAACAACCAACCAAACAAACAAACAACCAATCAACCAAACAAACACCAATCAACCAAACAACCAAACAACCAAAACAAACACAAACAAACAAACACAAACAAAGTCTAAAATCAGCAGTCTGCCGAGAAGGTGTGTAAACAGCACTTTCTTATCAACTTCTGACAATATTCAAGTTTCTGTTTCAGTTTCTCAAAATGACGGCTCCATACTTGGATATATATTCCATACGCACAGACACCACTGATGCCATGTGATGGACAAGATCCACAAGGATGACGGCAAAAGCCCATAACTGCCCGTAAGCCCTATGTGCTGACAAGGTTTCCAGGTTCTACTTCACTTACATTATGATTTCACTATTGTGACAGTCTACCAGTGTCCATACTTAACCCTTCGTCTCCCACACCCCATCCACCAGCATCATGCATCGTCAAGCATGTTACCAAAGCAAAAACAACCCTTTGATTCCCTCACCCTATCCACCAGCATAATGCATCGTCAAGCATGTTCATCATCATCATCATCAGGTGCCCTGCCGCATGGCGTTGGCGATCATGGACTTCCATCTGTCTCTATCTCTCGTTGCCCCTAGCATCTCCCCCACCCTCTTCGTCCCCAGCCACTCTGCAAGTCCGTCCAGCATTTTCTCCCTGGGTCTACCCGGTGCTCTCTTTCCCTCCAGCTTTCCCGTTGTGACCAGGTACTCCAAATCCCCCTTCCTCATAAAATGGCCTATAAACGTTGCCTGTCTTTTCATAATCTGCCTTATGAGTGATCTACTTGTGTCTGCCTCCATCAAGACTGTCTCGTTTGTTTTCTTTGCTGTCCATGGAACTCTCAACATTCTTCTTAGAAACCACATCTCGGCTGCCTCAATCTTGTTCTGGCTTTGCTTGTTGACTGTCCATGTTACCAAAGCAAAAACAACCCTCTGATTCCCTTATTCTATCCACCAGCTTCCTGCACATAGGGTGAGGGAGTCAAAGAGTTAACATAAAATTTTTATTGCATTCGATATTAATTCAAGTCTTGGGAAGTACCAAATCTGGATTTTCTGCATCAGATTTTGCATCAAAAGGGAGATTGTTACAATGGCTATTTTTTTTTAACATCAAATTTCATTGCATTCGATATTAATTCAAAGTCTTGGGAACTACCAAATCTAGATTTTCTGCATCAGATTTTGCGTTCAAAGGGGAGATTGTCAGAATGGCTTGACAAAATCTTGTCGTTGTTGCTTTTGCCTTCCAAAGGCTCCCATCACGTCATGGGGTCCTGTGATGCCACACGTGTTGATGGCAGCGGTGGGAGATGTAAAACTTGTTTGCTGAACAAACTGGCGGGCCTCCAGGGAGAGACAGAAGCTATGCCTCGGTCACAGCCGCTCGTAAATTAGCTTTTATTGGGCGCTGTGCTGCGCCTCTGAATGTCTCTGCGGAAAGAATGGCGAGAGGCTGCAGCAAAGAGGAAAGATAAACCAAAACAAATCGCAAAGAAAGCGAAAAGAACTTGCACAGGAGGAGGCCCTCACAGCTACCTACCCCCACGTCACCATGACCAATTCAAGCATATGGATTTCACTGAGTGCTGAACAGTTTACAACATTCAAACCCTTATTTGATATAACAAAACAAAACAGACGCAAATTTTCGGCCAATTGGCCTTTGTCCAAACACACACACACACAGAACGCACACACACACACACATACACACACGCACGCACGCACACACACAAAACCAACAGTAACACACACACACACAACTAAAACCAAACCAAAACCAAACCAAACCAAAAACCCCAAACAAACAGAAAACCAAAGATCAAGTGCACAAAACAGTAGCAGAAGACTTCCCTGACGTTTCATTAACTTTTGACTCCCGCACCATGTACACCAGCATCCTACATTTTCAACAATGTCAGCAAAGCAAAAACTTAAAACTTAACCCTTTTACTCCTTCGCCCTATCCGCCATCTTCCTGCAAGCAAGCCGGTGGATAGGGTGAGGGAGTCAAAGGGTTTTTGCAAGAAGCTGGTGGATAGGGTGAGGCAGTAACTGGTGCACCTGACTCGTTATCAGGACCAGCGCCAATAGCCAGCCATCTCTTCTGTCGTCTGCTAACAGGTCTATTACGACATTCCAATGTGTGATGCCACGTGTTGATGTCGCAGATGGGAGGTGTAAAACCGGCTGGTTGAACACTTCTGTTTCTTTTAGTGTGTGTGTGTGTGTGTGTGTGTGTGTGTGTGTGTGTGTGTGTGTGTGTGTGTGTGTGTGTGTGTGTCTGTATGTGTGTGTGTGTGTGTCTGTATGTGTATGTGTGTGTGTGTGTGTCTGTGTGTGTGTGTGCGTGTGTGTGTGTCTGTGTGTGTGTGTCTATATGTGTATGCGAGCGTGCGTGCGCGCATGCCTGCGTGCGTGCCAGCGTGTGTACGCGCGCATGCCTGCGTGCGTGCGAGAGTGTGTACGCGCACATGCCAGTGTGTTGTGTGTGTTGTGCGTGCGTGTGTGCCTCCGTGCGTGCCTGCCTATGCTTGCGTGTGTGTGTGTGTCTGTGTGCGTGTCTGTATGTGTATGCAAGCGTGCGTGCGCGCATGCCTGCGTGCGTGCGTGCGAGCGTGTGTGCACGCACATGTCTGTGTGTATGTGTGTTGTGTATGTGTGTTGTGCGTGCGCGTGTGCGCGTGCCTCCGTGCGTGCGTGTGTGTGTGTGTGTCTGTGCGTGTGCCTCTGTGTGTGCACGCGCGCGTGCCTGTGTGTGTGTGTGTGTGTGTGTGTGTGTGTGTGTGTGTGTGTGTGTGTGTGTAAGTGCGTGCGTAGTGCGTGTCAGGCGTAGAAACTCATTTGCTGAACAAACTGGCAGACTCCAGGGACGAGTCTGCCTCTGTCTGGGTCACAGCCAATCGTAAATCAGCTTTTATCGTTGATGCTGCGCCTCTATATAGCTGTGTGCACTAGGTGGGGGGGGGGGGGGGGGGGGGGGAGGGGAAGGGCTGACAGAAAAGGAGAAGAAGCACAGAGCAAATTACAAGACATGCTGGAAGACAAGGAATAAAAACCAAAACAATCACGACAGGAAACAAGGACACTTTCTTCCGCTACCGTCCCCAAATCTCCTTCAGCAATTCCAGCAAGTGGACATCACAGCCGAATCGTTACGAAAGTGGAACAGATTGAATTAACTTAACCCTTTGACTCCCGCATCCTGTCCGCTAGCATCATGCATTATCAACCACGATACCAAAGCAAAAACTTAACCCTTTGATACCCTTACCCTATCCACCAGCTTCCTAGCTTTAAACAATGCAAAATAACAACGAAAGTCTACCGGCCGGTCTCCTGTACCTTTTAATTCGAGCACACATCAACATAAACTCTTGAACTGTTCACCACAATCCCCTTATTGACGCACTCACATAACGAAAGGAAGACGGTTTATCCTTGCATTCTTCATTAAACATTCCCACATGATTCGATCTTTCTGTCTGAATGCCAAGATCTGCGGCAACAAGAGACTCCTATTACGTTGACAACTTTGGTATGATCCAGCAGTCTGAAACATCCCCCATAATTCGAATTTTCCCTTTCAATGCCAGGAACAGAGCCACAAGAGAATCCGTTCACCTTATCAACGCTTGATTAATTCTTATTCTTATCGCGCAGTCCCACACACCTTTACGCTTTTCCACACCACTCTCTAACCTGTGTTGATGCGTGAACAACTGACATCGACAGGCAGCTCGCGCTGTGACACCCTATGTAGGTCTCGGCGCCACTGTCTGCAGATCCCGCTTACACATCGCTAAAGAGTGCTTGGAACATTGATCGACTGACTGATTTCACGGAGTTTTACGTTAGTACCCAACTCAGGCCATCTTACACAATGTGGCCGACGGCGTTAATCCCTCCCAAGTACATGGAAAAAGGAGGCCCCACCAAATCACACAACGACACGAACCAGAACAACCATTATGCTACCATGGACAGTAAGAAGGCCTGTTTAACCCTTTGACTCCCACACCCCGTTCACCAGCAATGAACAGGAACAGGAAGCGGAAGGACAGAGTAAAAGAAATACAACACGAAAGAAATCACTTGAAAAACTAAGGACAGGAGAAAACAACATAAAAAGACATCACAGAACGGGGTGGAAGAATAGAAGGAAAACAACACGACTGACATCATAGGAGAAATGGAAGGACGGAAGAAAAACAACCAAACCAATAACATTATAGGAGGAAATGGAAGGACGGAAGAAAACAACACCAATGACATCATAGGAGGAATGGAAGGACGGAAGAAAAACACACCAATGACTCATAGGAGAAATGGAAGGACGGAAGAAAACAACACCAATGACATCATAGGAGGGAAAAGGAAGGACGGAAGAAAAAACACCAATGACGTCATAGGAGGAATGGAAGGACGGAAGAAAAACAACACCAATGACATCATAGGAGGAATGGAAGGACGGAAGAAAAACAACACCAATGACGTCATAGGAGGAATGGAAGGACGGAAGAAAAACAACACCAATGACATCACAGGAGGAATGGAAGGACGGAAGAAAAACAACACCAATGACGTCACAGGAGGAATGGAAGGACGGAAGAAAAACAACACCAATGACGTCACAGGAGGAATGGAAGGACGGAAGAAAAACACCAATGATATTACAGGAGAAATGGAAGGACGGAAGAAAAACACCAATGACATCATAGGAGGAATGGAAGGACGGAAGAAAAACACCAATGACATTACAGGAGAAATGGAAGGACGGAAGAAAAACACCAATGACATCATAGGAGGAATGGAAGGACGGAAGAAAAACACCAATGACATCATAGGAGGAATGGAAGGACGGAAGAAAAACACCAATGACATCATAGGAGGAATGGAAGGACGGAAGAAAAACAACATGACTGACGTCATAG
>JAPXFY010000021.1:59681146-59688646 GCA_030674185.1 Monoplex corrugatus
TCACAGGACTGGCAGGAGGAATGGAGAAAAACCAAACAAATCACAGGACTGGCAGGAGGAATGGAGAAAAACCAAACAAATCACAGGACTGGCTGGAGGAATGGAGAAAAACCAAACAAATCACAGGACTGGCAGGAGGAATGGAGAAAAACCAAACAAATCACAGAACTGGCTGGAGGAATGGAGAAAAACCAAACAAATCACAGAACTGGCTGGAGGAATGGAGTGGAACCAAACAAATCACAGGACTGGCTGGAGGAATGGAGTGGAAACCAAACAAATCACAGGACTGGCTGGAGGAATGGGGTGAAACCAAACAAATCACAGGACTGGCAGGAGGAACGGAGTGAAACCAAACAAATCACAGGACTGGCTGGAGGAATGGAGTGAAACCAAACAAATCACAGGACTGGCTGGAGGAATGGAGTGGAACCAAACAAATCACAGAACTGGCTGGAGGAATGGAGAAAAACCAAACAAATCACAGGACTGGCTGGAGGAATGGAGTGGAACCAAACAAATCACAGGACTGGCTGGAGGAATGGAGTGGAAATCAAACAAATCACAGGACTGGCTGGAGGAATGGAGTGAAATCAAACAAATCACAGGACTGGCTGGAGGAATGGAGTGGAAACCAAACAAATCACAGGACTGGCTGGAGGAATGGAATGAAACCAAACAAATCACGAAATGAAACGAAATCAAACAACTGGCTCCTACTCCCACTGCCATCCTTCATCAGTTCCCACATTTCCAGAACACAAATTCACGTCATGAACAGTTTTGAACACAAAAAAGGAAAAAAAAAAGTATCAAAGATGACGCTGATGAAAAGGCCTACAAAAGCATACTCAGGGGGCAAACCCCAAAATAACAGAATACATATTCCTTGTCCATTAACATCAGCTACTGGAGACTTCAAAATGAAATATAAAATGCAAAATGGACGCTGTTGAAGCGAATGACAAGCTCACAGAATTAGCCAAAACGAATTTGAAATAACATGTATTGCCCTTTCCTTCTTTCCAGTTCAGTTCAAATCATCATGAATGGATTCAAAGTGTTGAGATGAAAGTGAGACATCTAACAGTGGACAACAATTAACCCTTTGACTCCCGCACCCCATCCACCAACCGCAAAAACTTAACCCTTTGACTCCCTTACCCTGTCCACCAGCTTCATTCATACAGGAAGCTGGTGGATACGGTGAGGGAGTCAAAAGGTTAAGGTTTTGCTTTGCTAGCATGGTTGACAATGCAGGATGCTGGTGGACAGGTGCGGGAGTCAAAGGGTTAAGAATACGAAAAACGATCACACAAAACAAAAGAGACAATGACTTCAAAGTAAAAAACAGCCAAAAAACAAACTAAAAAAAACAAACTAAAAAAAACAAACCAACACACACACACACACACACACACACACACACACACACACACACACACACACACACACACACACAATTTGGCGGGGGAAAAGTTAACAACGCCGGCTTTCTCTACCACGCGTGCAACAAAACGGACAATGATCCAGACTGCGGAGAGGACTACAAACAGGCAAAAAGTCACTGTCTCCCACAGACTGTCCAACTACACTAAACATACATTTTTGTATAAAAATCTAAACCAGAGTGACAACTAGCGTTCAGGTAACATTCATTCACAGGAACCAGAAACACACAAAAGTCAAATGATAACGAACATTAAATACAAACAGCAAGACAGTCGCAAAATTTCGGCCAACGGGCCTTTGTCAAAAGTATACAAAATACAAGAAATACTAAACACAGAAAACTTAGCGGGGAAAACAGCAGAAAAGACTTCCCTGACGTTCCCTTGAGCAGGAGAAAATGAAGATGAAAACAAACATTTACCAATGTGCCACAGGAACAGAAAGCCAAGGCTTTCCATGGCCAGAACTGCACCACTGCCACTTGATTACTTCTAATCCCGTGAGCCCAGTCATCTTGAAAATGATATTTTCCCCAACCACAATCAAGCCAGCCCTCACCAGCAGGGCCATCCAGTCAAAGAGCATGCCCAGGGCTCTTGGAGCCCACAGCCATTTGTGAACAGACCTCTTGTCCAGCACCCTCCTTACGACATGGGGGGTCCTGTGATGTCACGTGTTGACGCTAGCCAGGGGAGGTGTAAAACTGGCAACTTCAACAAACTGGCCTGCCCCTGGGAGCAGTCATACCTCGCCCACAGCCGCTCATACGTCAGTTTTTATTGCAGGCTGTTGCGTCTCTGAATGGCTTTGTGGGTGAATGGGGGGAAAGGCTGCATGGTTCAGAAATATCACCAGAGTGACGAGAAGAGAGGGATAACATAACATAAACCACATCAGTTTATGACACGTTTGTCTATGGTTGATGATTAAGACGAGACTTATTAAAGATTTCAATTGAACATAGCCACAAATGCTTTCTTATCTTTTCCCTTCTTTTCTGCCCTATTTTTTTCATTTAGAGTCTACATGTATAAAACATTTTTTTTTTCAATTAACAACTATTGATTCAATTGCTGAAGTGAGAATTTACATCATGGAAATTATCTAAGGAACACTATTTTTCTTTCTTTTTAGTGCGTTTCATTTTTGTTATGCTTTGACTTTGATATGATTTTATTTCTATGGTTACAAAGTCAGAAATGTCAATCACAAACAAACCTGCAGGAAAAGCTGTGCAGACAGGACAAAACCATCCAAAACAAATACAAAACAAAACAAAACAAAAAATCACGAACGACAGAAAATGGGCAACATGGCTTCCCCATGCCCTCCCTCACGTCACTTCGAGCAATTCCAACAAAAGAACGTTAATGACGAACAGGTCAGACAGTAAAACAAAAGACCCACAGCTGATAATAATGTCACTGATGAAAATGATCACAGAATTTGCCTAAACAAAGCAAAAATTAAAAAAATATTGCCTTCCCTACCCTTCAATGTAAACTATACAGGAAGCAAACCAGCAAACAAAACAGGACAACGATACACAGAATAAAAGTTTACAGAATTAGAAGAAAATAGGGAGTTCGAAATAAAGAGAAGAAGAAGAAAGAACAAGAACAAGAATAAGAACAAGAACAAGAACAAGAACAAGAACAAGAACAAGAACTAGAAGAAAGAATAATAATTAATAATAATTACAATATTTATATAGCGCAAAATCTTGATAAAATCAAATCTAAGCGCTGAAGCAGACACAGACACACACGCAAGCACGCACGCACGCACACACACGCACGCACACACACACACACACACACACACACACACACTCACACACACGCATGGCTATAAATGGGGAGAAAGAATAAAAGCAATAAAAGCAAGAATAAAAGCAATGGAAAATTATAGAGAGCATAGCATATACAATTATATATTATAACCATGTGATTCCCCTCCGAGCGGAGACAGGCTGCAGGGGGGGGGGGGGGGGGGGTTGAGTGAGGTTAGGATTTTATGCGGAGGAGAAAAGGTGAGTTTTGAGAGCGGACTTGAAGGAGACAAAAGTAGGTTGCTGACGGACTGAGAGAGGAAGTTTGTTCCAGGAGAGTGGACCAGAAACAGAGAAGGCTCGTGGACCATAGGTATTGAGCTTAGTGCGTGGAAAGCGAAAAGTCAGAGGATCGGAGGCAGAGCGGAGGGTACGTGAGGGAACATAGATCTCAAGTAGGCTTGACAGGTAATCGGGGGCTGCGTTATTGAGGCTTTTGTAGCACATGGTGTCTAGTTTGTACTGTATGCGCTTTGATACAGGGAGCCAGTGAAGTTGTGCAAGAAGAAGCAAGAAGAGGAAGAAGCAAGAAGAGGAAGAATCAAGAAGAGAGAAGAAGAAGAAGAAGAAGAAGAAAAGAAGAAGAAGAAGAAGAAGAAGAAGAAGAAGAAGAAGAAGAAGAAGAAGAAGAAGATACCGATGGTGAAGAAGGAGAAAAAGAAGTAAAATACACTTCTGGTTCCACTTTCGTGTATTTATGGTTTTTAGTTTTTAATTAGAACTTGGGCAATGTAATCAGACAAACAACATCTTTACACAAAATCACTCAACACAAAACATCTACCTTTCCTACCAGGTACATGTACAGGAAAAAAACCCCGAATACCTCGCAACAGAACAAGCTCACAGAATAAGGCAACACACCACTGACACTGTCCTTTACGATGTTCAATCACACCAAACAGAATTATCTACGAAGCTGCCACAGAACCAGCCAGATTCTTTCATCAGAGTATAAATTTTACATGCGTACACCTGGATGCAACGCAGAATCAATAACATCTGAGGCACATAGTGTGTACTGGTTAAACAAGTTCATCAGATGAGGTGGGGGTTGTGAAGAAGAAGAAGAAGAAGAAGAAGAAGAAGAAGAAGAAGAAGAAGAAGAAGAAGAAGAAGAAGAAGAAGAAGAAGAGAGAAGAAGCACAAAGACGCCCACAAAGTACAAACGTTGTTTACACACTCACACAAAAAACAGTGAGAACCAGAAAAAGCAAACAGACAAAACATACGAGGAGAAACCAGACAGACCCAAGTCATATAAAACCGGTTAATTCCAATACGCTGTGATAAAATGGATAGGGTAGAAGCAATAAGACCTGTAAATGGAAAGATTACAAGAAAAGGGAATAAGCAAACAGGTTTATAAGTGGAAGATTACAACCCGATTCTATATAAACAGATATTAACCATCAATCTGATTCTATAAGAAGAAAGATAACAACCAAACTGATTCTATAAATGGAAAGACAACATACAAACCAATTCTATAAAAACAAACATTACAGCTAATGTGATTCGATGAATGGAAAGAGTACAACCATAGTAATTCAACAAAGATGACAACCAATTGACCGTAAAACTTAAAGATTACAACCAAACTGATTCTATAACTAGAAAGAAAGAACAACGCTGATTCTATACATGGAAAATACGGAACGAAACTGACCCTATAATGGAAAGACTAAAGCGACGCTGATTCTTTGAACAGAAAAATAACCACCAAACTGATTCATTTAGTTCATTACCCTTAAAATGATTCTATAAACAGAAAAATAACAACTAAACTGATTCTAAAAACAGAGAGAGATCACATCCAAACTTAACCCCTTAACTCCCGCACCTTGCCCACCAGCATCCTACGTTATCAACCATGCTAGCAAAGCAAAAACTTAACCCTTTGATTCCCTCATTCTATCCACCAGCTTCCTGCAGGAAGCTGGTGGACAGAGTGAGTGAGTCAAAGGGTTAAGTTTTTGCACTTAGTGGATAGGGTGCAGGAGTCAAAATATTAATGCAGAAGTAGAAAGATACGAACCAAACTGGTTTTATAAACAGAAAGACTATGACCAAACTGATTGTATAAACGAGAAGATAGCAATCAAACAGTTTGTTTAAGTGGACAAATTCCACAGCCAGGGAGACAGCAGTGGCAAGGTACAGAAACAGATCCTATACACGGACAGCTGACAAAGAAGCAGGCATCAGATTTGCACTCCTCACAATTACCTGACTCACACACCCATTTCTCCCACCACCACCACAACCACCACCATCACCACCACCACCATCACCCACATTGTGATGACTACAGCAGGCCTCCAGCTGACGGTACTGCCCTGGCTGCAATGTCCGCTGCTGCTGCTGCTGCGGATGGTGATGGTGGTGGTCGTGGGGCTGTCCCTGGTGATGGTGCGGGCATCCCGAGGCACATCCAGACCCGTCCTGGCCGTACAGCACCCGGTCCTCTTCCAGCTTAAGGATCCACAGCAAGGCACACAGCCGGATCATGGCTCGTTCGTGACGACCTTGAAGGAAGGTGTCCACCGCATGAGCACTCATGGCGCTACAGGAGTTGCTGATGGTTGTGTTAGCGGGGTGGCTGTGCGGGTTAGTGGGGTGGCCTAGGGCTGTGGAGGAGGAGGAGGAGGGGGAGGAAGCTGAGGTGTGTCTGCCAGAAGAGAGAAGGGGGAGGGGGCAACAGCGGAGGTGCACAGCGTCCAGAACAGCGTGGCACTGACGGAGCAGCGAGGTAAGAAAGACCATATCCTTCCGCGGGCACCACGCCGGGCTTTGGCGCCGGACAAACGAGTCCTTTCTTGATTTTATTATTTGTATCTCCTGAGGCGTTTTTCTGTTGTTTTTTTTGTGTTTTTTTTTTTGCGTCTGTTTTAAGACACGACTTCTTTGCACTACAGTCTACTCTCCGTCTGTCATCAGTCGATGGATCAATCGGTGGATTACATGTCCGTCTGGTTCTACGGAGAAAATGGGTTTCAAAGACACGGTTTCCACGTTACCGAACCTTTCTCGTTTCCTTGGTTCCTGATATCGATTAAGAGGATTATCTTCTAAGTCTTTTGAAAACAGGTTTTGAGTTATATGATTTCCGTGCACCACGGCCTTCTTCTTACTATTGTTTAAAAAAATTCTTTTTAGTATCTGTTCGTAATCCGATCACGTATGCTGTCTTTCGGTCTGACAGTAGCGGATTTGTGAACGATGCAGTTTCAATTTTGTCAACTTTTCGTGTTTTGTTAGTTTTCAATAGGGGACGTTTCTGCCTGAAGTTTGGCCACTTTCCTGTAACGGCCCTACAGGAAACGTTGTCCCTCCTAGTCCTTGACCAGGATTACGGTTACCTCCCCTAGTGTATTACGGAGTTTTCTCTTAGTTCACAGTTTGTCTCACGTACACTTGACACTTACTGATCAAGTCTAAGGCAGCGTGACTTTCGCACAAAATGTCTCGTCCCATTACAATTAACACTGAACCTTAATTCCATCCAACGATAGGACGCCATTTTCACAAACGCTTAGTACAAGTTGCTGGTGGACGCCTGTTCACAACAGTGCAAAACACACATTACTTTATGGTGCCTGTAAAATACGTACAGGAATCAGCGTGGTGACATCACCACAACGTGTGTACAGAGTGTTCAGTCTACAATCCGTACCACAGACAGTGCATCAGAAAACAGCAGACCTCATCATCAGTGTTGGCAACAGATCGATCACGACACACAATCTCTCTCAAGACTTCAGGCCAGAGTCTGTCACTCTGTCAACATTTGCATCACGCAACGCACACATTCTATACGGCTATGAACAAAGACAGCGTGTTTACCTGACAGACAACACTACCTGTGCCATTAGGTCGCTAAGTAAACAGGTTTAAAGCTGTCTGTGGGCGCTGTTTGATCTGGGAAATACTACCAATCATTTTTCTATGTTGTCCAAAGACTTCTCTTTCATTACTTTCTTTTTTGATCTGGTGGATGAGTATCTGTTTTATTTATTTCTGATGCTATTCCAGACTTGTCTTTCTGTGTTTTTCTTTCTAATTTTTTTTCTCATCTATGGATAATAATATTATTATCTATGTTATTTATAATGCTATCCCAGAGTTACAGGCCATTTTATGAGGAAAGGGGAATTGGAGCACCTGGTTACAACAGGAAAGCTGGAGGGAAAGAGAACACCAAGTAGACCCAGGGA
>JAPXFY010000021.1:59696146-59706146 GCA_030674185.1 Monoplex corrugatus
CAAGTTCTTTCGACATTATAAAGTGAACATCGATCAGTACGTCTGTTTGTTTGAGAGAGAAGGGAGAGAAGGGGGAGAGAGAGGGAGAGAGAGAGGGAGAGGCAGAGGGAGAGGGAGAGAGAGAGAGAAGAGAGAGAGACGAGACAGAAGAAGGACAGACAGACAGACAGACAGACAGAGAAGTTTGCGCGCGCGCTGTGCGTGTATACACGTATATCAGTGCACTGTCTTCTACTGAACCAGTGGAACTGTCTGGACAAGTTATTTCGACATTATAGTGAATATCGATCAGGACTTCTTTTGTCTGGGAGAAGGAAAGGGAAGAGAGGAGGGAGGAGAGTGGGATGAGAGGACAGACTGACAGAAGACAGACATGAGAGGAGGAGAGAGAGATGAGAATGTGACAGAGGAGAGAGGAGAGAGGAGGGAAGAAGAGAGGGAGGGGAGAGGAGAGAGAGAGAAGGAGAGAAGAGAGAGAGAGAGGGAGAGAGATACAGGAAGAGAGAGACGGGAGGAGAGAGAGAGAAAGAGAGGAGATAGAGGAGAGAAAGAGAGACAGAGAGAGAGAGAGAGAGACAGAGAGAGAGAGGAGAGAGGAGAGAGAGAACAGGAGAGAGAGACAGGAGAGAGAGAGAGAGAGAGAGAAGAGAGGAGATGAGAGTGAGAGAAAGAGAGAGAGGAGGGAGACAGGAAAGAGACAGAGAGAGAAGGAGAGAGAGAGAGAGAGAGAGAGAGAGAAAGAGAGGAGATAGAGTGAGAGAAAGAGAGACAGATAGAGAGACAGAGAGAGAGAGAGAGAGAGAGGATACACGAAGAGAGAAGGAGAGAGAGAGAAAGAGAGGAGATAGAGTGAGAGAAAGAGCAGATAGAGAGACAGAAGAGAGAGAGAGAGAGAGAGAGATACACGGAAGAGAGACAGGAGAGAGAGAGAGAGAAAGAGAGGAGATAGAGTGAGAGAAGAGAGACAGATAGAGAGACAGAGAGAGAGAGAGAGAGAAGAGAGAGATACACGGAAAGAGAGACAGGAGAGAGAGAGAGAAAGAGAGGAGATAGAGTAGAGAAAGAGAGGCAGAGAGAGAGAGGAGAGAGAGAGAGAGAGAGAGAGAAGAGAGAGAGAGAGAGAGAGAGAGAAAGAGATAGCCCCACACCAGACTAACAGTTCCTCTCTGCCCTTTCCACAGCCCCATAACATTATTATTGTCTCAGATGACATTATTAACTGTCCGGCCAAAGGAAACCAATACAGGCAATAGGCCCAAGGTAACTGTATCGTAATGTCAACGTTCAGCAAGGCCCCATCTGTATAGCAAGGTCTGAATATTCTGTGTCAGAGGAAGTATGAAGTCAGCTGACCCAGGCAACTGTATCCTTAATTTCAATGTTCAGCTGGTCCGGGCATCTGTATACAAAGACTGAATATCTGTGTAAAAGGAAGTCTGAAGTCAGCTGACCCAGCCACCGTATATCATAATTTCAATGTTCAGCTGGCTGGGGGAATCTGTGTAACAAAGTTTGAATATTCAGTGTAAAAGGAAATATGAACTCATCATCATCATCATCATCATGTGCCCTGCCGCATGGAGTTGGCGATCATGGCCCTCCATGTGTATCTATCCCTTGTTGACGCAAGCACATCTTCCATCCTCTCTGTCCTCAGCCACCCTGCAGGTGCGTCCAATATTTTCTTCAATAACTGTAAACCAAAGACTGATATCCTTTGTAAATGGAAGTACGAGTTCAGCTGGCCCATCAGTAGGTAACAGGTGGTCAGTCATCAGTAGGTAACAACAGGTGGTCATCAGTAGGTAACAGGTGGTCAGTCATCAGTAGGTAACAACAGGTGGTCATCAGTAGGTAACAGGTGGTCAGTCATCAGTAGGTAACAACAGGTGGTCATCAGTAGATATACACGTATATCATGTGCACTGTCTTCTATTGAAACCAGTGGAACTGTCTGGACCAAGTTATCAGTAGGTAACAACAGGTGGTTATCAGTAGGTAACAGCAGGTGGTCAGTCATCAGTAGGTAACAACAGGTGGTCATCAGTAGGTAACAGGTGGTCAGTCATCAGTGAGTAACTACAGGTGGTCAGTCATCAGTAGGTAATAACAGGTGGTCAGTCATCAGTAGGTAATAACAGGTGGTCATCAGTAGGTAACAGGTGGTCAGTCATCAGTGGGTAACTACAGGTGGTCAATCATCAATAGGTAACAACAGGTGATCAGTCATCAGTAGGTAACAACAGATGGTCATCAGTAGGTAACAACAGGTGGTCATCAGTAGGTAACAACAGGTGGTCATCAGCAGGTAACAACAGGTGGTCATCAGTAGGTAAGTACAGGTGGTCATCAACAGGTAACAACAGGTGGTCATCAACAGGTAACAACAGGTGGTCATCAACAGGTAACAACAGGTGGTCATCAGTAGATAACAACAGGTGGTCATCAGTAGGTAACAGGTGGTCATCAGTAGGTAACAACAGGTAGTCATCAGTAGGTAACTATAGGTGGTCATCAGTAGGTAACAACAGGTGGTCATCAGTAGGTGACAACAGGTGGTCATCAGTAGGTAACTACAGGTGGTCATCAGTAGGTAACTACAGGTGGTCATCAGTAGGTAACAACAGGTGGTCATCAGTAGGTAACAACAGGTGGTCATCAGTAGGTAACTACAGGTGGTCATCAGTAGGTGACAACAGGTGGTCATCAGTAGGTAACAACAGGTGGTCATCAGTAGGCAACAACAGGTGGTCATCAGTAGGCAGCACACACAATCATCAGCACGACAGCAACAATAGCGGTATGCCTGCTCGCCATACCCACGTTTGTGAAATCAAGTCCGTATCCAGGCTGAGTCTTGTATTGCATGCGAGAAAAGAACCAGTCACACCAGCTGATCACAATTTCGGCCTTTTGAAGGGCTTGTTCTGTGACGTTTTAATTTGCATTCAAACACTGTACAATTTTCATTCAAACACTGCAGGTGGGCATTACAAGGTCCGGAGGTTGTATACATTGACCTGACTTGTTCAGGGACACACTGGTTTAACCAGCCAAGCAATTGTGTAAACAAATGATTCCATATTTCAACATCGTCAGTAAGGAACGCATTGCAAAGGCAGGCAGTTATATCTGATAATCTGAATAATGTATGACAAATGTATTTTGTATTGTTATAATTATTGTCGCCAAAGAACTCGTTGAAAAAGCAATCAGCAATATATAATAATCTGAATATGCAGGGAAAATGCTGGTTCATCCTGCCAAACAACTGTGTGATAAAAGTGAATCTATGAGATTACACACACACACACACACACACACACACACACACACACACACACACACACACACACACACACAACACATACATACACACATGTATACATAATGAAACTGTTTAAATAAATCACTAAATCACTACATAAGGGAATAACAGTTTCAAATTTGTCGACAGTAATGAGCGTTCGAACACTAGCAACAAGACTATCCATTTTTCTCCAACAGTAACTAAGAATAAACACCTTTTTGAAATATTACGATATAACGTCGCTCTCTCCCCCTAAGGGGAAAAAAACGAAAGGAAGAAACCAAACAGCAATACAATCAAACAACAACAACAACATTAAAATAATAACAACAATAACAACAATGACGACAAACAACAAGAACAAGCCACGACAGGAACAAGATGAAAAGCAACAAATCAAAACACCACACCAGAACTATTGCCGATGCAATCCATTCCATTTCCGGTCCAGTGATCTATACATTCTACATCCGTTTCTCCTCGCCAACTCTCCAACCTTCCCTTTCCCCTATCGCACTGAGTGCGCTGATTCTGCGGGCGCCAATCGATTGCCATTTCGGGAAATGTCCGCCATTGTTTGACCAGGGTTCTGTGAAAGAAGTAGCGAACATGGAGAAAAGACACGTACATATTATCCGATACTCCATCCTTCCACAGGATTACAGGAGGGGGGAAAATCTTTGGTCGAACACAGTTTCCCCTGTCTGTTTTTCTCCCTGAAAGAAGGTTAAGCTCTGCCCGGGTGATTTTTTTTTCAACGACCATCTCCGAATGTCATAAAAGGATCTTTGGTATGGGGGACCTGAGGCATAAAGCAGTGAAACGAGGACTGGGAAACGAGGCAATACCTGCTCCTGATGGCTGTTCAACTCTTCCAGCACGACTTTAACCTTTTCACTCCTTCGTCCTATCCACCAGCTTTCTGCAGGAAGCGTTGCTGGCAATGGCGTCGTCAGGACTCTTAATGATGTCGTCTGCTCACCGTTCCAAGCGAACAATGACGTCAATCTCATGAATATTGGTTTTACCTAGGGGATACTGAGACTGCATTATCTCCCTTGAATGAATCATTACAAAGGTTCCCAGTTTCGATAAGACCAACCCTACTGTACTGTCGATAGCTCGTTAAAATGGCCAGGCAACATGTTTTGAACCAGCCAACCAAGCAACTAATCCACTGACCGGCTGATCAACCAAATAACATCACGGCTTTTCTTGAGAGACGACACGATAATCAAGACTACTGTACTGTCCCTGGAGTTTGGAGACACGATAATCAAGACTACTGTACTGTCCCTGGAGTCTGGAGACGACACGATAATCAAGACTACTGTACTGTCCCTGGAGTCTGGAGACGACACGTAATCAAGACTACTGTACTGTCCCTGGAGTCTGGAGACGACACGCTAATCAAGACTACTGTACTGTCCCTGGAGTCTGGAGACGACACGGTAATCAAGACTACTGTAGTGTCCTTGGAGTTTGGAGACGACACGGTAATCAAGACTACTGTAGTGTCCTTGGAGTTTGGAGACGACACGATAATCAAGACTACTGTACTGTCCCTGGAGTCTGGAGACGACACGATAATCAAGACTACTGTACTGTCCCTGGAGTCTGGAGACGACACGGTAATCAAGACTACTGACTGTACTGTCCCTGGAGTCTGGAGACGACACGATAACCAAGACTACTGTACTGTCCCTGGAGTCTGGTGTTTGTTCAAGAGGGATTCATCACACTCGGACAATTCCACATGTGCTCCACCCAAATCTTTCAACAATTATCTGGCAGACTCCTTAAGCCTGCGCAAAACCCTATGCACTGGCAAAGTCTTGAAATTGTGGAGGAAGGAGGAAAAGGATACTTGAAACACTAAACTGACACCTTCAGAATGATGGAAACATTAAGATGGGCATCGAACAGGCCAGTTTTCAATGTTGCGGGCTGGGGTTGAACTCAAAAGATCAGACCTCGAGTCCATGGCTCTGTCACAAGAACCAACCAGCCAAAGACACAGCCAGACGACAACGAAACGAAACGAACAAAACTAGCTGACATGGTGCAGTGGTTAGCACACCGTACGACCGATTGGAAGCGTGTGGGTTCCCATCTAATCATTCCAGTCAGAACCACTGTGCGATTTTTCGGCTCCAACCGATTCCTACCCAGAGCTGTGCGTGCTGTGGGCTCATTGGGAAGATGGCACCACACAGTTGTACCTCATTCTCTTCACGGATGCGTCACTGAAGATGTTGCTCTAATCTCCCAACAGGTGTCTATCTTCCGGGTCTGGCTGGCGCCAGAATATCTTATGAGAGTAATCACTGACTACAGCCTTGTCATGCAGTCTCAATCCAGAACAGCAGTCCACAGCATAATGATTATCTTTCCTATTATCATTCCCATAGAATTGGGAAATTTTGTGTTATAACTGATTCTATGCCCATTAGTGTGCTGTAGTAAATAGGACAGGAAAAACAAACAACAACAACAACAACAAGAACAAAAGAGAAAAATCCACCACACCACCATCACCCCCCCCCCCAAAAAAAAAAAATAACAGCAACCAAAAAACAAACAACCAAAAGCAAATACAAAAGAACGAACCAATTCATGTGATCAAGTCCCATTAGTCATACTGCTCCTTCTTCATTCTTTGATCTGACTGTTTGTACCATCAAGGGTGTCGAGGACAGAAAGACTTATTAAACGTTCAACAGCCAACCGACCTGAAGGCTTGAAAGTGGAGATACTTCGTATGGACATCAAAGTCTTATTCATCCCATCGATCTAGCTAGGTCTTCCTCGGTCTACCCTAGCACTAAATCCATATATCTCTGCCACCCGCTTGTTAAACTAGATGGCGGGGTTGTGTTTTGCCCAAATGACCAAACTCCCCTTAGTTCTCTGATGATGAATGATAATGGTGGACTGGAGTTGTGTTCTCGGCATCACCTCCCCCATTATCAATCAGCTTTTCCACCTCTGTCGTTAGTGGCCCAGACAGCGTGCAGACCAACAGTAGTGGCCGAGTAAACAAGGTGACATCTTGTGGTAAGCTTTGCTCTCTGACACTTATTGGTGTGTCTCTGACCCCGTCCCGCCCCCCTTGTTACACAGCCAGACAGTCTATTTCACAGGGCTGGGCCCACGGAGAGGGACACTCCATCACTAGGGCAATGAGGCGTTGATGACCGTCACACGTCTCTCTCTCTCTCTCACGCACGCACGCATACACACACACGCACACACACACACGCACACGCACACGCACATACACACACACTCGCCCGAGCACAACAAAACAGACAAACACACAAATGCTTTATTTTCATGAACTGAAGTAATATTATTGTCTTCAATACACTGCCAAGACCAATTGCCACACACACACACACACACACACACACACACACACACACACACACACACACCATTTTGAGTCTCGAACACATACACACACACGCGCGAGCGCGCAGGCACACACCACGTGCTAACACACACGAACAACACACACATCGAGTAAATAAATGAACACCAGCACGAAACACATTGTGCAAAGCCAATATCCATCACAACAGGGAGTCACAGCAGTTTATCAAACATATAAAGGTTATGTAACTGCAATATAGCAAAATATCACATTATGTAGATGGACATTAAATGAAATTGAACATCGACCCAGACGCCAGAGGTCTCGTCATGCGCGGCAGCTTGTGTGTGTGTGTGTGTGTGTGTGTGTGTGTGTGTGGTGTGTGTGTGTGTGTGTGTGTGTGTGTGTGTGTGTATGTGTGTGTGTGTGTGTGTGTGTGTGGATGAGTGTGTGTGTGTGTGTGTGTGCGTGTGTGTGTGTGTGGATGTGTGTGTGTGTGTGTGTGTGTGTGTGTGTGTGTTGTGTGTGTGTGTGTGTGTGTGTGTGAGTGTGTGTGTGAGTGTGTGTGTGTGTACGCGCGCTTTTATGTTTGTGTGTGTGTTTGTATGAGTGTGAGCGTATGACAGACAGAGAGAGAGAGATAGAGAGAGAGAGATAGATAGAGAGACAGAGAGACAGACAAGGAGGGAGAGAGAGAGAGAGAGAGAGAGAGAGAGAGAGAGAGAGAGAGAGGAGACAGACAGACAGACAGACAGACAGAGACAGAGACAGACAGACAGACAGAGAACGAACACCAGCACGAAATATATTGTGTAAGACCAACATCCATTACAACAGGAGGTTACAGCAGTGTATCAAACGTACAAAGGTTATGTAACTGCGATATAGCAAAGTATCAAACGTATCTGACACAGCCAACATCAACAAAAAAAGAACATCATCCGAAAGAGACAAAAAAAAATCAGTGAAGAAAAAGTACAGAGAAAGTAAGAGAAGTCAGATCGAATGCCCAGTGACTATGACATGATTGTCCACACGCCTCAATGCACGTGTTTGTACACTTGGCTGCGCTTCCAGACACGCCTGAGGGAAGGCTAATACAGCGTTACCAGAGAAAGTCGAAATTCCACTTTCTGCACCGCAATTATGTCCTTACACACACACACACACGCACACACACGCACACACACACTTATACACACAACACACACACGCAAACACACAGACACACACAAACACACGCACATATACACACGCATGCACACACACATATACACACGCATACACACTCACTCACACACACACACACACACACACACACACACACACACACACACACACACATATATATATACACACACACACACAGAGCTTGCAGATGGATGCCAAAAGGAAATGACCTTTGTACAAATCACCATTTATTGATTCCTTGAACGCTTTTGGCAAAGACTTTGCTGGACACAGAGATACTTGGCCACCACTGCTCTTTTCTTTGTTATAGCCAACAAAGGAAGGGTGCTCATCTCTTCCCTCCATCCCCCTCTCTCTCTCTCCCCTTCTCTCCCTCCCCCCCCCTCTCTCTCTCGTGTGTTGCATGCCCCCACGTGTTTCTTTAGTATGAATCCTGTTCACCAGCACCCAGCACTGTCAACCATGCCAGCATGGAGTCAAAGGGTTCAGTTTTTGCAGGAAGCTGGTGGAAAGGGTGAGGGAGTCAAAGGGTTAAGTTTTTTTTGCAGTTGGTGGACAGGATGCGGGAGTCACAAAGGGTTAATGAAAGGATGATGCTGTTCTTTTAAGATGTTGGTTGTGCTACGACTTTTGATCATATGTATTCGATCGTTTTGCTATACCGGTATCGCAGTTACATGACCTTTGTACGTTTGATAAACTGATGTAACCTCTATTGTGATGGATGTTAGCCTAACACGATATGTTCCGTGCTGGTGTTCTCTCTGTCTCTCTCTGTGTCTCTGTCTCTCTCTAAACTACACCCAACCCATGTCTATGTGTGTGTCTGTACGTATGTGGTCTATCTAAATGTATGTATCGTATATATCACATGTAGGAGTAGGTGCATAATACGCATATCTACAGACACTGAGATGAAAACAAAAATTGTGAACAAAGCCAAGTTAATTCTGTATGCTGTTTCCGTTTGTAAACGTACCTGTGCGTCATTCTAACCCTATTACAGACCACACAGGTCAACACCATTTGGTAAGTTGTCCGTTAGTATAGTTGTCTCATCCATCTCTCTCTCCCTTACTTATCCGATGAATTACCGTTTTCACATTCTTTCATATTCATATTCATTTATTTTGTCACAGTGGATTTACAAAGTGAAACTCAGGCTGCTCTCCCCTTTGAGTACCCGTCATTGCAGTGCAGCGCCACCCTCGTTTATTTTTAACCAAGACTTTAGAAAGGTAAGAAGACTAATTGGCCTTAACCCTTTCACCGCCATTGTCGCCTTAGGCAGACCACCAGCAGACTTTATTGTTGCATAATCCCAAACTCCAATCATTCTTCTATCTTTAAAAAAACAACAGAAAGCAATTTGGTTTAGAAATAAGAAAGTTACAGTCATTTGAGGTCGGCAGGTGCATTTTCCTTGTTTTTTCTTTAAAACAGCTGGCACTCAGGACTTTAACATTCTAAAATCACTGGCGGTGAAGGGGTTAATTAAAGGGAAGGAAGCTGGGAAATCAACCTATCTCTCCAATTTTTATACCAGGGCATCCACGCGAATGCCCTGCTCTTCACCATTTTCAACTGCCGTGGATCTTTAGCGTACGCAGGCCAGAAGGCACACGGGATGACTCATTTTCTTCGTCCCCTTCCAAAGTACTACACGTTCAGTTCGATTTTCCGGTCAAAGTTAGGAGAAAAGTCGAGGCCTCAACGGGGAACGAATTGTGGAACCTTGAGTATAATTACTTGCAGACAAACGTCTGAACCATTCTGCCACTCTTCTCCTCTTTAACCTCATGCATGTAAAAACATATCAATGTCATTTGTAACCTGATATATAAGCCTGTTTCCTTGCGTATGTGTCAGACATTCATACAGGCAGCCATTTTACTAATTCTGTTCCCCTCCTTTTAATGCTTCCTTCAAGTTCTTCTCTTCCTCTGCTTTGTATAGTTGTAATATATGTTTGTACAATTCATTTTTATTGTATTCGTTCAGCTTTAAGTAATACAGGTCATTTTCATTTCTGTATATTTTGCTACATATACGTGTAGAATAGCAAGGACTTGCCGTAAGAAGGCCCAATGGGATGTAAGCCACTATCCCCGAGAAAGTGTTTC
>JAPXFY010000021.1:59708646-59711146 GCA_030674185.1 Monoplex corrugatus
CACCGAAGTCGGATTATGCAGACTCTGCAGCAACATACCACCTGCACAGTGCTGTTAAAAACAACGTGCACACACCCATCTAAAAAGAAAATATAGGAACGAAAAAAAAAAAAAAAAAAAAAATCGCAAAATATTAAGACAAAAGCACTTAGTAAAGCATAATCAATGGAATAAAATTTTCAGAGGCAACATTCACGTAAGACACCCCCTTCCCTCCCCTCTTTTCAACAAAAGATCTACATACAAGCAAGAAATAGCCATCAATGCCAAAAACGTAAACAATAAAGAAAACTACATACAGGTAAAACACTGAGAAAATAATCACAAAACGTTGTGACCAAACAAGTGATTAGATGAAACTTCATCCAGATCCAGTGATGGATACGGCAGCCATTTTTTCCAGCACTAAAAATGGATGCAACCGCAACACTACCCTGCCATTATCAACCAGCCATAATAATTTTTGCCCGGCCATTTCCGTCACTACACAAACTAAACACACGCCTTCCCGTCGGTCGACAGGGATCACGTGGCATTATATTCACCTCAGCCACCATAAACCTCCCTCTTCATGAGGATAATGGCATGGAGGCAGCGCGGGAAATGGGACAAGTACACACAGACAGACAGACAGACAGACAGACAAGTATGGACAGATAGACAAACAGACACAAGAAACGTGAAAAGGGAGATGTGTGAGGAGTCTTTTTTTTTTTTCTCAATGTTTACCCCTTCTTTTTCCTCCAAAGCAAAATGCGAGACTGCTTCAAGTCAAATGAAGCGATGGCCTGTGCGTGTGTTGAAAAAAATGTCAGACGAAACTTATGAATTATTTTTGGATCAGTGTGATTAAAAAAATGAAAATCTTAAGCTGAGACATATTAGCCGTTTATCAATAGGATATTTTGATACCAATTTTGGTTTGAAATCATATTAAAAGTTTTTGCATTTTGTTTCAACCTTATAAATTTTATACACATGACATGTTTATCAATTTTCTTACTTTCTGAAAAGCAAACTGTAACTTGTATGAGCAATGTTACTGGTGATTATTCAGCACATTGCCTTCCAACTCAAGGGAATTAATGCAGTGGTTGTCTTGAAATTATGCCCCCTTATCCCGGTGACTGTGATTTGAGTTCTTGTGGACATTAACCGCTTCTTTTCATAACCCTATCCCACATGAAGCTCGTTGGTGGGGAGAGAAAAATCAAAGGGTTAAGTAAAAAAAAAAAAACTAACGTAAACCAAATTAACTGTCAACGTTAAAGCAAATAAGAACCAGAGAAAAAAAATCTCAATGCGATTTCAACATAACAAAACAAGACAGGCGCAGATTTTCATTCATATCTGCCATTTTCTCCAGCCCAACCCCACATTAGGGAAGCCGACTATTGTTTTTTTTTGTTTTTTGTTTTTTTGTTTTCCCTCTAAGTGTTGTGCATTTATTCTTTGTTGTCTTTTGTACACGTCTGACAAAGACCATTTGACCGTAAATTTTCACCTGTCTTGTTTTTGTTACGTTAAATACGTGTTCTGGTTCTGTTTTTTCTTTCTTCTAGAGCCTAAAACTATCCTGTTCATCCGGTAAGATCGAATATAGGGGTCGACTAATTGTCGGAAATAACATCACGGGAAACGTGCACGTGAGTAAGCAAGGGCAGCAACTAGCTTCAGACCAAGGGCGGCAACAATATTCTGGTAGTCGCAGCAAAGAGAATTTTAGTGTCTACGGTTGCCTACTCTCTTCGGTTGCAGTAACTGCTCACACCATAACTGACGGGCGCGAATCGCGAACTGACGGGCTAAGTAAATAAACATCAGACCTTAATAGGAAAGTCCTGAATTCGATCCACCTAACACCTCAACCTGGTGGGTAAAAGGTGGATATTTTCCTGATTTCCCAGGTCAAAATGAGTGTGAAGAGCTGCCAGTGCCTAGAACCTCTTTCTGTCTATACGCATTCAGAATATCAGAACTGCACGTTAAAGATCCTGTGAATTATGTCCCGTGACTGGCTCACGGAATCACCAAAACACCCAGCGTGACTGCCACCAAAGATGCAGACTGGGCAACAACTCAAAGGAATGTGATCAACTGGCTTAACAGCTTGAGTTCTCTGTGCTCCACTTAAAACGTCCAATTATGTGTAATACGCATCGACTTCAACTTGCGGGAAATAGCACTATAGAAGAACAATTTATAGTAATACTTGCTGTTTTTCTGGGTGTGATCTGTTAATGTTTTCTATCCAAAAATAGAGTGAGAACGTCAGAAATATAGTCTGACCTCGTTGCTGTTGTGGCTGTCGTTGTTGTTTTTGTATGTTGTTGTTGTTGTTGTTGGGCTGTTGTTGTTGAAGGTGTCATTGTTGACGCTAACAACATGACAAAAGACGGGGACTGGCATTTCCTTACACTCAGCCGTCGTAATACATGTAGTGTGTTCCCTTTTCCGCACTCTCTCGTTGTGCTGTTTATGTATAGTCTCTCTCTCTCTC
>JAPXFY010000021.1:59716146-59723646 GCA_030674185.1 Monoplex corrugatus
TTCTCTGGATACAATGAAACTGAAACCACTCATCCTAACACTCGTACTATTTTATATTAAAAAACTGTGCCATGTATCCTATCACCCAGACCTATCACTCACACTATTTTATATCAGAAAAACTGTGCCATTTATCCTATCACTCACACTATTTTATATCAGAAAAACTGTGCCATTTATCCTATCACTCACACTACTTTGCATCAGAAAAACTGTGCCATACATCCTATTACACTAATTTTTTTTACCAGAAAAACTGTCCATGTATCCTATCACTCACACTATTTTGTATCAGGCAAAAAAACTGCCATGTGGATATCCTATCACTCAAACTATTTTCTACCAGAAAAAACTGTGCCATGTATCCTATCACTCGCACTATTTTGTATTAGGAAAAAAAAACTGTGCCATGTATCCTATCACTCACACTATTTTGTATCAGAAAAAAAACAACTGTGCCATGTATCCTATCACTCACACTATTTTGTATCAGAAAAAACAACAACTGTGCCATGTATCCTATCACTCACACTATTTTGTATCAGAAAAAAACAAACACTGTGCCATGTATCCTATCACTCACACTATTTTGTATCAGAAAAAACAACAACTGTGCCATGTATCCTATCACTCACACTATTTTGTATCAGAAAAAAAAACAACTGTGCCATGTATCCTATCACTCAGAGTATTATGTATCAGAAAAACTGTGCCATGTATCCTATCACTCAGACTATTTTGTATCAGAAAAAAAAACTGTGCCATGTGTCCTATCACTCACACTATTTTGTATCAGAAAAACTGTGCCATGTGTCCTATCACTCAGACTATTATGTATCAGAAAAACTGTGCCATGTGTCCTATCACTCACACTATTTTGTATCAGAAAATAAAACTGTGCCATGTATCCTATCACTCACACTAATTTGTATCAGAAAACCGTGCCATGTATCCTATCACTCAGACTATTATGTATCAGAAAAACTGTGCCATGTATCCTATCACTCAAGACTATTATGTATCAGAAAAACCGTGCCATGTATCCTATCACTCAGACTATTATGTATCAGAAAAACTGTGCCATGTATCCTATCACTCAGACTATTTTGTATCAGAAAAACCGTGCCATGTATCCTATCACTCAGACTATTTTGTATCAGAAAAACTGTGCCATGTATCCTATCACTCAGACTATTATGTATCAGAAAAACTGTGCCATGTATCCTATCACTCACACTATTTTGTATCAGAAAAACAACAACTGTGCCATGTATCCTATCACTCACACTATTTTATATCAGAAAAAAAAAACTGTGCCATGTATCCTATCACTCACACTATTTTATATAAAAAACAACAACTGTGCCATGTATCCTATCACTCACACTAATTTGTATCAGAAAACCGTGCCATGTATCCTATCACTCAGACTATTATGTATCAGAAAACCGTGCCATGTATCCTATCACTCACACTAATTTGTATCAGAAAACTGTGCCATGTATCGTATCACACACTACTTTGCATCAGAAAAAATGTGCCATACATCCTATCAGACTATTTTTTACCAGAAAAATTGTGCCATGTATCCTATCACTGGGACTATTTTGTATCAGAAAAACTGTGCCATGTATCCTATCACTCACACTATTTTCTACCAGAAAAATTGTGTCTTGTCTCCTTTCACTAGGACTATTTTGTACAAGAAAAAAACAAGCGGATGTAGACGTGCTTGTTAACCATCAATCAACTCATTAGCCGATATCTTCTTCACCAGCTCCCTACAATACATGGTCGACCCCCCCCCCCCCACCACCACCATCACCACCACCAACTTTCTTCTACCGCAATACAGTGAGTAGTAACTGAAGTCAGCAGGGACGGTCTCTCTATCAAAGCAACGCCTCCGTACTGCAATGAATATTTCATTGAGAGGGACGTAGAACGTGGCTCTGTGATTGGCAGCTCGCGCGCCACACAACGAGGAACACAGGAACTAATGGACACAATAGGGATCGGTGGACATAACAGAAATGAGGGGACGAGTGGACTCAATAGCAATGTGGGGGACGAGTGGACTCATAGAAATGACGAGTGGACTCAATAGAAATATAGGGACAACTGGACTAAACAGAAATGACGAGTGGACTCAACAGAAATGTAGGAACGAGTCGACTCAACAGAAATGACGAGTGAACTCAATAGAAATATAGGGACGAGTGGACTCAATAGAAATGACGAGTGAACTAAATAGAAATATAGGGACGAGTGGACTCAACAGAAATGTAGGGACGAGTGGACTCAACAGAAATGTAGGGACGAGTGGACTCAACAGAAATGTAGGGACGAGTGGACTCTATAGAAATGTAGGGACGAATGGACTCAACAGAAATGAAGGGACGAGTGGACTCAACAGAAATGTAGGGACGAGTGGACTCAACAGAAATGTAGGGACGAGTGGACTCAACAGAAATGTAGAGACGAGTGGACTCAACAGAAATGTAGGGACGAGTGGACTCAACAGAAATATAGGGACGAGTGGACTCTATAGAAATGTAGGGACGAGTGGACTCAACAGAAATGACGAGTGGACTCAACAGAAATGTAGGGACGAGTGAACTCAACAGAAATGTAGGGACGAGTGGACTCTATAGAAATGTAGGGACGAGTGGACTCAACAGAAATGTAGGGACGAGTGAACTCAACAGAAATGTAGGGACGAGTGGACTCTATAGAAATGTAGGGACAGGTGGACTCAACAGAAATGTAGGGACAGATGGACTCAACAGAAATGACGAGTGGACTCAACAGAAATGTAGGGACGAGTGGACTCAACAGAAATGTAGGGACGAGTGGACTCAACAGAAATGTAGGGACAGGTGGACTCAACAGAAATGTAGGGACAGGTGGACTCAACAGAAATGTAGGGACAGGTGGACTCAACGGAAATAAAGGGACAAGTGGACTCAACAGAAATGTAGGGACAGATGGACTCAACAGAAATGTAGGGACAGGTGGACTCAACGGAAATAAAGGGACAAGTGGACTCAACAGAAATGTAGGGACAGGTGGACTCAACGGAAATAAAGGGACAGGTGGACTCAACAGAAATGTAGGGACAGGTGGACTCAACAGAAATGTAGGAACAGGTGGACTCAACGGAAATAAAGGGACAAGTGGACTCAACAGAAACGTAGGGACGAGTGGACTGAACAGAAATATGACAGACCAGCTAATTCAACAGAAAGGAAGAAACGGGTGGATTAACAGAAATGGTACCTTCTCCTCTTCTTCTTGAGGTACATTTTATTCTACTGGCGTTTCTGCCTCCTCCTTTCGTTTTCTGCCATTCTTTTCAGATTCCACTATTGTTTTTCTTTCTCTAAGACCTCTTTTCGTTATCTTGCATACGGTTTACACTTATTTCAACATTTTCATCTACTTTAACATATCGTCACAATTCATTAACCCTTTGATTCCCGCACTCTATCCACCAACTGCAAAAACTTAACCCTTTGGCCTCCTCACCATATTCACCAGCTTCCTGCAGGAGGAAGCCGGTGGATAGGATGAGGGAACCAAGGGTTAAGTTTTTGTTTTGCTAGCATGGTTGACAATGTAGGATGCAGGACAGGGTCCTGGAGTCAAAGGGTTTAAAACAATCATCTTGTCCAGATCAATGAAACATCAGGGAAATTAGCTATTCTGTTGTTTTGCTTGTCTGTTGTTGCGTTGTCGTCGTCGTTGTTGTTGTTACTGTCCTAAATCTTGTGTTTGTTGTCTTTTGTGTAGGCGTCACAAAGACCAATTGGCCGAAAATTAGCGTCTGTCGTGTTCTGTTGATTACACTGGCGTTCTGAATGTTTTCATATGTTTCTGATTTTAATCATTTTCTGTTCGCTATAGACACTATCTTACTTTTATATTTCTGATTGCTATCATTCTTATTATTAATGTTGCTACAAAGAACCCCTTCATATTTCACAATAGCTATATTCCTACTTATATTTCCACCATCAGTTATTCTTTTTACCTGCTCTGTCACCAGCCTTTTCTTGTTCTATTATCCATCATTACGCATCACCTGCTTAACACGGCAAGTTGAAGGAAACGGAACATACGATGCAGAGCTGTGTTGTGGTCATCACAACATTAATTAACACAACAATAACACAGGGTCTAGACTTCTTCGTCTCCACAACATAAGAACGGCACAGCAAGAACAGTTAATGACAGCTTTCGCCCTTCGCATGTGTCTGCCATTAACACGGTTTGCGAAGGACAGATAGAGAGACACAAGCACGAAGTTGACAAGTTTCGTCCATCACAATGAACAGGTTTCCACGAGCACGATATGGGACGCACAGTAAAAAGGTTCCTCTGGGGGACACACACTGCAGGATGTAAGCACAAACTGAATGACCACTGTTTGGCAAAATCACAAGCCACACCACTGACGGCGGTCGTCGCACACCACATCAACCCTCCCTTGAGTTTCGTGAAGTCAGAACTCCGGGTGCGCTCCTCACCTACCCGCCATCAGGACGTCATTCAAAACACTACCGATGCACTTCCCCCCCACGAGCACTACTACCCGGAAGACACACACACACGCACACACCCCTCGTGCGGGCTGAGGGCAGAGCACCTTTGGCGTGTGGTGTGGTGGGGCAGAGCCAGCCAGCTACTACTACAGCAAGACACAGCCCCACACAACAAATACCTCACGATCACGTCTCCTCCTCCCCTGCTTACCACGGGGTGGGAGAGAGAGGGTGGAAAAAAGCGACACGCACAGCACGTCGCTGCAACAGCTTCTTCACGGCAATTTGTTTTCCCTTTTCTCCCATCGATTGGTGGCCAGCTCCGTCTTCAAACGAATGCATCCTTACCGCCGCTTGTGACCATCAAAGCATCACGATTGCTCCACGGCCGCCTGGGCTGGGCCAGCCTCTGTGTGTGTGTGTGTGTGTGTGTGTGTGTGTTTTCTCTCGCTCTCTACCCCTTCCCCCTTCCTCACCACGCCAATCACAACACACACTTCACCACTCACTCCGACAAGTTGAAGGGCAAAGGTTGTGTTCCTACTGTCTACCACCATCACCACCATCACTACCACCACTACATCAACATCCCTCAGTTAACCCTCCCGTTTTCTTAAGTTTTCTGCTGTCGACATACACACACACGCGCGCAAGTACACACACATACACATACACCACTTGCCTGTATCAATGCCACACACACAAACAAAACAACAACAACAACAATTCCCACTGACACAAACCTTGTCGGACCACATGATCAGTGTCACTGACATAAACACACAAATACAACGTGTACTGAAACACTGCGTTAGTGACACACGCACACACACACACACACACACACACACACACACACACACACACACACACCATTTGCCTGAACCAATGCCACACATACAAAACAAAACAACAACAACAACAAACACATCAACAACAACAAAAGACAATCCCACTGACATAAACTTTGTCAAACCACTTCGTCAATGCGACACTGACACAAACACACAAACACAATGTGCACTTAAGACCAGCGCTAGTCACACACACACACACACACACACACACACACACACACACACACACACACACACACACACACACACACAAACCACTTGATGAATGAAAAACCGGCTGGCCAACACTGTAGCGACAAAAAACCCAACTTGTGGCTTTTGATGGGTTACGAATTCCGCGGCGGGCGCAATCAATAAAAGAGGTTTTGCGAATTGTGTGTGACGTGTGACGCCGTGTTGTGACCCAGTCCCCACATACACGAGCGCTGTGTGCTGCTAGCTGGTGAGTTCTGCACTACATGGTAATAGGAGGCACGGCAATACAGAGACACAGAAGCCTAATACTGCCCATACATACTATTTCGGTCTGTATAGACACTTCATGGAGATCAAGAGAAAACATGTATTTATTATTCTGATTTAAGCCCAGCCGACTACATAGAGCAATATCAGGGCTAACAATATTTCAACAGAAAAAAAAAGGAAAAGAAAATTAAGTACACATATCAATGCATTCGCGTACATTATCTAAGGAGATGCCCCTGGTGTTGACCACTCCGTCCGATTTATCGCACAGGGGATTAAAAAAAAAACAACCTGAATACAAATTCAAACATAACTAAGAACAAAGGAAATAAGAGGGAAGCAGGGAGAATTTTAAATATCAAAGGAAGGTTCTGAGCTTACCACTTTATGCTTTGTGGCTGCGTCTATGCTAGGTGAATGGGTAGCGCAAACTGTGTTGGGTTTGAGAAATTCTACATGGGAGATAACTCCGTGACTCTCAAGAGTTATGTTACTTAGTCGATAACTAAGAACACTAAAACATATATAAGAACGGGCCTAAATTACCTAAAACTGCTTCCGCATATCTCACTTCCCTAGAGCCAAAAATGCACTTAATACATGTACCCAATTATCACTCCAACGAGAAAGTAGTTAAGACTTTATCGAACACATACACGTAAATGGACCAGCAAGGCAGAAAATGATAAGAAGAAATGACAGAAAGCAAAAGAGGAAGAAAGAAACAAGCCAAGTGACAGAAAAGAGGAAATTTCTAGCATAGAAGTTCCCGAAGGCGGGGGATACTATTTATAATGAATGAGCCCCCGGAATCCCCAAGGGGGAGAGACAACAACAGTACAAGGGAAAAAACAAGAAGGTTGTTGTACAAACTACAATGTAGTATTCCTGTTAGTTTGGAGTTTGGGGATTGTTTAAGAGGGATTCACTGCACTCGTTCCATATGCGTTCCACCCAAATACACCAGAACTTATCTGGAAGACTATCCTGAGCCCGCGCAAAATCTCATGCGCAGGCAAGCTCTTGAAATGGACAGGGATGGGAAGAGGGACCTATGAAGCACTAAGGTGACACCACCAGAAGGATGGAAACGTTAAGATGGGCAGTGTACAGTCAGTTTTGAATGTTGCGGGCTGGGACTGAACTCAACGTAATCAGATCAACAGAACAGACCAACCCGAGTGAAAGTGCCATTAACGTTCATATAGCTCTGGCACTGCAGTTCCATTAACCCTTTGACTCCCGCACCCTGTCCACCAGCATCTTGCATTGTCAACCATGACAGCAAAGCAAAAACTTAACCCTTTGACTTCCTCATTCTATCCACCAGCTTCCTGCAGGAAACTGGTGGATAGGATGAGATAGTCAAAGGGTTAAGTTTTTGCAGTTGGTAGATGGGGTGCAGGAGTCAAAGGGTTAATAATGTTCATACACTCTGGCACTACCATTAATGTTCATACAGCTCCGGCACTTAAAATTAAGACCTTGGAGTTTGGTGTTTGTTATAAAAGATTTCACATCTCTCGGAACAGTTCGATATGTGTTCCACCTAAATAAGCCAACACCTTGGCAAGGTCTTACAATGGGGAGGGGTGGGAACTTAACGAAACTGACACCACCACAATGACTGAAAC
>JAPXFY010000021.1:59728646-59753646 GCA_030674185.1 Monoplex corrugatus
GATACGTCTGTGTTATTACGGCCACTTCAATGACAACGGCACAGTAATGCTGCTGTAGTGCTGACACTTCTGTGGTACTGCTAATCATTCCCATGGCAAACTGATACTGATAATGCCTACACTTCTGAGGTAATACGACCACTTCAAAGCTTCTGTAATGCCTACACTTCTGTTCTAATACGATACTTCCATGATAACGGTACACTGATAATGACGCTATAGTGCCTGATAATGACGCTACAGTGCCTCACTGATAATGACGCTATAACGCCTCACTGATAATGACGCTGTAGTGCCTGATAATGACGCTACAGTGCCTCACTGATAATGACGCTATAACGCCTCCACTGATAATGACGCTATAGTGCCTGATAATGACGCTACAGTGCCTCACTGATAATGACGCTATAACGCCTCACTGATAATGACGCTATTAGTGCCTCACTGATAATGACGCTATAGTGCCAGAATGCCTCACTGATAATGACGCTACAGTGCCTCACTGATAATGACGCTATAGTGCCTCACTGATAATGACGCTATAGTGCCTTAATGGATAATGCGCTATAGTGTCTCACTGATAATGACGCTATAGTGCCTTATGATAATGACGCTATAGTGCCTCATTGATAATTACGCTATAGTGCCTACTGATAATGACGCTACAGGCCTCACTGATAATGACGCTATAGTGCCTCACTGATAATGACGCTATAGTGCCTCACTGATAATGACGCTATAGTGCCTGATAATGACGCTACAGTGCCTCACTGATAATGACGCTATAACCCTCACTGATAATGACGCTATAGTGCCTCACTGATAATGACGCTATAGTGCCTTAGTGATAATGACGCTATAGTGCCTCACTGATAATGACGCTCTAGTGCCTCACTGATAATGTCGCTACAGTGCCTCACTGATAATGACACTATAGTGCCTCACTGATAATGACGCTATAGTGCCTCACTGATAATGACGCTATAGTGCCTCACTGATAATGACGCTACAGTGCCTCACTGATAATGACGCTACATGTATACAGTGCATGACTGATATATGACGCTACAGTGCCTCACTGATAATGACGCTATAGTGCCTCACTGATAATGACGCTATAGTGCCTCACTGATAATGACGCTACAGTGCCTCACTGATAATGACGCTATAGTGCCTCACTGATAATGACGCTATAGTACCTCACTGATAATGACGTTATAGTGCCTTAGTGATAATGACGCTACAGTGCCCCACTGATAATGACGCTATAGTGCCTCACTGATAATGACGCTATAGTGCCTCACTGATAATGACGCTACAGTGCCCACTGATAATGACGCTATAGTGCCTCACTGATAATGACGCTACAATGCCCCACTGATAATGACGCTATAGTGCCTCACTGATAATGACGCTATAGTGCCTCACTGATAATGACGCTATAGTGCCTCACTGATAATGACGCTATAGTGCCTCACTGATAATGACGCTACAGTGCCCCACTGATAATGACGCTATAGTGCCTCACTGATAATGACGCTATAGTGCCGGCACTTACGTGGTAATACTACCGCCGCCATCATAACAAAACACCTTACTGATAATGCCTCCGAAATGCCCAACACTACCCTGCTAATGCCACTACTTACTATGTCGCCATTTGACTGATAATGGATTGACCTGAGTCAGTTTAGTGTCAGCACACACCTCAGGTGATTATGGTCGACAAGGATAACCACTGTAGGGAAATGGAGAAAGCGGGTGACTAGTCTAATCCTGCGATGACACCACCTGAACAACAACCCTGTTCACTTTCAGTCTCTCCAGATGCGTCTTTACGGTCGAAATAAATTCCGCATGCACTTAATGCCACAGACCCCATCATGTGATGGTGGAGATCCAAGATGATCAACACAAGCCCTATAAGCCATCATACTAGCCACATCTTGGGATAACCTGAGGTTCGAACCATGACCCCTGTGTTATCAATACACCTGGGGGGGGGGAGAAGGGCAAGAGGCAGGAATTTTTCAGCATAAATAGGATGCCCACCTTCTCAAAAATTCCGTGCTAAAAATGTCCTCTTTTTCCTAATAGGCTGCTCTCTTTGTTTCTGCCGGGCCCTTTCTGCCTTATTTCTAGAAAATCTGTGCTAGAAATTCCTATTTTTTCTAGTACTTCTATTTCTGCTTTACTTTGTTTTGTCTTCTCTCTTCCTTTCCATCCGTCTCCTTCAACTGTCCATTCACCTTTATCATTTCAAGAAATCTTAGCATTTTCTGTTTCTTTCCTACGTCGGAGAGTGCAGACTGCGCAGAAACATTTTTCTGCCTGCACAGTGTGTTCCTGAACAAAGCGCGTACATGCACCTCAACTACGACAGTTTCAGTTTCAATTTCTCGACATAAATTCCATATGCACCGAACATCATGTACGCCGGGTGATGGAGAATATCCAAAATGATAGTGGCGTAAGCCATACGCTTGCGCACGAACCTTTCTCGCTTACAAAGTTTGAAGAAGAAGAAGAAAAAAAGAAGACGAAGAAGAAGAAGAAGAAGAGAAGAAGAAGAAGAAGAAGAAGAAGAAGAAGAAGAAGAAGAGAAGAAGAAGAAGAAGAAGAAGAAGAAGAAGAAGAAGAAGAAGAAGAAGAAGAAGAAGAAGAAGAAGAAGAAGAAGAAGAAGAAGAACAAGAACAAGAAGAAGAAGAAGAAGAAGAAGAAGAAGAAGAAGAAGAAGAGAGAAGAAGAAGAAGAAGAAGAAGAAGAAAAAGAACAAGAACAAGAAGAAGAAGAACAAGAACAAGAAGAAGAAGAAGAAGAAGAAGAAGAAGAAGAAGAAGAAGAAGAAGAAGAAGTAGTAGTAGTAGTAGTAGAAGAAGTAGTAGTAGTAGTATAGTAGTAGAAGAAGTAGTAGTAGTAGTAGTAGAAGTAGTAGTAGTAGTAGTAGTAATAGTAGTAGTAGTAGAAGAAATAGTAGTAGTAGTAGTAGAAGTAGTAGTAGTAGTAGTAGTAATAGTAGTAGTAGTAGAAGAAGAAGAAGAGAAGAAGAAGAAGAACAAGAAGAAACTAAAACAATGTGGCCGCAGGAGGATTGAACCCTCGACCTCTGCGTTATCAGCATGACGTTCTTACCCACTGAGCCAAGGGAGCAAGGAGCTACACACACACTAACCGTGTCTCAGGAAGATACACTGACCACTAAAGGCATCACCAGGTTTGATCAAGGAGCCTGGCTATTGATCAGGCCACGAGGGACGTGAGCCGCAACAATAAAGTACCCAGCAAAACACGTAGGATGCAAGCCAAGAGTCTTTGGGAGTTTGTGGAGTTGATTCCAATGGGATTCATTGCGCTCCACCCACTATGTCATCTGTTACATGGCAGACTCCTTCAGTCCAAGCAAAATCCTATGCGTTGGCAAAATACTGAAAGGAAGGAGAACACAGGGCGGACGGGAGAGGGGGGGGGGGGGGGAACGGACAGAGAAGGGATGATGGATATATGAAAAACGTAAAGCTGACATCACCAGAATGAACAGAGCATCAAAATCAGAAGAGGGACAACGAACACACTGCTATCTATATATTCCGGAATGGGTTGGAACTCAAGATAACAGATCTTGATTCCAAGGCTTTGTGAATAGAGCCAGCCCGCCTAAAAAACGAACGAACAAACAAACCAAACCCCACAACACCCACACCAAAAAATCCCCACACACAAACAACAAAACCCCACACAAAACAAAAACCCCACACACCCACACAAAACCAAAAAAACCCACACAAAAACAAAACCCCACACAAAACGAACAAAACCGTGCACAAAACAAACAAAACCCCACACAAAACGAACAAAACCGTGCACAAAACAAACAAAACCCCACACAAAACGAACAAAACCGTGCACAAAAACAAACAAAACCCCACACAAAACGAACAAAACCGTGCACAAAACAAACAAAACCCCACACAAAACGAACAAAACCGTGCACAAAACAAACAAAACCCCACACAAAACGAACAAAACCGTGCACAAAACAAACAAAACCCCACACAAAACGAACAAAACCGTGCACAAAACAAACAAAACCCCACACAAAACGAACAAAACCGTGCACAAAACAAACAAAACCCCACACAAAACAACAAAACCCCACAAAACAAACAAACCACAAAACCCACACAAACAAAACCGTGCACAAAACAAACAAAACCCCACACAAAACGAACAAAACCGTGCACAAAACAAACAAAACCCCACACAAAAACGAACAAAACCGTGCACAAAACAAACAAAACCCCACACAAAACGAACAAAACCGTGCACAAAACAAACAAAACCCCACACAAAACGAACAAAAACCGTGCACAAAACAACAAAACCCCACACAAAACGAACAAAACCGTCACAAAACAAACAAAACCCCACACAAAACAACAAAACCGTGCACAAAACAAACAAAACCCCACACAAAACAACAAAACCGTGCACAAAACAAACAAAACCCCACACAAAACGAACAAAACCGTGACACAAAACAAACAAAACCCACACAAAACAACAAAACGTGCACAAAACAAACAAAACCCCACCACAACCAACAAACGTGCGAAACAAACAAAAACCGATCATGACCAGACAAACCCACTTGGCCGCGAGGACAACCTTACGTGATCAGTACGTCGCTGCAAGGCAAAAGACCGATCATGACCATGAAAACTGTGTGGGTAACACTTGGAAACTTGACACAAAAATTAACACGCCATACCAACATAAAAACATCATCTGATCAGTCAATGACAGGGCATCGACACAATTTTGTTAGGGGGGGGGGGGGGGTAGGTGAAAGAGCGAGTTACTGGCTGGTCGGACTGTGGCAAGACACAGGAGGGACAGGGGAGGAGAATTAATTGTGATTTTCAAACCAATCATGTAGTCAAGTTAGGAGAATGATGTCAACTTTCCGACCCAGACACATCCATTCTACTGAGTAAAGAACCAATAAGAACTGCACACTGTGTGTGTGTGTGTGTGTGTGTGTGTGTGTGTGTGTGGTGTGTGTGTGTGTGGTGTGGGGTGTTTGTGGTGTGTGGTGTGTGTGTGGTGTGTGTGTGTGTGTGTGTGTGTAGTGTGTGTGTGTGTGTTGTGAGTTGGGAGAGAGAGAGGAGAGAGGAGGAGAGTGTGTGTGTGTGTGTGTGTGTGTGAGAGAGAGAGAGAGAGAGAAAAGAAAGAAGAGAGAGAGGAAGAGAGAGGAGAGGAGAGAGAGAGAGAGAGAGAGAGAGAGAGAGAGGAGAGAGAGAGAGAGAGAGAGAATACGCATGCGTGTGAATTTTAAAACAAACCTTTCAACGTCATACTTGTTGTAGGTAGCTATTCAAAACATGAGGCATGAAAACCACAGAATGCTCACACAATAAACTGTCTTTCAAGTACTTGCTCATTTGAACAAATCTTAAAACGGTGTACTAACATAACCAAAATGATTATTCAGAATGCTTCACCGGAATGGGCATCGGGTATACTTGGTGGGTGAATGAAGGGAATTGGACAGAAAGGAGGCAAGGGACAGGGGAGAAGGGAGAGGGAGCAAACGTAATTTTCAAACCGATCATGTAAGAAGAATCATGTCAACTTTCCCACCCAGACGCATCCATTCCGACGTAACAGACGAGTCTCTCCTGCTACTCCCTCCTCTTCCCTTCCCTCCTCCCCCATCTCCACTCCAGCCACCCTTCCCACCTCTCCCACACTCCTCCCCCCCCCCCACCAACATGAGGGAGGGAAAAGTGGCGACCTTTGGCCAAAAGCCTTTTCCCATTAGCTTGTCTAGCTGCGAGATGGGCCACGTTTGAGAGACTCCCATCAACACCTTGAACACGTCTGTGAGGTGAGAGGTGCCAAGAAATGGCAACGGTCAATGACCTACTTGATGACTGGAACTGGGGGGGGGGGGGGGGATGGCGGGGTCAGTGTCGTTACCAAACACCCTCCTCCCCAAGCACTGCGACCAGTTCCAGAGATCGATGAATGAATGACTTTAAGTGAATGGTTAAAATCATTAGCCACTGACAGTGATCTCCACTCTCTTTCTCTCTCTCTCTCTCTCTCTTTCTCTCTCCCTCTCCCCTAGCCTAAAAATTAGTTTGAATAAATGGGTACTGCGAAAACCCACTATGTATATCCTCATTGTATTACTGAATAGTGACTACGTGACCCATACTCTGTTTCCATAATATCTTAAGTATGTATCGTCAGAGAATGACTGTGTTAACGTATTTTGTGTTTCCATAATGTTTTAAGTATGTCTCCTCGATGCGTTAAGTATTTGGTTCCATAATGTTTTAAGTACTTGTCAAGAATGACTGTGTAGTATTTTATGTTTCAAATTTTATGTGTCTTGTCAAGAATGACTGTGTAATGTTTTTATGTTCCATAATTTTAGTATGTTTGTCAAAGATATGTGTAACGTTTTGTTCCAAATGTTAAGTATTCTTGTAAGAATGACTGTGTAACGTATTTTATGTTTCCATAATGTTTTAAGTATGTTGTCAAATACTGTGTAACGTATTTATGTTTCCATATGTTTATGTCTTGTCAAAGATGACTGTGTAACGTCTTGGTTTCATAATGTTTGTTACCGTCTGGTCATCTCCTGCCCCATGTTCCCCCAACAGACCCCTGCCTCCCTTTTTCATCATCCAAGTGGTCGGACCATTACTGCTATTTTCTCCACCAGGCTTGCCGACAATCAGAAACAAAAGTCTTCAAACTAAGAAACTTTCTGGGAACTGGACCTAGGTTACACAGTTATCTCTGATCTCTGGGAGAAACACACACTTAAAAATCTACAGGTCTCTTCAGGGAGACGAGAGGTCAAGAGGTCTGAGTCGAAGGGAAAATCACCTGATCGAAGCCTCGCGCTCAGTTTGGTCAAACACTCAACAGGGATGAAGCACCATACACAAGTGGAACTCTTCAAGGAAACTGAGTGGTGTGGAACGGAGGGGGGGGGGGGCATGTCCTGAACTCTCCATAGAACGGAGTTGTGTGGGGGGGGGGGGGGCATGTCCTGAACTCTCCATTTCCAAGGACCTGAATGGTGTGGGAGGGGGCCATGTCCTCAACTCTCCAAGGAACAGAGTAGTGTGTGTGTGTGGGGGGGGTCATATTCTCATTTCTCCAAGGAACACTGGTGTGGGAGGGGGCCATGTCCTCAAATCTCCTAGGAACAGAGTGGTGTGTGTGTGTGGGGGGGGGGATGTCCTCAACTGTCCAAGAAACGGAGTGGTGTGGGAGGGGGCCATATCCTGGCTGGTCAATGATCCTAAAACTGATGGAAGCTGGTTGACTTTCCAACTTTGAAGAACTCGTTTCGTGATGATACTCCCTTATCAGATACTGCGACCAAACTCATGGTCACAACAGGAAAGCTGGAGGGAAGGAGAGCACCGGGTAGACCCAGGGAGAAGATACTAGGCGGACTTGCAGAGTGGCTGAAGAACAGGGAGAGGTGGAAAAGATGCTTGAGGCAACAAGAGATAGAGACAGATGGAAGTCCATAATCGCCAACGCCATGCGACAAGGCACTGATCATGATGCTCCCTTTATCTCTGTTCCATCTGACCCCCTTACGCTTTGAAATCACAGTCCAGTGTCCTCCAGGTCTGGAACAACCCACGAGTGTACACAACCCCCAGTTCCTCTCTCTTTTGAGAGACAGACGGGTCCGAGAAACAAACAGCAAAGTACCAGTCAAGTGAAATAGGAAAAGAAAAGAAAACTAAACAAAGAACAGACACAAAGAAAGATAAACGAAAGAAAAGAAAAAGAAATCAAAGAACAAATGAAAAAAGACCAAAAAAAAACGAAAGCAAAAAAAAAAAAAAAAAAACAATTAAAAAAAAAGGAAGGAATACGGTCATAAAAAAGAAACAAGAAAGAGGACAGGGCAAAAAGAACAGAAAAAAACAAAAGAAAGACAGAGAATGTGTGTAGGGGGAGGGAGGGGGGGGGGGCAGACAGCAGACAAGCACAGGGGAAAAACACCAACAACAACAAGAAGAGACAGAAAGACAATTGAGACCAGGAGCAAACTCCGTAGCACCAACAAAGGTCGACAAGTTCCTATGTAACAGGCCGAATATGGCCCACGCCATATCTGCCCACAGACATTTTTCACATGGATCACAAATTCTCCCCCGGCATCGGGATACGCGTGGTAGGTTTTCTCCTATGTCTTGTAGTGTGTTGTAATGTCTTGTTATTTTGCTTACATACATTTCTATCAATTAGGTTTTCTCTTAAGTTCTGTACAATTGTTCTTTGTTGTAGTTTGTGTTCGCTTGATACGGACCAGTTGACCTAAAATTTCCGCCTGTCCTGTTATGCGCGTGGTAGATGTGACCTGGGGCCACGCTCAACACGCGGCACGCGCCACATACGAAGGTCAGGGACGGGGGGGGTGACGGCACAACCCAATTCCCCCGTGACAGCCAAGGGAGAGAAGGCGAGCCGCCCAGACCGCGGAGGTATTATCCCTTGACTGGCGATTTTAGCCGACAGAGGACAGGGAGCGGAGTGGGGGGTGGGGGGACAGGGCCCAACAAAAACAGGGGCCGCAACTCCGCCCTAAATCCTAGCGACTGTCAGCTTGACGTCAAGGGCAAAGTAGTGGCCCAGACAAATGACGACAGCGGTCCACAAAGAGACCCAATCACTACCCGCGCCTAATGGGAGAAAATCGCTTCCAGCTAACCCTTGATCTGACTACAACGACATCGCAAACCCAGACTTCGATCTCTGCGGGAAGTTTCTACGGTCTTTTTAACCCTTGCACTCCCTAGCCTACCCACAGCTCCAGGAGAAAGTATAAGGACTAGGACATACTGAAGGAGTAGAAGGGTTTCAGACTTGAGATGAGGGGCCAGACTGTGTGAGTCAAACGGTTAAAGACTGAAAACTAGCGGACATAAGTATTTCAATCAAAGAGTTAAAGAAAACTAGTGGACAGACGACGGAGTCAAAGAAATAAAGATTGAAAACTAGTGGACAAACTGAAGGAGTCAGATAAAATGAAAAGACTGGAAAATAGTGGACAGTAACTGCAAGGAAGTCAAAGAGTTAAAGATTGAAAACTAGTGGGCAGACTGAAGAGTCAAAGAGTTAAAGATTGAAAACTAGTGGGCAGACTGAAGAAGTCAAAGAGTTAAAGACTGAAAACTAGTGGGCAGTAAATGAAGAAGTCAAAGAGTTAAAGACTGAAAACTAGTGGGCAGAACTGAAGAGTCAAAGAGTTAAAGACTGAAAACTAGTGGCAGAACTGAAGAGTCAAAGAGTTAAAGATTGAAAACTGTAGCAGATGAAGAGTCAAAGACTGAAAACTAGTGGACAGACTGAAGAGTCAAAGAGTTAAAGACTGAAAACTAGTGGGCAGACTGAAGGAGTCAAAGAGTTAAAGACTGAAAACTAGTGGCAGACTGAAGGAGTCAAAGAGTTAAAGACTGAAAACTGTGGACAGACTGAAGGAGTCAAAGAGTTAAAGACTGAAAACTAGTGGACAGACTGAAGGACTCGAACTGAAAGCTGATGGACGACTGAAGGAGTCTGGACATCGGAGTTTATTTAAAAAAGGATTCAACGCATTCAGACAATTCCACATACACTCCACCCAAACTGCCAACAATCATCTGGCAGACTCTCCAAGCCTGTGCAAACCCATATGCGCCGACAAGGTCTTGAAATTGGTGTGTGTGTGGGGGGGGGGGGAGGAGGAGGTTGGGGCGGAGAAGGGACCGTATTAAACAGTTCGCCGATTAACCAAAGAATGATGGAAAACACTACGATGGACACAAACATGACAATTTCTTAATGTAACAGGCTGGGATTTGAACTCAGGATATCGGATCAATGAGTCCACCGCTCTATCAAAAAGAACTACTCCAAAGTCCGCAGTTGCAGTCAACGGTTAAAGATTCAAATGCTGGTGCACAGGTTGAGGGAGTCAAGGGTTAAAGAACAGACTTTATGTCATCTGGGCTGTTTTTATTCAGTGCTCCTAATGCATGCAGTCTCCGATCCTTCATGATAACGTGGTCAATGGTCATCATGGCCTTATGTCTGCTGTCAGTCTTCTGATCCAATTGATGCCACTCCTAATCCAGAGGCAGGCACTCTATACAATGGACTGCGTGGCGTAATATAATTTTTTTAAAGTGATCTATAGAGGAGTAAATGTATATCGACAGTCGTCGCTTGATATAATTCTCAAGGATTTGGGGAAGTTCCTAGAGATTTTTTTTTTGGGGGGGGGGGAGGGGGGATTGTGTGTGTGCGTGATGTGTGTAATGTGGTGTGTGTGATGTGTGTAGTGTGTGTGGATGTGTGATGTCGTGTGTTTTGTTGGTGTGTGTGTGAGCTTGAGTGAGCAGTGTGTGTATCACTTAATGTACAGCTGAGGAAGGATAGGGGAGAAATTGAGTGGGAAAGAGACTGAATACTTAAGAAACTTTTCAAATTTTGTTTGTATGTAAATGTGATGTAGATACGAAGTCAAATTTGTGAGGAATTTGATTGCAAGGTATTAAGCTGAAATGAAGTTGTAATGTTTCTGTAGGATTAGAATTTGTGTTTTATCTATTCAAAATTGATATAATTTTATGTACAAACTGCATGCATAAAACACACACACGCATGCAAACATAGCTCACACACACACACACACACACACACTTCTCTCTCTCACACACACACACACACACACACATTCTACAAACACACACGCACAGCAACCACAAACACACACATGTGACATACAACGTACGCAAGCACACACACGCAGCAATATATAAACACAGTATGCCTCTTTATTCATATGAAAAATCTGTTAATCTTTCTTCATTACATAAGTCAGTGTTTAAATTTTAATATTCTGTGATTTCTTATGTGTCTTCTTACTTGTATAGCTTTAATGTTTGTTGTTATCTTATTGTGTATGTAATTGTGAACATTTTTTTTTATCCCCTTTTGCCTTTCTTGCGAAATGTAAAGCGCTGGTGAGCATGTTTTATATATGGAATATGCGCTATACAAATAAACATTATTATTATATTATTATTGAGGGACTGGAAGAAGGGGCGACTGTGGTACCAGACAATCTACCTTAAGTAGCCTAAAGACAGGTTACACTGTAAACACACGTACACACACACACAAAGCGAACCGTCTAATATCACTTATAGTGAAAAGACGTTAAATCAAAGAACGAACGAACACAAAGCGAGAGACAGAGGGGAGAGAGAGAGAGAAAGGGAGGGAGGGGAGGGAGGGGAGGGAGGGAGAGAGAGAGATAGAGGCCGAGAGAGAGAGAGAGAGAGAGAGAGAGAGAGAGAGAGAGAGGAGGAGAGAGAGAGAGAGAGAGAACAGTTTTTAACATCAGGAAACAAGACCGGTGCAACTTTTCGGCCAATTCGAACCCTTTGTGAAGCGTGCAAAAACACAGGAAAAGATCAGTCACACACGCACGCGCGCGGCGCACACACACACACACACACAAACCCAACGAAAAGGAAATTTCCCTGATGTTTTTGTTGAGCTGGACAAAATGACTGATAACCACAGCCAAAGACGTCTGTGCTGATAACTCTCCTGGTGACACTGTTATTTCAATGTAACTGAAGATTTATGAACGATCTGTGGGGAGGAGAACTCAACTCTGGGGCGATGGAGGCCCTTTCAGAGGAAGAATAGCAAGAAATGATCGAAGCCTGTTTTATTAGTTTCAGTTTCAGTTCTTTTACTCCAGAGTAAACGTTTTCGCGCTTGGAAAAAAAAATCCATAGATCTATGCACCAACACCACACATGCCATGCAATGAAAAAAAAAAAGACCAGTAACAACCATGCCATAAGCCATAAGCCTGCGTAATAAATCCGACAGAGAAAGACAAGCCAAAAAAAAAAAGTGGCCTACTTGGGAATAGAAATCACCACCACAGCGTTACCAAAATGGCCCTCTAACCGAATGAACTAATGGAGTCAAAAGGAAAGAGTTTAACTCTTTGACTCATGCACCTTGTCCACCAGTATCCTGCAATGTCAACCATGCTAGCAAAACAAAAAATTAACCCTTTTGACTCCCTCACCTATCCTTCCTCTCCAGAAGCCGATGGATAGGGTGAGGGAATCAAAGGGTTAAAAAAATGTTTTGCAGTTGGCGGATGGGCTGCAGGAGTTAAAGGGTTAAAGCATTCATGCACAAATAGGTAAAAAAGGAACAGTAGGTTCTCACATCACAAGATATAGTACACTTTTGCTACACTTACCTAGGTCAGTGCTCTAAAACTATCTACCAAGCCCCGGCAAAAGTCCTTTCAGGCGGAAGGAAGCGTACCTGGCACGTGTCGGGCAGAAGGCATGGTTGTGTGGAAAACACAACATACCCAGTCCCTTCTCTTCCAAGCGTGTACTCTTTTTCCAAATAAACGCGGTCTCTTTGTTTCCTGAACCCTGGTGCACAGTGCCTCCAGGAAGAAAGGCACTAATGAGACAAAAACATTGCTGCTACAGTGCCAGGTTTCCAAACATCCTGTTGAAACCTTTCACTCCCTAAGGAATTGCCAGAAGTTGGCACATAGGGTGAAAGACAAAACATCTACTACGTAGTACTACTCTACTGCTTGCTACTATTACTAAGCTCTCTATACTATTTGCTAGACAAAACTTCTACTACTACTACTGCTGCTGCTGCTACTATTACAATGTTGCTCCGCTGCTGCCACTACTACTATTACTACTACTTCTACCAGTACTACTACTGCTGCTGTCGTTGCTGCTGCTACAATTACTGCTACTACTACTACTACTCTGCGCTACACATCTCTGGTCTACACTATTTACTGTCTATTACTATTACAACTGCTGCGCTACTACTATCTAGTGCTGTCTACTACTACTACTTACTACTTACTACTACTATGCTACTACTACTACTACTGCTGCTACTACTACTATACTACTGCTACTACTACGACTGCTGCTGCTACTACTACTATTACTACATGCTGCTGCTACCACTATTTACTACTACTGCATCCCTCTTCCTAGTGATAACAACAACAACAACAATAATAATAATTATATTGTATTAGTTGTGAATACTAGTCGGTAGCAGAAGTATAATAATTGCTGCTACTGCTGCCGATGACAATAAATCTAAATAAAGTGCTATTCTCAAAACTCATTGGGACTCACCGCTCGTAACATTTTTACAATGACACACAAGTATACTACATACAGATGCACTGATAGGCTATATCAACACAGACACACACACACACACACACACACAACACCAATCGACAGACAATGAATATATACAAACAGAATCTAACCAGACATACACACATACCCACGGTCATCAACATGTACTGTATACATACAATAATGATTCCACAATACCATTTGATCAACCTGGGAACGATCATTATTCACCAGACGGCAGATGCACATCAGAAATAGCCAGCAAGAATCGGCCAAGCCAAAACAACATTCAAGAAGATGAAAAGCATTCTTCCCAAACAAATGCCTATCAATAACATGAGGAAGAGAGTTCTTGAATGTTATATAGAACCAATACTTGTACGGATGTAGGCGTGGTAGCCAAGGGGTTTGTGGTTTCTAAGAAGGATGTTGAGAGTTCCATGGACAGCAAAGAAAACAAACGAGAAAGCCTTGATGGAGGCAGACACAAGCAGATCACTCTATAAAAGATTAGGAAAAGACAGGCAACATTTATAGGCATTTTATGAGGAAGGGGGACTTGGAGCACCTGGTCACAACGGGAAAGCTGGAGGGAAAGAGAGCACCGGGTAAACCCAGGGAGAAGATGCTAGACGGATTTGCAGTGTGGCTGGGGACAAGGAGGGTGGAAGAGATGCTTGAGGCAACAAAGATAGAGACAGATGGAAGTCCATAATCGCCAACGCCATTGCGGCAAGGCACCTGATGATGATGATGGATGATGATGATGATGATGGTGATTTTGATCAACAGTTAGAAGAGACGGTACAGTGGCGTGCAGTAAGTACGGTAACAACAATGGAAGGCCTGGAAGGAATGGCTAGTCCCTGTGGTACAGATACATACATCATGGTCTCTCTGCTTCACCCAGTCACTATGTCCCTCCATCTCATTTTCTTCACGCACCCGTACCCCTTCCTCTCTTGTGCAGCCAGAGACTCGATAACGACGCAGACGACACGAAAACATATACTCTCCCCCGGTAGTGATTAATCAAGTGAACGTTAAATTAAACCAACAACAACCTAGTCCCTTGCCCACCTACCCCCCTCCGTTCACTCAACTGCCGGTGCCGTCTGTGGCTGACCCATCAAGTGACCCAGGCAAACACCGTCGAGATTAACCCTCCTACCCATAACCTAATTGCCCTGACCGGTGGTAATGTTCTCCTCCCTTCCCACCCCACTAACACACATACCACACAACAGACAAGAGAAGAGAGAGAGAGAGAGAGAGAGAGAGAGAGAGAGAGAGAGAGAGAGAGAGAGAGAGAGAGAGAGAGAGAGAGACTCACTAGTACAATACGCTTCAGGCCAATCCAACCATTTTCATAACAGACGTTTTATGTATGTACAAATCCCACCACAGCATCCATCCCCTCCACCCTCCCCTCAACAAACACACAAACCCTCACTTCATATTCGTTTCCGACCAAATCTATTTTTCGCATAATAGCACACAGTGTGGTCTATGTATGAACAAATGTCTCCAATGTGTGCACATTCGGAGCTACCGCCATTGGGTTTTTGTGTTTGTTTTGTTTTTCTTTTTTTTTTTTAATTCAGTAAATGGGAGGGAAACGGACGTCATGGATAACGCTCACATTTGCACAGCCCGAGTTTGTAACTGTCCAAAAGTACCAATTGCGCCAGTCAGAAATTTTCACGTTTTGATGTGGTAAAATCTAACCCTTTGCCTCCCACATCCTATCACCAACTGCAACAACTTAACCCTTTGACTCTCTCATTCTATCCACCAGCTTCCTGCAGGAGCTGGCGAATAGGGTGAGGGAATCTAAGGGTTTAAGTTTTTGCTTCGCTCGCATGGTTCGCAATGCAGGATGCTGGTGGACAGGGTGCGGGAGTCAAGGGTTAAGTCTCCATAGTCTTTCCCATCCCATTTCCTGTTCATCTTCCTGTTCTTTCCTTTACCTGTTCCTGTCCAGTTTCTATTCCTGTCCAGTCTTCCTATTCCTGTTCCAGTCTTCCTATTTTGTTCTTCCATGTCCCCAGTCTTCATGTTCCTGTTCCAACCCCACTGCCATGTCAACAAAAGTCCTGAGAACAACCTTTCTGCCGTTTCTCATCGCGTGACCTGTGTAAATTTGCCTATCTCCCTGCCACACATTGCACAACCTCACCCATTACAAAATACTCATCAGATTGAAATAGTTATGTTATGTTATTGTTGTTTAAAGCCAGCCGTAGGGCTATAACAAGTTGAAAACATACATAACACTTCAACGCATCAGATTAATTCCACTGTTTTCATAATATAATTGTGGCTTGCCCATAATCATATTTGTGTCCTCGCTTACCCTCCTCCCACTCTCACGCACGCACAATCATACACAATCCTCACCGGAAACTGCTTTCCACGAAGTCCACCATTTTCACAATGTAATTATGTGGTTTGTGTGTGTCCCTGTGTCCCCAATCTTCATAGTGTTATTTTTTGTTGACCCCTGACTTACCCAAGCAAACACAGTCCAGACCAATCCTTTTACCAATAATCTAATTGCGTGACCAGCGTAAACCTTCAAATCTTCTCTCGCCGTTCCGACCTCCCCAAACAATTTCACCGATTAGGGAAATACGCTTCAGACTAGTCCGCTGTTTCACAACAGAATTATGGCTTGCACATAATTTATGTTCATATCCTCGCTTTCCCTCCTCTCACTCTAACGCACACATGATACAATATTACAACAAACCTCACCAAAACTGCTTTCCACGATGGTCCACCATTAAAAAAAAAGTGTGGTTTGTGTGTGTCCATGTCTCCCAATCTTTACAGTGTTATTCTTTTTTTTTTTGTGACCCTGATAGACCCAAGCAAACACAGTCCAAGACCAATCCTTTTACCAATAATCTAATTGCGTGACCAGCGTAAACCTTCTCTCCCCATTCTACCCTCCCCACCAATCTTACCGATTAGAAATACGCTTCAGACTAGTCCACTGTTTCCACGATATAATGTGGTTTGCCCATAATTACGTTTATGTCCTCGCCTCCTATTCTCCTACTCTTACGCACGCATAATCATACAAACCCCACCAAAACTGCTTTCCACGAAGTCCATCATTTTCAAAATATAATTGTGTAGTTTGTGTGTGTCCCTGTATCCCAATCATCACAGTGTTATTTTTTGCTGACCCCTGACTGACCCAAGCAAACACAGTCCAGACCAATCCTCTTACCAATAATCTAACTACGTGACCAGAGTAAACCTTCTCTCGCCCTTCCAACCTCTCCAAACAATCTCACCAATTAGAAATACGCTTCACACCGAGTCTACCGTTTTTCACAATGCAATTGTGTCACAGACTAGGGCCAGAGCTTTACCGGTATGGCCTGGCTGTCTTGCTGTGTGAACTAATTAAAAGTATATCTTTTCACTTTAGAAATGTTTGTGAACGAGTTATCGGCACACGCAGCTGTAACAGCACAGAAGCCGGCATTTTCCAGCCAACATATCTGAGCTAACAACTTCTACCCTGCAGAGAGCCGGTGGAAACAAAGCATTCCTGTAAGCACACGTGTCAAAGTCTGACAAGAAAGGTCAAGGAAGAGGAGCACAAAACCGGGATCTGTTCACTCCACAGACATCTTATAAAGGGAGACAACTTTTAAAATATTCATGTTACTCTCAAGGAGAGCGAGTAACAAAAAAATGTTTTAAAAAGTTATCTCCCTTTATAAGATGTCTGTGGTTCACAAACCACTGCCACTGTGGTTCACTAACCACTGCCACTGTTGTTCACTAACCACTGCCATTGGTGATCAGCCAGCGCACATAGTCACGCAGACATTAATACATTCCACTTGGTCACTTGATATTTTATGAAAAAAAAAAGTTACTACATTCCACTTGGTCACTTGATATTTTATGAAAAAAACATTGATACATTCCACTTGGTCACTTGATATTTTATGAAAAAACGTTAATACATTCCACTTGGTCACTTGATATTTTATGAAAAAACGTTAATACATTCCACTTGGTCACTTGATATTTTATGAAAAAACGTTAATACATTCCACTTGGTCACTTGATATTTTATGAAAAAACGTTAATACATTCCACTTGGTCACTTGATATTTTATGAAAAAACGTTAATACATTCCACTTGGTCACTTGATATTTTATGAAAAAACGTTAATACATTCCACTTGGTCACTTGATATTTTATGAAAAAACGTTAATACATTCCACTTGGTCACTTGATATTTCAACAACAAAAATTACTACATTCCACTTGGTCACTTGATATTGTATGAAAAAAAAACATTAATGCATTCCAATTGGTCACTTGATATTACACGAAAAAAAACAACAACAAACACTGGTACATTTCACTTAGTCACTTGATATTTTATGAACATTCCTTCCGTTAAAGATACACCACAAAGCTGTTCATACTGAATGAAATAACAATGTATATTTTTGTTCCACATAACAAAGAAACAGGGCCTTCTACAGGAATGCTGAAATGCTGTAAGTTAACGTCAGGTTGCAGAAACATGTATCACCATCCACTGAAAAACAGATGGAAACCAAATGTGAGTCGAAGTAGGGAGGCCATATTGTACAGAGGAATTTTCCAAAATTCATTTGTAACTTAATCATGACATTTCATTTTTCGTTTGTAAACTGGTTGTATAATATGCGTTCTGATTCTATGTTCAACGTTTTAATTTTTGTCTGGTTCCTGTTTGCTTGAACTCGGGTGGTGCACCTCTTTTGTAGCAGTAGTAGTTGTAGTAAATGTAGTAGTAGTAGTAGTAGTAGTAGTAAGAGTGGTAGTATAACAGTAATAGCAGTAGTAATAGTGGTACTGAGTATATTAGCACAAATACTGAAAAAACAGAATAATAAAAAAAAGTTCTAGATAAAGATTACCTAATATAACACAACAAACACCAAAACAGCATAAACGTAATATATGTACGCGAGCGCGTAAACACACACACACACACACACACACACACACACACACACACACACACACACACACACAAACAAACAAACACGCACGCACGCACACACACGAAAATGAGATGGCCGCGAGGACAAGGACAAGCAAGCGACCGTGGCTCTCCTTGCCAGTAACAAAAATGTTTTAAAAAGTTATCTCCCTTTCCATCTACTTAAAAGTCCCTTCCGCTCCAAGCAACCCCCAATCAAACCATCCGACACAGCCACTGAAATTAAATTCGGGAGAAGCACCATCTTTTTCTTTTTCCTACCTTTATTTTTTTCTGGAAGGGAAGGGGAGGGAGGAAGAGAGAGAGAGAGGAGTATAGTGACATTTTAAACTTAACGAATCCTATTCAATTCCCACCCTCAGTCGTCTGCGAGATCCAAACGTCCTGCTATCAGGGAGGAAATACAATCACCATGTAAACCCGTTCCCCTACACTAGACTCTAATGAGAATGAGGCACACCACTTTCCTACTCTCTAAAACTGTGTGTCACGCGACATCCGTAAGCAGCCAATCAATGAATGGAGGACTGAGGCGAAATTGGTGGCAGACAAACAAACAAACAAATAAACAAACAAACAAACAAAAACAAAGAACACACACTCACAGTAGCAACAGTCAAGTCATTCTAACAATCTCCCTTTTTTACACAAACCATTATTTCAGAATATTAATCAAAGAACATAACTCTTGAGAGTCACGCAGGAATTATCTCCCATGTTGTAGAACTTCTCAAATCTAAAACAGGTACGTAGGAATTATCTCCCATGTTGTAGAACTTCTCAAATCCAACACAGTTTGCGCTACCCATTCAGCTAGCTTAGAAGCAGATACAAAGCACAAAAACCGTAAGCTCAGAACACTCCTCATCATTTCAGAAATCCAAATTTTGGACATTTCAAGATTCCTGTGACATTGAAGAAGCTTTCGTTAAAATGAAACGATGTGAATCGAGGACAACGTTAGACTGTCACAACAGTGACAACTGTTTTACACTATTGTCAGAAGTCTCTGAGAAAATGCTGTTCACACACACACACACCTTCATCAAAAAGTGCTTACGTTAGGCAGTTTTTCATTTGGTCCGGTTGACCCTAACCTTGATGCCTTACGTTCCAAACTTACGCTATCGCAACTCCTCAACGACCCACACCTTTGAACCAAATGTGGGAAAAAATCCACCCAGAAACAGAGAAAACCCTGCTAACACATTTATGTCACAAACATACAAACAGAGATAGACAAGCAGATACAAGTACACAACTCTCCCTGGTCGGTATGAAACAATGTCCCTATGTTCAACAACAGGAGACTGCAAGAAGCAACAGCTGACTCAGCAGTGTGAAAAGACAGGGAAAAGGAAGGAAGGGATAGGGCGAGAAATTCAAAGGGTTAAGTTTTTGCTGGAAGCTGATGGATATGGTGAAGCAGTCAAAGGGTAATTTTTTTTTGCAGTTGGTGGATAGAATGCGGAAGTCAAAGGGTTATGCAATCCATCCAAGTCTGCCAGCAATTATCTCGAAATGGGGAGGGGGAGGGGAAGGGGGAGAGGGAAAAGACCATGAAACACTACGCTTACATAACTAGAATGAAACCATTACAGAAGGGCAGCGAACAGGCCAGTGTTTAAATTAATGCTACGGGTTGGGGTTCGAACACGAGATAGATTATTTTTTGAGTCCACAGTTCTACCAAAAGAACCACCAACCAACCCGCATTAAAACTAAGGTTGTTGTCGTGTAAAGAAATACCGAGTTGGTTCGCACGTAAGCATAATTATGTGTATGTGAGAGAATGCATGTTATGTGGGAACAGTTACTGTTGGGCTTACGTAAAGGGTGCTGTCTAATATCAGAAACCGTGTTTGTGTGTATGATGTTGGCGGTGCGTGCGAGAGAACAAAGAGAGAGAGAGAGAGAGAGAGAGAGAGGAGAGAGAGAGAGAGAGAGAGAGAGACAGACAGACAGACAGAGACAGAGAGAGAGAGACAGGGAGACAGACAGACAGACAGACAGAGAGAGGGGGAGAAAGAAAGAAAGATAGATAGATAGATAGATAGAGAGAGAGAGAGAGAGTGTGTATGTATGTATGTGTATGTGTGTGTATATATATATACACGTGGGGTGTTGTGTGTGTGTGTGTGTGTGTGTGTGTGTGTGTGTGTGTGTGTGTGTGTGTGTGTGTGTGTGTGTGTGAGGGAAGGGGAAGAGACGGAGGAATGGGGATGCTGCCTACATCAGCTTGGTTTAAGGACGACAAACATCACCGTAATATTTCTCTCGCCCTGTTCCAGACATCCTATTTATCTCTCAGAGTAAACTCACATTGCTACTTTTCCCCTGATTCCCCTTGGGACGACATTCAATCGATGGAACCAACGATACCTCACTTCTCTCTGAACTTGTCTGGGTTCCTTGAATCTTTTCAAATTCAAAATCTCTGACTGTGTGTGTATGTGTATCTCTCTTTGACTCGGTATCTCTCTCTGAATGATCACACAGGGACTGTTATCTTGTGGTACACTAAACGACAAAATACATGAGAAGTTAAATTGTTCTTTAAGAGAAAAAAAAAAAGGAAAGTACTCCTGAAGGCTTTGGGGTTTGGAGTTTGTTCAAAAAGGATTCATCAGACTCGGTCAATCCCATATGTGCCCCACCCAAATCTGCAAATATTAATCTTGCAGACCTCTAGACCAAGCGTAAAACCTATATACTGGAAAGGTATTGAAATTGGGAGTTGGGGAGGGAGAGGGAAGGAGACGAAACCTGTGAAACAGAAAGCTAACCCCACCAGAACGATCAGGACATTAAGGTGAGAAAGGATAAGGTCAGTTCTTATTGCTGTATCTGGGATTGAACACGAGACTTTAGATCCTGAGTCCATGGTTCTATCAACGGAGCCATGCAAACTGCAGTGGACATTCTCGTAATGTAAACGCACTCATATCACTGTCATCATCATCATCATCAGGTGCCCTGCCGCATGGCGTTGGCGACGATGGACTTCCAACCATCTCTATCTCTCGTTGCCCCCAGCATCTCCCCCACCCTCTTCATCCCCAGCCACTCTGCAAGTCCGTCCAGCATTCTCTGCCTGGGTCTACCTGGTGCTCCATATTACTGTATCTGTTGCAAAACCGTAACTGCAGTATCGTGCGTTTGCTTTTTTATATCCTGATAACAAGGGAGGAATGCGGACATTTTAAATGATGTTCTCTCCATTTTAATGCTAAAACTTTACAGTCTGCTTTAAAGTTCACATGCTTATACGTTTGTTTATGTTTATACGCTTGTTTGTTTAGCTTTTTTTAGGTTTATTCTTTTCGTTATGATGATGATTGTTGTTATTATCATTATTATTATCATTATTCATCATCAGTGTGTGTGTGTGTGCATGTGTGTGTGTGTGTGTGCGTGTGTGTGTCGCGTGCGTGCTTGCGTAAGTGCACGCGTGCGTGCGTGCATGTGTGTGCGTGTGCGTGCGAGCGTATCTACAAATACAACTGGATGACCTATCGTTAATGTTCGATTCCCTCTTCAGGAGATAGTGTATGAGTGTGTGTGTGCGCGCGCGTGCGTGTGTGTGTGTGTGTGTGTGTGTGTGTGTGTGTGTGTGTGTGTGTGTCTGTGTGTGTGTGTGTTTTGTGTGTGTGTGTGTGTGTGTGTGTGTGTGCGCGTGCGTGCGTGCCTGTGAGCGAGCGTATCTACACATACAACTGGATGACCTATCGTTAAATGTTCTGACTCCTCTCCCCTCTCACGAGACAGACATGATCACAGATATCCTTTATCTTTGAGTTAAGAACTATTATTTTTGGTTTTGTTTTGTTTTTCCCCCCAAGCTCAAGTTTTTCCCCAAGTTCCTCTCGACATATCTCTCCTCGCCTCTCTCTCTCTCTCAGTGTGTCCGTCCGTCCGTCTGTCTGTCTGTCTCTCTCCTCTCCGTAAACGTCGAACTTCCAATCGGGTTCGATCCACGTAAACACCTCTGCCTGGTGGATAAAGGGTGGAGATTCTTCCAATCCCCCCCCCCCCCCCCCCATCAACAACATTGTGTTAAACTGCCAGTGCCTAAACCCTCTCTGAGAGTAGTCATATACAGTCAAATACGTATATTAACGATTCTGAGAATTATGTCATGGAAATATGGAAACACCCAGCATGGGCAAGTTTGAAAAATGACTTTAAGCTAAAATGACTTCTACCGTTGGAAAATATATTATCATTATCACTGGCATTTAGACGACACTTTGATTCCCGCATCCTATCCGCCAGCTACAAAACCACCATTTGACTCCCTCACCTTATTCACCAGCTTCTTGCTGGTGGATAGGATGAGGGAATCAAGGGGTTAATTTTTTGCTTTGTTAGCAATGGTTGGCAATGCAGGATGCTGGTGGACAGGGTGCGGGAGTCAAAGGGTTAAATAACTTTTACCTTTGGAAAATAAAGTATCATTATCAGAATCACTCTCTGCCTTTCTGTCTGTCTGTGTGTCTATCTGTCCATCTTTTGTCTCTGTCTCTCTCTTCCTGGAAAACATAACTACCATTGGAAATTAAGTATTATTATCCTTCTCTTTGATGCTGTTGCTTTGTGTGTGGTCGACTGTGTGCGGATATGGGTGTGTATGCGTACGTGCATCGTGCGCCATTGCACACACCCTTTGATAGCAAATGCATGTTTTTTGGGTTGCTTTGGAACATGTAACAGATTTGATCAGCTAAATCAGCTGCATGATTACTGGTTGACTTACGTTATGGTGTGAGCAATCATGTCGTGGTAAACGTGTCTGTAACTGAAATTTCTCATTTTCAATGTTATTCAGTTTTACTGAATTTTCTCATTTTTCAATGCTATTCAGTCTTACTGAATTTTTCTCACTGAACTTTCTCATTTTCAAACGCTTACTGAATTTTCTCATTTTCAATGTTATTCAGTCTACCTGAATTTTCTCATTTTCAACGTTATTCAGTCTACTTGAATTTTCTCATTTTCAATGCTATTCAGTTTACTGAATTTTCTCATTTTCAATGTTATTCAGTTTTACTGAATTTTCTCATTTTCAGTATTATTCAGTCTCACTGAATTTTCTCATTTTCAATGCTATTCAGTTTTACTGAATTTTCTCATTTTCAATGCTATTCAGTTTTACTGAATTTTCTCATTTTCAATGTATTCAGTCTACCTGAATTTTCTCGTTTTCGATGTTGTTCAGTCTACCTGAATTTTCTCATTTTCAATTGTTAACTTATTCAGTTTACCTGAATTTTCTCATTTTCAGATATTATTAAATCTACCTGAATTTTCTCATTTTCAATGTTGTTAACATTATTCAGTCTTACTGAATTTTCTCATTTCATGCATTATTCAGATTTTCATGTGTTGTTCAGTCGCCTGTCACGTTTAGCCTAAATGCTTTCAAAGGCCATTAAATCGTCCAAAAAACATTTCTCTTGTAATCACCTTTTGTTCCATCAATGTTCTAATAAGCCCATTCCAACAACTGCAAGTGAAAAGCTGGTGTTATCTCCCCCCCCCCCCTCCCCACGCTCCCTACCCTTGGTTGTGGCAAGAGGTAAAGATGGCGGATAAGTAAGTCAGCTTCACGACCTCCCAAGACGATACATTTCTCATTATAACACTTGACCTTCACTCTCTCTCTCTTTCTTCTCTGTCTGTCTTTGTGTTTTTTCTTCCTTTCCTTTCTTCCCCATCCATCCCTGTCTCTCTTCTCCTTCCTCTCTTTATCTCTCGGTGCCGCCAACTCTGTTCAACCTCTTGCCTTCCCCAGGGAGATGTCCTTGTCGTTCCCGGTGGCTTCCTTTTTATCGTGTCTTGTCCTTGGCATTCAATAATAATAATCTGTCTCCCTGTGTCTCTGTCTCTGTTCTCTGTTTCCATTCTCACCGCCATCTCCTCTGTGTGTGCATGCAAGAGTGCGTGCGCACGCGCACGCGTGAGAGGAGAGAAAAAGAGAGAGAGATGAGAGAGAGAGAGTGAGAGGAGTGGTGTGTGTGTGTGTGAATTGTGTGCATGTGCAAGCGCGAGTGCATGTGAGAGGGATGTGTGGTGGTGGTGGTGGTGATGGTGGTGGTGGTGTGGTAGTGGTGTGTGTGTGTGTGTGTGTGTGAGAGAGAGAGAGAGAGAGAGAATATGCGTGACTCTGTGTGTGTGAATAGTAGTGGTGCATGTGGAGACAGACAAAGAAAGAGAGAGGAGGAGAGGGAGGAGGAGAGAGAGAGAGAGAGAGAGAGAGAGAGAGAGGAGACAGACAGACAGACAGGGACAGAGAGACAGCGAGAGCGAGAAAGTGTGTGTGAGTGTGCGTGCGTGCGTGCGTGGTGTGTGTGTGTGTTGTGTGTGTGTGTGTGTGGAGAGAGAGAGAGAGAGAGAGAGAGAGAAGAGAGAGAGAGAGAGAGGAAAGAGAGAGATTAGCATACGTGTGTGTATGTCACAGCTACCACGGAATAATGAGAAAACATGACAAACATATATTGTTGAGAACGTTCTGTTTTTTCCCTTCTTCTTGTAATGAACTTGGTAAAGCCGATGATGGAATAGGAGTTATCGCAAGACAACAAATGCACAGACCATAATTATCCCCCATGGACAAGTGGACCAAACCATCAGGCAGCACAGTGGACCATATGACAATCTGCTGACATCAGTTCAGAAAACAAAACCGTAAACCACACTGATATGACCATAAAACA
>JAPXFY010000021.1:59758646-59763646 GCA_030674185.1 Monoplex corrugatus
GCACACACATACACAGATGAATATTTTGTGTTCCTTTTTTTATGATGTGATTGTCATGACGTTTTGCTATTGCTGCACGTAGATTTGTTTGATTAAAATGAACAAAAAGGTTCTATCTATTTATTTGTGCCTGTGTGTGCGTGTGTATATGCAAAACAAATAGAGTGACAATAAAGAGAAAGATTTAAAATATTAAAAAAGAAAAAAAATGAAAAAAAATTCTGGCACCAAATTTCCAGAAGGTTGGTGGATATTACTTTTTTTTTCTTCTAAAAGAGCCCCCTCCAAAAAAGAAACACACAAAAAACAAAAACAAAAACAAAAAACAAACAAAAGCAAACAAAAATAACAAACACATAAACACACAAAAACCGTTTTAAACCACAGCCCTCGTTACATCAACCACGCACACGCGGCTAGGTCACTATAACCGGAAGTATTTTAGCGGGCGACAACTCATGGACACTTAGTTCTCCTGATTTACTCCCTTCATCCATGGGCATTAAGTACTCTTTCCATACTCCCATTCTCTCTCCGACCAGCACTCACGCACTCGCCTCTGCCCGACTCCCTCAGCGAGGGAAAACGGAAATGAGCCGTAAAATCACTTGTCAATCAGACCCCACGGCAACCAATCAAAACCCGCGTCGTCAATGACGCTGACTACTGGAAAACGGCTCACGGAGGGGTAAAAAGTTGTCCTCATTTGCATAATCACGCGTCTGATGTGAGGGCAAAGGTTAACTGACTTGATAACAATCCCACAGGCTGTCGAATATCAGTGGGTTTACAGCAACGTCGTGAAGTCTTGAAGTGTGTGGGCAGGGGAGAAAAAAACACAAAATCCCAACCAAAACATTTTGTGTTGTGTAACATGTATGTGTTTCTGAGTGATGTCTTGGTACACAGCGTAGATCTGTGTGATAAGTGGTTGACGTTTCCTCTCAGAAGCAACGCCTACTCGCTGTTAATGTTTCCTTATACAAACATGTAATAACAACTAGATCTACTGATAACCAAAACGAACAAAAAGAAGTAAAAACAAATAAAAACCTTCAATCGAACTAAGCGTCACACACACACACACACACACACACAACACACACACACACACACCACACATCTCTCTCTCTCTCTCGCTCACTTGCGCTCTCTCTCTTTCTCTCCTCTCTCTCTCCCTCTGCCTTGTGTGTGTGTGTGTGTGTGTGTGTGTGTGTGTGTGTGTGTGTGTCTGTGTGACTTTGAAGACAGATTTGCTGATTAGCGAAAGGCAAGCTTGAACGATGCGTTTTAGTCCATGACTTATATAAATCTACCGCTGGAAAATAAAGAGCACATTAATTTTCACTGACACCTTTCCCACTGTCTTTCTCTCTTGCACACACATTCACACACGTACGCACGAACACACGTACACGTAGGAAAACACTTCCATTTTTCGTAACCCCTCGTAACCCCCCGCCCACTTACACTTTCTCCGAATTACGTTCAACAAATAACAAAATGAACCTTATATAAACACACACACACACACACACACACACACACACAAAACAACAGAAAACAGCACGCATTCCAGGGAAATCACAGAGGAACAAATTACAGGGAAACTAGTTTGTCGACAACGTCGCGCCTTTGATGTCTGCCGCTACCCGACACATCATCCGTCAACATGGCGGCCACACAGGGGAGACAACCACCTATTTGATCCGGGTCCTCATTAAAGGGGCGGTCAATCCGTGCCGGCGCCTCATTTAAAGATCTATTCAATCTGTGTCAGGACCGTTATTAAAGATGCAGTCAGTCCTTTCCGTACACTGATAAAAAATGGATGGGGTCACGCCACATTCTGTGATTCAATCTGTTTCTGGGAGTGTTTTACTGTCACCTCCTCTTCAATCTGCCCGTCACACACACAACAAACACACACACACGCACGCGCGCACGCACATGCACGCACACGCACGCACACAAAAGAGACTGTTTTACAACAAAGTCCGTCATACACACACACAAACACACACACACACACACACAACACACACACACACACACACACACCACACACACACACACACACACACACACGAGACTGTTTTACAACAAAGTCCGTCAGACACACACATACACACACACAGCACACACACACACAGACACACTCACACAGACAGACAGACACACACACATACAGACACACACACACACACACACAAGACTCACAGACACACACACGCACACGAGACTATTTTGCAACAAAGTCCACCTCACATCCAATTCCATCTCACCCACACATATACATCCAGACAGGTCTACTGAAAAGCAATTACATTTGGAAATCCTCGACCAACTAGTTTTCCAAACTCTGAAGGCAGTCGTTTGTCTAAACAAGAACATGGTTGTGCATTTATATTGTCATGAAACAGGTTCTGTTCAGAACTGCCCACTGACCCCAATCTGTCAGCTGTCAATGAGGCATCTTGCAGGCACTATTCACAGAGACAAGCTTTACAGTCAGTCTGTTCACAGAGACAAGCTTTACAGACAGTCTATTCACAGAGACAAGCTTTGCAGACAGTCTATTCACAGAGACAAGCTTTGCAGACAGTCTATTCACAGAGACAAGCTTTGCAGACAGTCTATTCACAGAGACAAGCTTTGCAGACAGTCTATTTACAGACAAGCTTTTCAGACAGTACGCACAGAGACAAGCTTGGCGAACAGTCTATTTACAGAGACAAGCTTTGCGGACAGTCCATTTACAAGACAAGTTTGTGGACAGCCTATTTACAGAGAAGAGCTTTGAGGACAGTCTATTCACAAACTTTGTGGACAGTCTATTCACAGAAACAAGCTTAGTGGACAGTCTACTCACTGACAAGCTTTGTGGACAGTTCTTTCACAGAGACAAGCTTTGTGCACAGTCTATTTACAGAGACAAGCTTTGTGGACAGTCTATTCACAGAGACAAGCTTAGTGGACAGTCTACTCACAGAGACAAGCTTTGTGGACAGTCTACTCACAGAGACAAGCTTTGTGGACAGTCTTTCACAGAGACAAGCTTTGTGGACAGTCTATTTACAGAGACAAGCTTTGTGGACAGTCTTTCACAGAGACAAGCTTTGTGGACAGTCTATTTACAGAGACAAGCTTTGTGGACAGTCTATTCACAGAGACAAGCTTTGTGGACAGTCCATTCACAGAGACAAGCTTTGTGGACAGTCTACTCACAGAGACAAGCTTTGTGGACAGTCTATTCACAGAGACAAGCTTAGTGGACAGTCTACTCACAGAGACAAGCTTAGTGGACAGTCTACTCACAGAGACAAGCTTTGTGGACAGTCTATTCACAGAGACAAGCTTAGTGGACAGTCTACTCACAGTTGTGGACAGTCTATCACAGAGACAGCTTTGTGGACAGTCTATTCACAGAGACAAGCTTTGTGGACAGTCTATTCACAGAGACAAGCTTTGTGGACAGTCTATTCACAGAGACAAGCTTTGTGGACAGTCTATTCACAGAGACAAGCTTTGTGGACAGTCTACTCACAGAGACAAGCTTTGTGGACAGTCTATTCACAGAGACAAGCTTTGTGGACAGTCCATTCACAGAGACAACTTTGTGGACAGTCTACTCACAGAGACAACTTTGTGGACAGTCTACTCACAGAGACAAGCTTGTGGACAGTCATACTCACAGAGACAAACTGCTTTACAGGCTGCCTTTATGGTGTCTGGTTGACACTTTGTCTCTCTTCTCTCATTCTCTCCTAACATCGTCCTCCCCCCGCTCTCTCTCTCTCTTTTTTTCTGCCTCTGTCTAAAGATCGTTTCCAACACATTTTTGTACGTTACAATAGTTAATAAAACTAGTGGTATTCCGACTTAATAACACTTTTGATGTGTCCATGTTGTTACAATACATTAATAGTAATGCAGACGGTTTATTTTTTATGCCGACACCAGCGCCTTTGCACATGAACATTTGTTCACCTTCTCTCTCTCCCCCTCCCCTTCCTCTCTCTCTCTCACACACACAAACACCATCACGCAAAATCAATCTAACTCGCCCATCTAAAACCACATCCCGGGGCGGTAGAAGCTGGCCAAGCAATGGGTATTAAGCAAGACAAATACTCCAAGTATCACCCCATCTTGGAAGCACCTACAGCAGGACAAGCACCACAATCATTTACCGAACGGAACTCGCCGGGAAAGACAAACACTGCGAAAATCGCCCAACTGAAAGCAGCGAGCAAAGGAAATAGTCTGCAAGAACTGCGGAACTAGGAAGACAAACACTGCAAAAATCACCGATCTGAAAACAGGCAAGGCAAACAACACTGCCACAATGGCAGAACCAGCCACATAAAACTCTCCTAGCATTCACCAAAGTGAAAGAAAAATCGAACTATGTACACTTCAAGGACTGCGGAACTAAAAGACAAAAGTCCACAAAACACAAGGTACAAAAAAACAAAACAAAAAAAAAGCACGGGGAAATATACTTGTACTGCAAGAACTTGCAGAACACGCCTCGGCAAACAAACACCATAAAAAGCTGCTTTTCGGTTGGTGGTGTGAGTGAAAGACTTGTCATATCGCCTGCGGGGGTTTCATTTAGTGAAGAGCTCTCATTGATTTTGTCCCCTTAACCCCCCGTCATCTTGTTACCGCTTCCCTCCAGCGGTAAACGCGAAAGCTCTCGTCTGCTTCGTCTGGTCCTCTGGCCTCCAACTGTTCCATTTTCATTTGGTAGAGAACCGCAATGCACTGACTGGTGTATCTGATGGGGCTTTCAACCAATTTACTTGAAAGGCCTTTCGCTGGGAAGTTTTCTTTAGCATTAACCATACGCCATTCTCTTTTTCTTCTATTTTTTTATCTTCTTAAAATAAAGTGTGTTTGTTGAGGGCGGGGGGTGGGGATTATTTCATGTTTACCGAAACGATGTCCGTCTTTGTGTGTTTGTCTGTCACCAAAATGTGTTCGCAAGATTTTCT
>JAPXFY010000021.1:59768646-59781146 GCA_030674185.1 Monoplex corrugatus
ATCTTTTTCTCTGTCTGCCTCTTCGTCTCCCTCCCTGAACTGTTCCCTGCAAGACGGTCTTGGCCAGTCCAGATGATCGTGTGACGTGCCCGTACCACCTCAGTTTGCGTCTTTTCACTGAGGTCAGGAGGTCTTCATACGGCCCGATGGCGTTTTCGATTCGGGTTTTCACTTCTTTATTGGTTATATGATCTATGTACGAGATACCAAGGAGTTTGCGGAAGCATCTCATCTCCATTGCCTGTATCCTTCTTTCAATGTCTGCTGTTATGGTCCATGTTTCGCATGCATACAAAAATATTGTTACTGTTATTGTTGTCTAAAGCCCAGCCGATTGCATAGTTCCGTGAAAAGAAATCTCCCTCTCCTTCTCCCCCAACACTCAATTATCAACAAGTAACACAAGAAAGCCAACCGTCCAGAGCTTACATGTGAAAAAACCCTGTTTTCTACGTGATAACGACCTGCCGGCAAAAACACACACACACACACACATGCACACACACACTCTCTCTCTCACACACACACACACACACACTCTCTCTCTCTCTCTCTCACACACACACACACACACACACACACACACACACACACACACACACACACATTCTCTCTCTCTCTCTCACACACACACACACACACACACACTCTCTCTCTCTCTCTCTCACACACACACACACACACACACACACACACACACACACACAAACACACACACACACAGAGCAACAGCTCTAGATCTATTTGCGGTTCGAATGACAAATAAATGCGCACCGATTTTCTCTCACCTTCTTGCTCACACACATACACACACACGCGCGCGCGCGTTCACACACACATACACACACACAGAGCAGAAGCACCCCTATTTAGGGTTATCTTGACAAACATATGTGTTCTGTGGGTAGAGTTCTTCAAACACACACGCTCACAAACATACACACGAAGCACACATTCGCGTATACACACACACACACAGAGAGAGGAGAGAGAGAGAGAGAGAGAGAGAGAGAGAGAGAGAGAGAGACAGAGACTGAGAGCAAGAGAGAGAGACAGAGACAGAGACAGAGAGAGACAGAGACAGAGAGACAGAGAGCAACGCAGCCCTAGTTTGGTTCTTTCAACAAAATGTGCTTTGAGTTACCGGTGCTTCGCAAACACACACACACATTAAATACATTCTTCCCCCAACTAACTCAACCCGTGCGCACGCGCATACACACACACACACACACACACACACACACACACACACACACACACACACGTATAAAACACACACACCCTATCTACCCCCACATACAAAACACACACGGGGCAGACAGCAAACTGTGTAAGACAGGCAGACACGACAGTGGCCCCACACAGTGGCCAGACAATCCCGGAGTTGAGAGCAAACAAAATAAACTGGGGCTAGGGCAGGAACCAGCACAAATGTCCCGTGTCCCCCTGGCAAGTAAATCATTTGGGGGCAGGGACAGGAAAGAGGACAAGATTTTCACTGGCCTAAATAACGTGGGGGACACATACAGGAAAGAGGATATTTTTTTTCACTGACCTAACTAACGTTGGGGTAGGAACAGGAAAGAGGACAAGATTTTCACTGACCTAAATACCGTGCGGACAGGGACAGGAAAGAGGATAAGATTTTCACTGACCTAACTAACGTGGGGACAGGGACAGGAGAGAAGACAAGATTTTCACTGACCTAACTAACGTGGGGACAGGGACAGGAGAGAAGACAAGATTTTCACTGACCTAACTAACGTGGGGACAGGGACAGGAGAGAAGACAAGATTTTCACTGACCTAACTAACGTGGGGACAGGGACAGGAGAGAAGACAAGATTTTCACTGACCTAACTAACGTGGGGACAGGGACAGGAGAGAAGACAAGATTTTCACTGACCTAACTAACGTGGGGACAGGGACAGGAGAGAAGACAAGATTTTCACTGACCTAACTAACGTGGGGACAGGGACAGGAGAGAAGACAAGATTTTCACTGACCTAACTAACGTGGGGACAGGGACAGGAGAGAAGACAAGATTTTCACTGACCTAACTAACGTGGGGACAGGGACAGGAGAGAAGACAAGATTTTCACTGACCTAACTAACGTGGGGACAGGGACAGGAGAGAAGACAAGATTTTCACTGACCTAACTAACGTGGGGACAGGGACAGGAGAGAAGACAAGATTTTCACTGACCTAAATAAAGTTGGAGCAGGAACAGGAAAGAGGACACGATTTTCACTGACCTAAATAACGTTGGGGCAGGAACAGGAAAGAGGACAAGATTTTCACTGACCTAAATAACGTTGGGGCAGGACAGAAACGTAGGGGAAGATTCATGACAGAAAAGATGACAAGATTTTTACTTATCCTTAATAACGTTGGGGCAGGAACAGGAAAGAGGACAAGATTTTCACTGACCTGAATACCGTGCGGACAGGGACAGGAAAGAAGACAAGATTTTACTGATCTAACTAACATGGGGACAGGGACGGGAATCGATGGCAACTTTTCCATTTCCTAATAAAGTCGTCGGTTGGGGAGGGGAAGTAGGGCGAGTAGGACAGAAAGAGGACAAGTATTTCACACTCTAAATAAGTTGGGGCAGGGACAGCAAAGCGGACAAATATCCCTTTGGCTTAAATAAACAGGGGGCAGGGACAACAAAGAGGACAGATATTCATGGCTTAATAAACGGGGGCAGGGACAGCAGAAGAGGACAGATTATCCATTGGACTTAAATAACAGGGGCAGGGACAGCAAAGAGACAGATTCCTATTGCTTAATAAACAGGGGGCAGGGACAGCAAAGAGACAGATTCCTATGGCTTAAATAACAGTGGGGCAGGGACAAAAGAGACAGATATCCATTGCCTTAATAAACAGGGGGACAGGGACAGCAAAGAGAAGACATCCCATTGTTAAATAACAGGGGCAGGACAACAAAGAGACAATACATGCTAAATAACGGGGGCAGGGACAGCAAAGAGGACAGATATCCTATGGCTAAATAAACAGGGGGCAGGGACAGCAAGAAGACAGATTTCCTATTGGCCTAAATAAACAGTGGGCAGGACAGCAAAGAGGACAGATATCCCATGCTAAATAAACAGTGGGGCAGGACAGCAAAGAGGACAGATATCCTATTGGCTTAAATAAACAGGGGGCAGGGAAACAAAGAGGACAGATTTTTCCATGGCAGAAATAAACAGGGCAGGACAACAAGATTACGATATTCCTTGCTTAAATAAACGGGGGCAGGGACAACAAAGAGGACAGATATCCTTGCTGAATAAATCAGGGGCAGGGACAGCAAAGAGGACAGATATTTCCATGGGCTTAAATAAACATGGGCAGGGACAACAAAGAGGACAGATATCCTTTTGCTGAAATAAACAGGGGGCAGGGACAGAAGAGGACAGATATCCCATTGGCTGAAATAACAGGGGGCAGGGACAGAAAGAGGACAGATATTCCATTGCTGAAATAAACTAGGGGGCAGGGACAGACAAAGAGGACAAGATATCCCATTGGCTTAAATAAACAGGGGGCAGGGACAGGGAATAGTACAGATATCCATTGGCTGAAATAAACAGGGGGCAGGGACAACAAAGAGACAAATATCCCATTGGCTAAATAAACAGGGGACAGGGACAACAAAGAGGACAGATATCCCACTGGCTGAAATAAACAGGGGGCAGGGACAACAAAGAGGACAGATATCCATTGGCTGAAATAAACAGGGGGCAGGGACAGAACATACAGATATCCCATTGGCTAAATAAACAGGGCAGGACAACAGAGGACAGTATTCCATTGGTTAAATAAACAGGGGGCAGGGACAGAAATAGGACAGATATTCCATTGGCTTAAATAAACAGGGGGCAGGACAACAAAGAGGACAGATATCCCATTGGCTGAAATAAACAGGGGGCAGGGACAACAAAGAGGACAGATATTCCATGGCTCAAACAGACAGAAATTTATCTTTTTTCTGTCACTATTTTTGCTTATACCTTGCTCCTCTGCTAAATGTCATCTCGTCCTTGCTGACCTATTCACCTTCATGTTTTCCATAAAGCCTGATATACTCTGTCGATTAGGATTTATAATTGGGTTCATAATTATATCAACTGCGTTTTTTAGCTCTAGGGAAATGTTAACTGCGTAGCAGAAATTTATGGTACTCGCACAGGTCAGTTTTATGTATGTTTTTGCGTATTTAAGTTATGTTAGTGCATCTGTACTTAGGTTTGTTCTTTTACCCCCCCCCCCCCCCCCTGTTGATAAACTGGACGGAATGCATTAATGTGTGCACTTCATTTTTTTCCAGCATTTTTCCCCGGGTGATCAATGTGTTAAGATGCATAAGTGTTTTTGTCCCGAGATGGTTCTCACCCTCATATGGCTGTGAGCAGTTGGCTGGGCTTTAAACAACAACAGCAGCAGCAACAACAACATAATAATAACAACAACAACAACACAACAATAATAATAATAAAAATAAAATAATAGTAAATAATAATAATAATAATATTGATATAATAATAATGATGATAATAATAATAAATAATAATAATAATGATGTATTATTATTATTACTATTATTATTATTATCAATAATAATAATAATAATAAATAATTTAATAATATATGAGTAAAATAAGAAGTCGTGCAGTCAGACTAAATGGCGGGTGATTCACCCCTACGCCAAACAGGTTGACCACATACACAGGACTGAGCAGACAAAAGAAAATTGGGATCCGGGACAGCAAACGGGACAATATGTCCCATGTCCCTGGACCCTCACGTGTCGGCACGTGCCTCCTGCATAGCCTGCAGACCATCAGAGCCACCCGCACGCGCCACAGTCACGTCGCGATCGTCTGCTTTCTAATCCGGGCACTACCGTCGGCAAAACATGGCGCGCCGCCTTCTGCCCAATTCGAAAGACTTAACAAAGTTTTGGGTGATTTTTTTCCGAAGAGCTGGTGGCTATAGGTTTGTTAAAAGTTTGAATACTGCTTTTTTTTTCTCTTCCTCCTTCTTCTTCTTCTTCTTCTTTCCCTCACAATTTTAAAGTTGGGAGGAAATGTGGAAAATTCTTTTCCTGACAGGTGGTTTAGTTCTTTTCTAAAAGTTCGAATGTGTTTGAATGTTCACCCCCCCTCCCCCTCTCCCCCACGGAGATGACAGTTTGGGGGACGGTTACTGACAAGGCTGTCTACGTGTCCTCTCATTCCCCCTCCCTCCATTTCCCCGGGGGATCAACTGAGAGTTTGTTTTTTTGAAAAAATGTTTTTGAGTCGAACTGAAAAAACTGTGACAGTTGTCAACGCCATGGCAAGCAACCCTAGCCACAATCTTAAAAAAACAAAACCACAAAAACAATAACAGACAACAAGTAGGGCCTAAACAGAAGAAGAAGAACAAGAACAACAACAACAATAACAACAAAAACAGGGCATGCCAAACGAAAACAATAAAGACGTCAAAGAAAGGAACAAAAAACAAAGAAATACAGTAATAATGTTTTATTAAAAACAGAACTGATCAAATGGAAAATAATGAATACGCAGAATAAAAAACAGAAAGAGAGAGAGAGAGAGAGAGAGAGAGAGAGAGAGAGAGAGAGAGAGAGAGAGAGAGACAGAGAGAGAGAGAGAGAGAGAGAGAGAGAGAGAGAGAGAGAGAGAGAGAGAGAGAGAGAGAGAGAGAGATGAGAAAATTATGAGAGAGAGAGAAGAGAATTTTGTTCTTTTAAAGACGGGTCAGACGGATTAAACGAAAAACGATCAATAATTAATAAGAAAAATCAAAATACAAAAAAGTACACAGAACAAACAAAACCTGACCCTAAACCAGACCAGACTGTTAAGTCAATATTCTGTTAGCTAAGTCTTCAAACACGTGTATCTTTGTGACCCCGCAAATTCGTCGAAATAATTTTCGGTCGAGATATCGAAAATTACACAATAAAGGAGCCAAACTGTACACCACTAGCCTTTGTGGGAAAAAAAATCACAACACTTACGGACTGAACAGCCGTGTACTCTGCAGCGAAAAAGTAAAGGATTAATGAGGTAAGGTGAATAATGTAGGTTAATCAGTGACATATGAGTACAGTGACATAATGTAGGTTAATCAGTGACATAATGTAGGTTAATCAAGTGACATAATGTAGGTTAATCCAGTGACATAATGTAGGTTAATCAGGTGACATAATGTAGGTTAATCATGATATGAGTAATCATGAATAGTAGGTTAATCAAGGACATAAATGTATCAGTGACATAATGTAGGTTAATGCAGTCGACATAATGTAGGTTAATCAAGTGACATAATGTAGGTTAATCAAGTGACATAATGTAGGTTAATCAGGCGACATAATGTAGGTTAATCAAGTGACATAATGTAGGTTAATCAAGTGAGCGTTTTGCTCCGGCTTGAAGAAAAGCTGGATGATGACAGAGTGAATGACTTTGGGTAATGTAAAGACATTAAGACACTTGCTGCCGATCTCAAAACTGTATGTATTAATTGTGTGTGTACTGAGCTCAAGCAGGAACGAAAACAGCATAATATCACTTCATTGAAACTAACAAGTTGAGAAGGCTGGGACGTAAGGATCGGAAAAAACTGGTTCCGAGAAGGCGCTTGGGTTCGTTCAAGGAGGACTCATCACACTCGGACAATTCCATTGCGCTCCACCCAAATCTGCTGACTCTTTGGTCTGTCAAAACTCTTAGCTCTGCAAAGACTTTTTACGAATCAGGACAAGATGGGCAACAACCAGAGTGGGACAAGATGTGGACACAACCAGGGGACACAAAGGGACACAACCAGAGGGGACCCGACGGTGACAAACCAGAGAACGCAAAGGTGGGACACAACAAGAGTGTGACAAGATGGGGAACCAGAGTGTGACAAGATGGGGACCAACAAAGTGGACAAGATGGGGACACAACCAAGTGTGACAAGATGGGGACACAACCAGAGTGTGACAAGACGGGACAAACCAGAGTGTGACAAGGAGGTGACACAACCAGAGTGTGACAAGACGGAGGGACAAGCGGGGACAAGATGGGACACAACAGGGTGACCCAAAATGGTGACATGACACAAGATGTCAAGATGGGGACACAACCAGTGTGACAAGGTGGGGACACAACCAGAGTGGACAAGATGGGGAACAACCAGAGTGTGACAAGGGGGACACAACCAGGTGTGACAAGATGGGGACACAACCAGATGTGAACAAGATGGGGAAACAACCAAGTGTGACAGATGGGGACACAACCAGAGTGTGACAACGTGGGTACACACCGGGAGTGTGACAAGATGGCACACCAGAAGGTGTGCAAGAGGGGTAACAACCAGAGGGCAAAATGGGACGAAAAACAAGGGACAAATGGGGACACAAGGATGGTGTACAGTGGGGACAATGCAGTTGACAGTGCAAGGGACACACAGGGTGGGACATAGATGGGATCAACAGATGTGACAGGTTGGGGACAAGTCGAAGGTTGACAAGATAGGGCCAACCCGTGTGACAAGGTAGGAAAACAAAACAAGTGAAAGATGGACACAACAGAGTGACAATGTGGGACAAAAGATGTGGGGACCAACCAAGTGTGACTGTTTGTGGACAACACAAACAGAATGTGACAAGTAGGGGACACAACCAGATGTGAACAAGGTGGATTACAACCAAGTGTGAAAACTCGTCGTTACACAACCAGTATTGTGACCCAGGTAGGGACACAACCAAAGTGTGACAAGGTGGGACACAACCAAGTCGACAAGGTGGGAACACAACCAGAGTGTACAAGTGGACACAACCAGAGTGTGACAAGATGGGACAAACCAAGTGTACGAAAGGTGGGACCAACCAGAGTATGACCAAGATGGGAAAAACAGAGTGTAATATGGGGACATCAACCCCAGTGTGACAGATGGGACACAACCAATTGACCAAGATGGAACAAACCAAGAATGTGACAAGAATGGGGACAACAACAGAGGTGGACAAGATGGGACAACCAAGTGTGAACAGATGGGACCTACCAAGTCGGCTACAGGTGGGGACACAATCCAGATGTGAAAGTGGCACATGCCCAGTGGTGAGCCATGGGCACGATGGGACACAACCAGAGTGTGACAAGTGGGACAACGAGTGTGACAAGATGGCGGACCAAAGAGTGTGACAAGGGAGGTCACAAACCAAGAGGACAACGTACGGGGACCACCAGAGTGATCACAAGGTGGGCACAACCGAGTTGTTAAACGAGGGACACAACCAGAGTGTGACAAGGGAACACAACCAGAGTGTGACAAATGGAACCAACAGAGTCGTGAAAACGGGACACACCAATGTGACAAGATCGGACTAAACAAGTTGACAAGATGGCGACCAACCGGGTTGAGGAGGGACACACCAGGTGGACAAGGTGGGACACCAGAGTGGACAAGACGGGGACAACCGAGTGTGACAAGATAGGGAACAACATGGGTGTGATAGATTGGTGGACAACCGGGGTGTGTCAAGTGGTGGAACAATTAATGTTGATCACAATGTTGACAAACCAGAGTGTGACAAGATGGGGACACAACCAGAGTGTGACAAGATGGGGACACAACCAGAGTGTGACAAGATGGGGACACAACCAGAGTGTGACAAGATGGGGACACAACCAGAGTGTGACAAGACGGGGACACAACCAGAGTGTGACAAGACGGGGACACAACCAGAGTGTGACAAGATGGGGACACAACCAGAGTGTGACAAGATGGGGACACAACCAGAGTGTGACAAGATGGGGACACAACCAGAGTGTGACAAGATCGGGACACAACCAGAGTGTGACAAGATGGGACACAACCAGAGTGTGACAAGATCGGGACACAACCAGAGTGTGACAAGATGGGGACACAACCAGAGTGTGACAAGGTGGGGACACAACCAGAGTGTGACAAGATCGGGACACAACCAGAGTGTGACAAGGTGGGGACACAACCAAGTGTGACAAGATAGGGGACACAACCAGAGTGTGACAAGACGGGGACACAACCAGAGTGTGACAAGGTGGGGACACAACCAGAGTGTGACAAGATCGGGACACAACCAGAGTGTGACAAGATGGGGACACAACCAGAGTGTGACAAGATAGGGACACAACCAGAGTGTGACAAGACGGGGACACAACCAGAGTGTGACAAGGTGGGGACACAACCAGAGTGTGACAAGATGGGGACACAACCAGAGTGTGACAAGGTGGGGACACAACCAGAGTGTGACAAGATGGGGACACAACCAGAGTGTGACAAGGTGGGGACACAACCAGAGTGTGACAAGACGGGGACACAACCAGAGTGTGACAAGGTGGGGACACAACCAGAGTGTGACAAGATGGGGACACAACCAGAGTGTGACAAGATGGGACACAACCAGAGGTGGGGACACAACCAGAGTGTGACAAGATCGGGACACAACCAGAGTGTGACAAGATGGGGACACAACCAGAGTGTGACAAGATGGGGACACAACCAGAGTGTGACAAGGTGGGGACACAACCAGAGTGTGACAAGATGGGGACACAACCAGAGTGTGACAAGATGGGGACACAACCAGAGTGTGACAAGATGGGGACACAACCAGAGTGTGACAAGGTGGGGACACAACCAGAGTGTGACAAGATGGGGACACAACCAGAGTGTGACAAGATGGGGACACAACCAGAGTGTGACAAGATGGGGACACAACCAGAGTGTGACAAGGTGGGGACACAACCAGAGTGTGACAAGATGGGGACACAACCAGAGTGTGACAAGATGGGGACACAACCAGAGTGTGACAAGATCGGGACACAACCAGAGTGTGACAAGATCGGGACACAACCAGAGTGTGACAAGACGGGGACACAACCAGAGTGTGACAAGATGGGGACACAACCAGAGTGTGACAAGATCGGGACACAGAGTGTGACAAGATCGGGACACAACCAGAGTGTTCAGAACAGTCAAATGGGGAAAGCGAACAAACCGATTTTCGTACTGCAGGTTGGGATGCTCTACCGACTGATTAGTGAGGGCGGGAGTGTCCATCGCGCTCGGGTGTGGTTGCGTATACGGTTTAAGTTTGCAGGGGTATGGTACAGTTAGAAAAGAAATGGCATTAGTAGGGGACAATGGCATGGCTGTATGGTGTTACTGTATACATTGGATTGGACTCTGTCAAGGGAAGTGAGGGCTGGGCCATGTTAGCTGGGATTCATGACGTGGTTCAGGACAGTGTGGAATGGGTGGGTAAGGAGTATGGCATTGTTAAACTAGGGAAAACATACACAAAGTAAAAAAATAACTCTGCACATAAAAGTTCCATTTCTTACATTAGGCAAACACATTTCTGAAGACAAAATGTTCTATAATTTCTCCAACAACCATCGTTTTTTGTATCTACACACACACACACACACACACACACACACACACACACACACACACACAACACACACACACACACATACATATATATATATATATATATATATATATATATATATATATACATACATATATAATCTAGCAAAATATCAAACACAGAGGCGGCAATAGCACAAAACGCATCGATTTTCTTCATGATTCAAATACTAGCTCGCTCTCTCTCTCTCTCTCTCTCACACACACACACAGACACAAACACACACACACAATCAACCAACCAACGAACCAAACAAACAAAACACACACACACACAAAAACACACACTATCTTCTCATTCCATAAAGCCCCCCTTCCCCTCCACCTCTCCCTCACAATACACCTACAACATAATAAAACAAAACAAAAGCCCACAAAATCAATCAGAGCCCAAACAAAGCAAACGGGTGGCCATACCTTAATGGACACAACAGACACCCGTCACAGATATCTACACACACAGGCTACGTCCAGTCCAGTCCAGTCCAGTCCAGCCAAAGACTCGCCACTCTCTGTCCCAGTGGTCAAGCAGGCCAATGTTGACACGACCTCAAACAGAACCTTAACATTAACCAGTCCACGATGTGAAGCCACGGACTCAGCCCATAATGGCGGTAATATCGATGACGTGGAAAGTCAATAACGATCAACGGCACCGTATCGATGACCCCACCGAGGATCAATATTGACCATCGCGGTCTTGTTATAACTGAACCCCTCCAGTGCTACTACTGACTGCACGGCAACTCATCAATGACCCCCCCTGCACCAATATTGACCAACAGGTCCATGTAAACGACCCAGCTCACACAGCCGGATTTCTGCTTCATCAGTTCGTTCCAGTAATCAGACGGGGACATTTCCTGATGGGACAGTCATTCCTGGCTGGTTCGGTATGCGTGCTTTTTGATCCAGGGTAGTGTGTGTGTGTGTGTGTGTGTGTGTGTGTGTGTGTGTGTGTGTGTGTGTGTGTGTGTGTGTGATGTGTGTGTGTGTGTGTGTGTGTGTGTGTGTGTGTGTGTGTGTCTTTGATTTAATGTCAATTCACTAAAGTGATTTTAGACAAACTAACAAACAAAAAAAGGAGTGTGTGTGTGTGTGTGTGTGTGTGTGTGTGTGTGTGTGTGTGTGTGTGTGTGTGTGTGTGTGTGTGTGTGTGTGTGTGTGTGTGTGTGTGTGTGTGTGTGTGTAAAAATCGAATTTTTACAAAAGAGAAAATGCCCCACACACACACACACGCACACACAGACCAAACCCTTAAACACACACACACACACACACACACACACACACACACACAGACCAAACCTTAAACATATATACATTATACATATACATGTATATATGAATGTACATAATTATATATGTACTTACACACACACACACATATATAGATCGATTTCATACAAATATATAAAAGAATGAGGACTCTTCCATATGCGCTCAACCCAAACCCTAGACGCCAAAAAGCCACATCGTAAAGGATTAACACTGCTTGCCCTGTCAACACCTGATGTAACAACAATTCGAATACTTCAAATTTGTACGTTAGTCATCCACCATAGGTATGTCACACACCCTGTCTGTTTCTACTCACTGAAGGCCATTTGAGGGCAATACATGAGGCGCTTAACTGGTCTGAAAGATATGAGTGTGTGTGTGTGGTGTTGTGTGTGTGTGTGTGTGTGTGTGTGTGTTTTATTTATACTCTCAATTAAAAAAAACAAACAAACCTCGATTCCATGCAACTCTTTCTATTACACATTCACTCACTCAATCCACTTCTTGATTATTTTTTCGTCTTCCTTCACCTTACAACTTTATTTTAAATCAATCAATCAATCAATCAAATCAATCAATCAATCAATCGATCGATATAACATAATCGATAACTACAATGACAACACACAACTCAGGCGATGACATTGATGAGATACGATTAAATAACATAAAAATATCGATAAGAAAAAAACACAAAGATATATATTCGATAAACAAGTAAATGTATAC
>JAPXFY010000021.1:59786146-59796146 GCA_030674185.1 Monoplex corrugatus
CCTACCTACCCACCCAAACTGTCTCTATGTTACAACTTTCCAGCCAAGCTACCTATCCAAACTGTCTCTACAACACTTCAACCCACCTACCTACCTACCTGAACTGTCACTCTATTACACCTCTTCAACCTACCTACCAGTCTAAACTGTCACTTCTCCCTCTCTTCAAGCCCATCTCTCTGAAGACCTGCCAGCTACCATGAATCAGGACTTGAAGTGAAGAGTCTGGCCTGGCAAGCCACTAAGAAGACAGCGGCTCCTAATTCAAGTCAGATGCCTTTGATCTGTCGTGCTGACTGAAGACGAAGGCGCACAGCCACTAATTCCAGCATTGCAACTCCCTATTCTCACATCATCGGAAACATTGTTCTCCATTATCCTGAGAGAGAGTGAGGGAGGGAGGGAGAGAGAGAGGATGAGGAGTGAGTGAGTGAGGTGGAGAGAGAGAGAGAGAGAGAGTGAAGTGAGTGAGAGTGAGAAGTGAGTAGTGAGTGAGAGTGAGAGAGAGAGAGAGAGAGAGAGTGAGGTGAGAGAGAGGAGTGAGGAGAGTGAGAGAGTGAGGAGAGAGAGAGAGAGAGTGAGTGAGAGAGAGAGAGAGAAGAGACAGACAGACCGAGATAGAGAGAGAAAGAGACAGACAGACCGAGATAGAGAGAGAAAGAGACAGACAGACCGAGAAGAGAGAGAGAGAGAGAGAGAGAGACAGAGACAGACAGAGAGACGAAGAGAGAGAGAGAGAAGAGAGAGAGAGAGAGCAGACAGACGAGAGAGAGAGAGAAGAGAAGAAGAGAGAGAGAGAGAGAGAGACAGAGACAGACCGAGAGAGAGAGAGAGAGAGGAAGAGAGAGAGAGAGAGAAAGAGAGACGGATAGAGAGAGAGAGAGAAGAGAGAGAGAAAGAGAGAGAGAGAGAGAGAGACGAGAAAAGACAGACAGACGATGAGAGAGAAAGAGACAGACAGAGAGAAGAGAGAAGAGAGAAGAGAGAAGACAGAAGAGAGAGAGAGAGAAGAGAGAGACAGAGACAAACAGTACACCTGCAAACAATTTATCATTCTAGGAAAGCAGCATTAAGGTACCACCAGACTGTCTTAAAAAAATTCAGAAAACTTCATTACACAAGGACAGTAGCATTTCAAAGGATAGTAGCATTAAGTCCCTACTAGAACCTGTCTTACAGCTACGTCCTTACTACTCCATACATAGATAAACCTACAAATATAAATGCGTAAAGCATACATGAAAAACTGGAGAAATAAAACAAAAGTAAACTATAAGAGAATTTACAAAGCAAAAGACAAAAGAAAAGTAAGCATGCAAGAACTGAAAACACCACCACCAACGAGAGAGAGAGAGAGAGAGAGAGAGAGAGAGAGAGAGAGAGAGACAGAGAGAGAAGAGGAGAGAGAGAGCTTGACAATTTGATGATTTAATTCCTTTTAAAGCATTTTGTCTAAACAAGAACAAGACAGTGGGTGATTGAGGAAAGAGACGATCAGGAGAGAAGCGAGAGAGAGAGAGAGAGAGAGAGAGAGAGAGAACTTGACAATTTGATGTTTAATTCCTTTAAAAGCATTTTGTCTAAACAAGAACAAGACAGCGGGTGATTTCAAGAGAGAGAAACAGAAAGAGAAAGAGAGAGAGAGAGAGAGAGAGAGAGAGAGAGAGAGAGAGAGACAGAGAAAAGGAGAGAGAAAGAAAGTGTAAAAAAATGAAATAAAAAAAAAGAGGGGAGAGAGAGAGAGAGAGAGGAGGGAGGGAGGGAGACAGGCAGACAGAGACAAACAGGACTGAGACAAGAGAGAGACTCAGACAGAAAGACAGACAGACAGACAGACAGACAAGACCGAACTGAAATACTCTATCATCACACAGGTCGATGTGCGTATCTGCCTTTGCTAATCTACTTGTACAAAAAAACATGAAACAGGATGCTGAATAAAAAAAAAAAAGTGGACTAAAAGTAAACGAATTCAGTAAACGAATTAAGATAACTGAAATGAATATTTAAAAATGGGATACAGACATGAGAGAGAGAGAGAGAGAGAGAGAGAGAGAGAGAGAGAGAGAGAGAGAGAGAGAGTGTAGTGTGTGTGCACGCGCGCGCGTGTATATTCATACGTATCTGTATGCGCGTGTGTCCGTGCATGCGTACGAGCGTATGCATGTGGGGGTAGGGAGGTTAAACGATCTATCAAACATTGAAAACTGATAACGAACAGTCTGTGTGTGTGTGTGTGTGTGTGTGGTGTTGTGTGTGTGTGTGTGTGTGTGTGTGTGTGTGTGTGTGTGCGTGCGTGCGTGCGTGTGTGTGTGTGTGTGGTGTGTGTGTGTGTGTCCATGTCGGATGAACTCGCGCAATGAGAAGCGACGGCATAAGGGAAGCAACTAGTGTATAATTGAGTTTCCCTCTTTGCCAGGCTGAACGATAGAGTTGTAGCGCTTGATTGATCCACATTTCTCTTTATGCTGGCTAAGAGGTGATGGAACAGAGAGAGAGAGAGAGAGAGAGAGGGAGGGAGAGAGGGAGAGAGAGAGAGAGAGAGAGACGAGAGAGATGACAGGCAGCAGACGACACAGATGAGACACAGAGACAGAGAGGACAGAGAGACAGAGAAGACAGACAGACAGACAGAGAAAGGGAGGGAGAGCAGAGGGAGGGAGGGAGGGTGAGAGAGAGACAGGGAGGGTTTTTGCAAAGGAACAAGAAAATGTAATGTGGGTGTACGTAAAAATAAAAAGTTCACTGAATAAACAAATACACACACACATGAAAATTATAAATTTAAGAAATTTAAAAAAAAAAAGGGGTGGGTTGGTGGATTAGACACCAATATTATATGTATACACACACACACACACACACTGAAACTGTAAACTGATGTGACTAATTCTGTTCACACCTCAACATGCTTCACGTAACACACAAGGGCATGTCCTCACACGATGTCAATAATCCTCACACTTTGTACACAAACGACCACAAATTTTACAAACAGGACGACGGGCAAGACACCAACGTCATATGACGTCACCATACGTACACACAACGTCAACAGGGGTCTGCTACGACGTCATGACCATACCTCACAAACAACGTCACAAAACACGTCACACAACGTCAACCAGCATGCGATACAGCACTTCAGAGACTTCTTCTACCACTAGTCATCATTGTCGAGCAAAGCAGCTCATCAGTAACAACACAGTTAACGAGTCATACAGAATCTTCTACGTTCAGTCGTCACACACACACACAACGTCGAAAACCACACCAAAAACCACACCAAACTCTGGTCACCTACCCAGCAGCGCTGGTCGTACAGCTCATAGTTCAGCTCGCGGCGAGGGTTGTTCGGGTAGACCCACCCGTAGTTCATGTAATTCGGCCTGCGGCGAACAGCTGCCCGAGGCTGGTGCTCGGAGCGAGGGAGATGGAGGTACTCGTACTGGTGAGGCAGAGGATGAGCACACTCCTCGTACCGATGAGGAGTCGAGGGAGGGGGAGGGGGAGGAGCAGGAGGACGGAGTCTCTCGTACAGGTGGGGCTGCAGGAAACGCTCCTTCTCGGGCGTGGAGTAGAGATGAAAGCACGGGGTGTCTTTACACTTGACGACTGGGCCCTTTTCCAGGCTTGCATAGAGGCGGGGGGACAGGTTGAGGCTTGCATAGTGGCGGTCCCTGCTGGGCGAGGAGTACAGCCGACAGTTCCTCTCCTCCTTCACCCACAGGTCTCGGTCAGAGGCCGAGTAAGGCCGAGTGGACAACGCCCGGAGGTCGATCACACGCTTGTCCCTCTGGGGCGACAAGTACAGCCGGGTCCGGGACTTAGTGTCCGGGGGAACTTTCTTGTTCTTCTTCTTCTTCTGTCTGCCCCGCGCGGAGGACAGCAAGCGGGACAGGAAACTTGCGGAACTTTTGTTCGAGAGACGTCCTTGACTGCTGGAACCCTTCTGGAGACCAGGGACGAGATGCGAGGAGTGGCTTCTCTCTATGGACCCTTTCTCTTTGACTGGGGTGCTGCATAAGCTTTTTACAGAGCGGTACAGGTGCCTGGGAGATGGCCCGCCAGAGTATCTGGGTCTCTCTGGCGTAGCGCTTAAACTCTTGGACACGGCCTGAAAGTTTTTATGTACAGGAAGGGAGTGGTGTTTGGGATCCCTCGATCGACTTCTGTCTCTCTCCGGGGTGGGACTCAAGCTCCTCTGTCTGGACACCTCTTTCTCAGGGCTGGAACTCACGCTCTCCTGTCTGCACACCTTCTCCGGTGTGGAGCAAACGCTCCTGGCTGAGTGGTACAGGTGGCTAGGGCTGGAGTTCAATCCTTCTTCAGCAGGCGAGCAGCTCAAGCTTTTGGGCGAGGACAGAGGGTCTCCATCTCCGCCTTCCTTCTCCGGGGTGGAACAGGAACTCTTGGCCGAGTGGAAGGGACTGCACGAGGAGGACTTGGTGTCTTCTTGAGAAGACTGGGTCTCAGGCGCGCGTTTGGGGCTGCTGGAAACAGCGTCATCTCTCAGGGAAATCACGTCATCCTTGAAGGAAGTGACGTCATCTCTGATATAAATGACATCATTTCTGGCAGGCAGGGAGGGAGGGGCACGTTTGGAAATGTCGATCCTGCTCTCGTCCTTCCCGGTGGCGGCGGTCACGGCGGCAGGAGCGCCGCGCTTGGGGCTGTCGGGGTTCAAAGCTTTGTGGTCGTCCGCCGCGAACACTTTGTACCCACCACCCTTCTCCTTCTTCACGCGATACGTCATCGTGAAACGTCCTGTCCACTGATTGGCCCCGCGCCACACCATTCATTCACTATCCCACGGCGTGATTGGTTCAAAGGAAGGCGTCACGTGTTCATCGCGCGCGACATGAAGGGAACCGTGCTGAGTCAGTGTTGATGAGATGGAGTCCCTGCTGTACCATATTGAGAAGACACAAACATAATCATTCCACATGGATTAAGTCCACACTGTCTCGCCTCCAAGTCGACAGCGATTCACTTAACGACCACACACGCTTAATCCGTGGAATGTAGAACTCTACACAAGTACCAGACTTCAAGAACTGGTTCACATGATACATGTTGTTCTCTGCGCGTTTCAGGAATATACCAACTGGTTTCAACCAAGTCATAGTTTTAGTCCGAAAAGCGTGAGGCAAAAACTGACTTGCACATCGCACATTTCATGAAAGAAGAAACATGTTTGAACCAAGTCACGGCCAAACCTGCTGGTATATCACAGATTAATTAACACGAACACAAAAACCCGTTTCAGCCCGTTTTTTGTCCGAAAAAACACGGTAACTGAGCCTGACCAATAATTACCCCATGGTGTCCAGTCCAGTAACGAGTGTTGACTACCTCCGTGAAGAAAACAATAACGTGGTTACTTCTAACGGCGCGTCACACACACGCACGGTCACACTGCTAATGACAGAGTCATCCACAATTCATCGCCAAACTCAATGACGCCCAACGTCCCACCCAGGGTTTGCATATCCACCGCAGCAGACATTTGAATCGTTCGCATGGAACAGCAGTGTTCGTTTCGGGCCTGTTCGTGATCGTTTGACAAAGCATTTTAGTTCCTAGAAGACTGTAAGCAGTTCAGCAAACGCTACCACGGAAGAGGCAAAATAAACCAGTTTTGATGCAGTGGACTCAGTTTTCAACTGAGAGAACAGTTTACTTCGTAGTAGTTTTGTATGCAAGTAAGCAAACGTCACAACGGGCATAGGCAAAGTCAAACCAGTTATGATGCAGTGATCACAATGCACTGAAGACAGACTATACGCCCTACCGAAAACGAAACAGTTGTAACAGATTAGCTACTGTAAAGCTAATCCTAAAACGAAGCGCGTTTCTCAGCTTTAAGCGTCCAACACCAGTCAGCTTCCTCTCCGAAACCTGCATCCAACAAAACTGTTGAAAATGTGCCAGCCATATCTTTAAAAAACGTTTCTTGATCCCCCTCCCTCATCCCCTGCCCCTTCACCCCCCCCCCCCCTCTTCTCTTCTTACCCAGGTTTTCAATCACTGCACGCTAAACAACGAGGCCGTAGTAAGCTCTTGCCAGCTTCCCTTCATTTTTACCCTGTTGTGCATCTTGTGCAAGACAACAACTCTGTGCAGAACACAGAGACCTCACCGCTTTGACACAACAAAAGTGCGCGAAAGGATATAAACCATCTGGAATGTGTGTGTGTGTGTGTGTGTGTGTGTGTGTGTGTGTGTGTGTGTGTGTGTGTGTGTGTGTGTGTGTGTGTGTGTGTGTTTGTTGTGTGTGTGTGAGTGTGTGTGTATGTGTGTGTGTGTATGTGTGTGTTTGTTGTTACGTGTGTGGATATATATATATATATATATATATATATATATATATATAGTATATATATATGTACACACACACACACACATACATACATATACATGTATATATATATATATAGTGTGTGTGTGTGTATGTATGTATGTATGTATATATGTATGTGTGCGTGCGTGGGTGTGTGTGTGTGTGTGTGTGTGTTGTGTGTGTGGTGTTGTGTGTGTGTGTGTGTGTGTTGTGTTGTGTGTGTGGTTGTGTTGGTGTTGTTGGTGATTACCAGTCGAGCTTTTCATAGAAACCCTCTCGAGACAGTCTACTCAGCAGAAGACACCAGATCGACTTGACCATAGAACGAGTGAAAGCGACATGCCATGAACATCAAGCGACGGCACCACATAACATGAAAGCGCAGTACCAACAAAGGCACAGATTTGAACACTACCCGCCTTCGTTCACGTTTATCTGTTCGAACGAAACAAAACAAAACAACACACACACAAACAAACAAACAAAAACAACCCCCACATAAAAACAATAAAAACCCACCTCAAATAAACAAACAAACAAAACAAAAAAAAACATGCAGGCACGCACCTTCCCCCACTTCCCCCCCCCCCCCCCACACACACACATGGTAAGGCCATAGACGTTTCAAAGTTCCATTTTACTACGACTTCGAAACGCTTTTTTCAATTTCAATATCTCAAGATGACGTGTCCGTGCTCGGAATGAATTCCATATGCACTAACGTCACAAGTGCCATGTGATGATGGAGAAGATCCACAATGATCAACGCACAAGCTTTAAGCCTGCACATAAACCCAACAGCTAGCCAGCAACGATGATAGACAACTGACCAATCTGCCAAATCTTCACGAACATTCCAAACAACAGTTCTGTAATCCTTCAACCCAGACAATAAGGCCGAAAAGTTAGACGTGGTTCACATGGGAATGGAACCCACGGCCTTTGTGTAATCAGCACGGGGCTCTGACTGACAGAGTCAATGGGCCTCATCAAAAAAAAAAAAAAAAAAAAAAAAAGTCATCGAGGATGGGATTTGAACCCACACAAGTGAGACACCAATGGATTAGGCAGTCCATCTCTTGAGAATTGATTACTGAGGTAATTTCACAACCATCCCACATATTCACATTTAACCCTTTTGATTCTCGCACCCTGTCCCTCAGCATCCTGCATTGTCAAACCATGCTGGCAAAGCAAAAACTTACACTTCGACTCCCTCATCCTACCCTACCACCCTATGCAGGAATCTGGTGGACTGGGTGAGGCAGTCAAAGGGTTAAGGTTTTGCAGTTGGTGCACAGGGTACGGGAGTCAAAGGGTTAAGCGTTTCGCGACTTTCCGACAGGTGGGATCTGTTGGTCTACAGTTACTGGAAAATATATCCACACACAAGGCCAATAACTCCATGTGAACACTTGTCCTTCCTACAAAATACTTGCGGACACATTTTCCTTTGCATATAATTATACTAACACACACAAAAATACCGTCAGCCTACAGAAATCAAACCCTTCTTTTTCTCTCTTTTCTTTTTTTTTTTTCCTTCTCAGAGAGAGAGAGAGAGAGAGAGAGAGAGAGAGAGAGAGAGAGAGAGAGAGAGAGAGAGATAGAGAGAGAGAGACAGAGATAGAGAGACAAAGAAACGGAGACAGAGAGCAAGAACGAGAGAGAGAAGAGAGAGAAAGAGAGAGAGAGAGAGAGAGACAGACAGACAGACAGAGACAGCGACAGACACAGAGAAACAGAGACAGAGAAACAGACAGATAGGCGGGGGAGAATGAAGGTGAACAGACGTGAATAGTTCGACCATGTCTATTCCAACCGTAGACAAAGTCACCAGCAAGATAAGGGAGTTTCAAAGCCAACAAGAACACGACACTTTTGTTACACCACCGTGTATGCATCAATGTTTCAACTCGGAGACCAGCGAAGCGGACAGACAACGCTGGACAAAAAGGTGCATGCTTACCTATACCACAGTCTGACATAAAACATGATGGCGGGGAATGGAGGTATGTGTGTGTGTGTGTGTGGGTGGGGGTGGGGGTTGTATGTGAGGATGGTCAAACCTTACTAATCTGCCTTTTTATAAAGTTTAGAGAATGTACTACCCAAGGTCACGGAGTGGTCAACGGCCGGGGGCATGTCCTTAGATTGTGTGTGCGAACGCACTGATATGCGTACTTCATTTTCTTTCTTTTTTTTTTTTTCCCCTGTTGAAGTTTTGTATGTTTTGAAGCGGTTATAGCCCTGATATGGCTCTACGCAGTCGGCTGGGCTTTAAACAACAATGACAATAACCCAATGTCACTGTCATCTGCAAAAAGTTTTGGTTGAAAAAAATAAAAACAAGGCATTGCACAGAGGACAATGGCAGACTGTTCAGTACTGTCAGAAGTTCCTGATAAATTTCTGGTCACTTCCCTGAAAAGTGCTATGTTCTGGCTTGTTTTTTTTGTTTTTTTTAAGTCCCTGCGACTTGACCTTGGTGCCACACCTTCCCAGTTCAGTCCGCAATTTGATCCGCCCAAAAAGAAATGAATAAATCTTGTTCACAGTTTTTGTCAGAATTCTCTAGTCAATATGAGTATGAAATAATCTTCCCTACCACTGCATACACACACATACACACACACAAACACACGCACAGAGAGAGAGGGGGGGGAGAGAGAGGAGAGAGAGAGAGAGAGAGAGAGAGAGAAGAGAGAGAGAGAGAGAAGAGAGCGAGAGGAGAGAGAGAGAGGTCAACAACCAAACAAAAATCCAGCCTCTACTGGTACAAACAATATCAAAAAAGAACAACAACTGTAACTGAAATAATAACAACATAGTCGCATCCAAACACTAGTCCACATGTTCTCTGCCAGTAACCAGAAGACTAAAAACCACAAAACCCTCCGCGGGCAATGGACAGTTCTGTTCCCACAGACTAGCAAGCAGAAATCCTTCGTGTCGTTGGAAGCAACAGCAAAAATAAGTCCGGGGGGGGGGGGGGGGTTTAAGGTGGAGGAGGGAGGAGCGGGTGGACGGGGTGGATGGGGGGGGGGAGAGAGAGGGGGGTGGTGGTTCTGGAAGCAGGTCGGAACGTGGACTGGTGAAAAAAGTTGTTTGCGTTGTCTGCATGCGTGTTTATGAAAAGAATGTCCGACGTTCCCTGATGTGACTTGTATTCAATATGTGTTGCTGTTTTAGAGCACAGGGAAGGGGTCTGTTCACTGTGTACGACTGGAAGCCAATGTTGTTGACGTTCCCCAATGTGTCTGTAGCACATACACACACACACACGCGCGCCACACACACACACATACACACTACACGCACACACATACACACACATACAAGCACACACACACACACACACACACACACACACACAAAGTCGTACTTGGCTTTTTTGTGGTGGGAATGTTTTGGGAATAAACAGACACGTGCACGCCCGTTGCACTTGCACGTATGCAGGGATACACACACGTAATTGTAAATGCCCCCCCCCCCTCTCTGTCTCTATTTGTCTGTCTGTCTCTCTCTCACACACGCACACACACACACACACACACACACACACACACACACACACACACACACACACACACACAAAGAGACAGACAGACAGACACACACACACACACTCTCTCTCTCTCACTAGACACACACACA
>JAPXFY010000021.1:59801146-59813646 GCA_030674185.1 Monoplex corrugatus
TGGAGCCTCTGCCACCCCCCCCCCCATCCCCCACTCCAAGCCTATGATATTGCTGTAGGCCTTCACGCATGATGATCATTGCTACATCATCCTGTTTCAACGTTATAGAACATCAGTTGCAATCTCCCCTCCTCTATAAATATTAAGATATAAGATTGTAATCCCTGTCACAACCACAGTGTCACTGCTAGAAACCACCCTCCTTTTCCATTAAAGAAAAAACAACAACTTCATAACACTCCCCTTTTTTCATTTACAAAATGTGTTCGTGTATTCATTTGTCTATTACCCACATTTTTCTATAATGCTGTCATCCTCATGCTTCCAGCCCACACGGTTTTGCGTAGGCTAAAGGAGTCTGGGAAGCCATCACTGGCAAATTTGGAAGGTGGAGCGCATATGGAGTTTTCTGAAGGCGCAGACTCAGGGAGTCTGCAAGACAAGTGATAGCAAATCTGGGCGGAGCACATATGGAACTGTCCAAGAACGTGAACCCTCATGAACAAGCGCCAAACTCCTTTCAAATATACCCAGAACCCCAAACTCCACTTAACCACACTCTGAACCTCGAACTCCACTTAAACACAACCCAAACTCCACAAAAACACACCCTGAACTCTTCATGTTTTCTCAGACCTCTCAACAGGAAGACCAGAGTCCTGTCTAAACCACTCGACTATTGCGCCCTGCACCAAGCTTACCAAACACACAGAGAAGTATCCAGACTACCGTGTGCTTATAGTTATCAGGTCACGGGTTGTCCTCGGCTACTGGTCACCATGTAACCCAGTACTACCTACTGCACGTGGGGAGGAAACCCAACAAAAATATTTAGTCAGGAGAGGAATGGGTTCTGCCAGGTTCAAACTGTCCAAGACACGCCGTATGGCAACCCAATGGCCTTGCTAAATCAATCCTCCAGGAAACTGTCGAGGGGATGGGGGAAAGACGGAGGGTATGAAAGAAAACAAACAAAACAAAAACAAACAAACAAACATCGATGGACTGACACTATTGCGAAATGGACAGAGAAACCATTTGCAGAGATCCAGGCTACGCCACACAACCGACAGAGCTGGAAGAATCTGGCTAACAAATCTTTAGTGCGGCTCCCTGTTGATTCTTCACGGAGTAATTAACCAACACCCATCCCCGTTAAAGCAGTAACCAGAAGCATAACCCTGTTAAAAGTCCTGGGCATTTCTGATCGTAACTCTCTCCCTTAATTTAAGGATAACTTTGCAAGTTGATAGCTTATCATGTTCTCCATTCCAAATGACAGAAATTCGCCACAAAGTTGATTTGAAAGCTAGTTTATGACACGGCAACATTTTTTTTTAGCTTTATATGCTTGCAAACCGTCCACCCCTACTACCCCCACCCGTGGTATGGCCAGACGATAATACAGAGCACGGCACATCTAGCTAGTTTCCAAGTCCATCTATACACTCGTCTGAGCTCAGCCTGAAGTGTGTGGAGTGTGTGGACGTGTTCGTCAATAATGACGCCACTTGCAATGCAATGCTTTTCTTTGGCACCCCAAGATACTTTTTTTTTGTGTGAAGTCTACAACAACATTGTGAAAATCTCCTGGTCGGGGAGTTGGGGGTAGGGGTCAGGGGGCAGGGGGGGGGGGGTGTCAATGATACATTGCCGGACTCTTCCGTCAGACCCCAACATGATGGACTGTCCCTTCAAGGCAACGATAACAACGCTTGCGTTCTTCAGTCAGGGCACAACAACATGGCTGGGGCGCCTTTTGTTTGTGATATAATAAACTCTGCAATGTTCGCGGGCTTCAAAATATTTTGCTGTGCTTGTAATCATGTTCTGATGCTGCCGTTTGGTTTACGTTTGTGCACGTTGTCAACACATTCTAAAAAAATATAATATAAAAACAGGCACATACAAAACAGCGACAGGAAAAACAACGAAAACATGCAGGACTTTCCCACCAGGCCAAAGATGTTATTGCTGACGTCAGCTTCTCCCATGGATACACTGATGTCTATAGGCCCTTCAGCAATGTTACAACTACACCCTTCCTGAAAAACTTTGACGCTATTTGATACATCTATCAGGTCAATTAATACACAAGCTGCATTTTTTTCACTGTGTATTTTTCTTCTTAAAGTAGTAGTAGTAGTAGTAGTACCAGTGGTGATAGCAGCACTAGTAGTGGTTGTGGTAGTAGTAGTAGGAGGAGGAGAAGTAACGGTAGTAGTAGTGGTAGTGGTAAGAGTAGTAGTAGTAGTGGTAGCGACAGCAGCAGCAGTAGTAGTAGTAGTAGTAGTAGAAGTAGTAGCAGTAGTGGTAGTTGTAGTAGCACTAGTAGTGGAGATGTTGGAGATGGTGGTGCTGGTAATAGTAGTAGTAGTAGCAGTAGTAGTAGTAGTAGTAGTAGTAGTAGCAGTAGTAGTAGCAGTAGTAGTAGCTAGCAGTAATATCTGTCGTTGTTGCATTACTGCACTGACCCAGCAATCCCCTCCTCCAATGAAATTATATGTGTATGTGTGCGCGTCTGTATGTGAGTATAAATCTATGTACATGTTTATTTCTTCTCTCTCTCTCTCTTTCCTCTCTCTCTCTCTTTCTCTCTCTGTGAACGCGCGGCACGCGCGCGCGTGTGTGTGTTGTTTCACGCATTTTTTCATTCACATTTTTTCTTTTTGTGACTGAACAGTATCACTGCTACCTATTTCAAATTTCATGCTATGATCAGTTGTTACTTTTGATGAATGTAAGGCTGTACTGATATACTGGCATGCATATCCGATACGGTTTATACTGCATTAACTGTACAGGCATGGTAACCCTCTTCTAACCCTTTTTTTTCAATTATATCTCCTCTCCCAACCCTTGACTTAATTATATTAGGTAAAGCTCAAGAATCATTCTTTAACTTTGATTGTTTGCGCAATACAAGTAAAGAGTTATTACCATATCAATACGCTGATAATAAGAACGCACAGTGCTGTATCCTCTGGCTGTGGCCAGACTATCCTCCGGGACCATAGTGTTCAAATGCTCTTCTGTCAGGATTACAAACTTTTGATGGACCTCCCTAACAGGGATCTGGCGGCATGCTGGATCCATCCCCTAACCCCACCCCTCTCCTTTCCAGTCACATACACTTCTTCTATCATAACAACTGTAGGTTTTCCAGCACACCTATAAATGCACTGTTTTGAGGTGATGTGAAAGTCACCTGTTCTCCACAACGTGATCTAAATCCCATTAAGGCTGCCCCCCCCCCCCCCCGCCTTCTCTCTTTCTCCCCCCCCCCATTTCAGCACGACTTTTCACCGTTTCTTCTGATAATCCCGCTGAAAAAGGACAACAATCTTTCAGACTCTAGCTTTTAACCCTCTGACTCCCGCACCCTGTTACCGGCACTGTCACACGCTAGCAAAAAAAAACTTAACCCTTTGACTTATCACCTATCACCAGCTTCCTGCAGGAGTGTGGATAGGGTGATGATCAAAGGGTTAGTTTTGCGGTTGGTGATCGGGCGCGGGAGTCAAAGGGTTAATCTGATATTCACACGCCAGGAGTCCTTGCTCCATGGAGTCCGCATCACCATACACACATGATGGTGATGTTAGCAATAAAACACAGCTTCAAAGCCGCTGCGTTTCCAGTTTGGGACAGCCTCACGGTAGGTTCTGGTCTCAAGCAGACAGACTACTCTCTATTCCTACAGCTTGAAAACTTATTTCCAAACCAATGGATTCCAATCTTGGAATTACCTATTTATTCTTACTGTTTAGAGCCCAGCCGACTGCATCGAGCCATAACATGAACAGGACCATAACTTATGTCAAAATGTACACAACATCTGATTGGGAAAAAAAGCTGGAAAAGCAAATCAAGTACACAAATCAATGCACGCGCACAGATAATCTGAGGATATGCCCCTGGCGTTGACCATTCCGTCCAATTTATCATCAGAGGATTTCTAAAATCAAACAAACCTGAATACAAATGTGAACATACCTTAGGACACCACAGTATGCATAAAAACAGGCCTAAACTGCCTGAAATTGCTCCAGCATGGCACATTTTCTTAGAGCCAAACATGCAATCAAACTTGTACCCAATTATCAATCCTAAGAGAAAGTAATAAGATTTTAGAGAATAAATGAAGATGAATGGAGCAGGAAGGCAGAAAATGATAGGAAGACATGAAGAGAAAGCAAAGGAAGGAAGAAACAGAGTGACAGAAAAATAGAAATTTCTTCCGATTAGAGTGACAGAGAAGAGTAAATTTCTAGCACACAATTTTCAGAAGGTAGGGATACTGAAAGAACCCCCCCCCCCCCCACTCACCAAATCCCAATGGGGGGACCAATCTTGGACTGGTTCTCTTTGACGGAGTAGTGTAGGGGATGAGTTGTGATGCTTGTAGATCAGTCACGGCATTCAGGAATAATGCTATTTTCAACTCTTTCTACGATGCTGCCTTCATTTCAAAGATGTATTACTTTTCCTGCTGACAAAAAGACATTTTCCAAATACTCTTCCAAATGAAGACTGGTTAACGGCTGTCCTACGGGACCATGAGGTCGAAAGGGAATGAAGTGGTAGATACCTCAACTTCTTTCGGGGGCCAGCATTAGGAGAGCGGCGCTCATTTACTTTCCCTCGCTGCTTTACCTTTCCCTTATTTTAAAGAAAGTCAGATACCCACTGACAGCTGGGTGTACTGGAGGCACCACGCAAATTACAATGTTTTACGGGCGTGATTATCAACCGTACCGACTATGTTGGTAGACTGAAAGATGCGTGTTTTACCTCTGTGCTAACCAGACCTACAAATGAGGGCGGGGTGGGGGGGGGGGGGGGGAGATGGAGAGAGAGAGAGAAGAGACAAAGAGACAGACACAGAGACAGAGAGAGAGAGAAAGAGAGAGAGACACAGAGAGAGAGAGAGAGAGACAGAGAGAGAGAGAGAGAGAGAGAGAGAAGAGAGAGAGAGAGAGAGAGATTAGAGTAATTTATTTACCTTATGCCTTGGCCTCCCATAAAGGGGTTTATACACAGTATACACATTCAATTACAAATACTCGTAGATCAAAACAAACTGAACAGAACGAACCATTAACCTGTGTACCGCATTATGACGTTAATGTGTATGTAAATTTAGATGCCTTATATTATATACACATCAAGTTCTTTTGATGACGAGAGAGAGAGAGAGAGAGAGAGAGAGAGAGAGAGAGAGAGAGAGAGAGAGAGAGAGAGAGAGAGAGAGAGAAGAGAGAGAGAAGAGAGAGAGAGAGAAGAGAAAGAGAGAGAAGAGAAAGAGAGAAGAGAAAGAGAGAGAGAGAGAAAGAGAAGAGAGAAAGGAGATATAGAGAGAAGAGAGAGAGAAGAGAGAGAGAGAAAGAGGACAGAGAGAGAGAGAGAGAGAGAGAAGAAAGAGGAGAGAGAGAGAGAGAGAGAGAGAGAGAGAGGAGAGGAGAGAGAGACAGGCACAGACAGACAGAGACAAAGAGACAGATGACCGTAACTTATTTACCTTGGCTTCCCAGATATGAAAGGGTTGCTTATACACAACATACACGTTCAACTAGAAGTAGATCAAAATAAACAGAACAGAACGAACCACTAACCTGTGTACCGCATTATGACTTTATTATGTCTATAAATTTAGATGCCTTATATCATTTACACATCAATTTCTTTTGATGACGAGAGAGAGAGGGGGGAGAGAGAAAGAGAGGGAGGGAGAGAGAGGGGAGGGGAGGGAGGAAGGGAGAGGGAGAGAGAGACGGACAGAGACAGAGAGAGAGAGAAGAGAGAGAGAGAGGAGAGAGAAGAGAGAGTGAGAGAAAGAGAAGAGAGAGAGAACGAGAGAGAGAGAGAGAGAGAGAGAGGAGAGAGAGAGAGAGAGAGAGAGAGTGTGTGTGTGTGTCTGAATGTCTGAGTGTCTTGTGTGCTCTGCATGTTCACTCAAAGGTTCAAGCCGCTCATTCGTTAACCCTTTGACATCCTCACCCTGTCCTCCAGCATCCCGGTTTGTCAGCCATGACAGCAAAACAAAAACTTAACCCTTTCACTCCCTCATCCTATCCACCAGCTTCCTGGATAGGATGAAGGAGTGAAAAGGGTTAAGTTTTGCAGCTAGCGGACAGGGTACAGGAGTGAAAGGGTTACAACTCACACCCTCTTCCAATACAAAAAATTTATTAATTAAATTTCGACTGATTTGATTTGGTTTCATTTAGAAAGCAATAAATAACTACAGGACTGCATTTCATTCAAATCAGGTTTCATTAATCTAATTCACGAAAGAAAATGTAACCAAATTTTCGTTTCGTTTTTCTTTTGTCGTTGATGAAATTAGTATAAATTTTATTCTTAAAATTTTCTGACCGTCCTTTCATTTACAACGAACTGTGGTGGCCGAGCTGTTTCACACTCGAACCAGAACTTGGAGTTTGTTCAAGAGGGATTCATCGCACTCGTGTCCATATGCGCTCCGCCCAAACCTGCCAGTGGTTATCTGGCAGAATGTTTACGCCTGTGTATAAAACCTTATGCGCTGGCAAGGTCTTGTTGGAATGAGGAAAGGTGGGGAGATTCCCATGAAACGTTAAATGGAACCACCAGAATGGCTGAAGCATTGACACCAGCAGTGAAACATGTTTCTGAACTGAGGCTGGGATTGAAGTCGGGACAAAAACAAAAAACAAAAAAACAAAACCAAAACAAACAAAACCCCCCCCAGCCATCCTTGCTACAAGAACTATTCTGATACATTCACTGTCAGAACTATTCACACATAAATAATAATAATATAATAATAATAAAATAATAATAATGATAATAATGATAATATAATAATAATAATAAAAACTACCCAAACACACACACACACACGTTTAGCTGTTTGATGTTTCCTTCAAGAATATAATGCCTTCATGATTTCATAGATTCCCTTTATTCCACAGACATCTCTTTATCTTATTTATTTTTTTCCTCCTCTAAAACCACGTATGTGAATATATGTTAAAAGAAATAACGAACGAACACACACAGACACAAACACACACACACACACACACACTACACACACACACACACACACACACACACATAAACAAGCGCACACACACAAACACACATACCAACACACAAACACATACGCAGACACACACACACAAACAAGCGCACACACACACACACATACCAACACACACACATACGCACACACAAACACACACACCTCATGAGCTTCCAACAGAATAGGAAGCAGATCGAAGAGACTCACAATCCCACCACAGCGTGTAATCAAAAAATGGAAACAGCGTGAAAGAAGACACTATCATGTAGAGCTAATTCCATGGGTTTTGTACAGTAAAAAAATGACAGCAGCCATCAGCACGGCTTCCATGGGATCCACTTTGAGAACACGTGTAAGGAACCAGCTTTAGTGCCAGACTCCTTTGGTGCCACTAATACAACAATCGAAGAAAAAGATAAAAAGAAAAAGAAGAAGGAAGACAGACAAGCTATACTTACAAACTCCTTCTTTCCGATAAACAGCCCGGAAAAAACCCCCCAGAGATAAACGCGCCAGACTGATGATATCCAAGGAAGACAATAAGAGCCACTGCAGTGAAAGAGTTAAAATTAACGGAGTTAATATCGTGTTCCTATGTATATTTCGGACGACTGTGACCGTGACATTGGCTAGTTTCAACACATCCTGAAATAAAATTATGCTAAATATCAAGGCAGTTTATAGTCCCGAAATATAATTGTGTGATTATCATCATGACAGTTCACAGTCCTGACATACAATTACGCTAAACATTAGGACAGTTTGCTATGATTACGAGACAGCCAAACTCTAGGGTCCTAGGCTGTATAACGGGGACCATGAAAATAAGCAAACTCTTTGAAACTTACCTTTCATTGATCAATGTTAATGATTTTGATATTTGCGTGAAAACCCATGTGACCAAAATTTGATGACTATCTGTCAATAAGCTACAAACAAACTCCGCCTGAAAGTGGATCAATATCTTCGGAAAGGACACATCACACCCACTTTGAGTATATTTCCAGTTCTCATATATTTATTATTATTTCCAGCTCTGTCATACAATGGTACTCGGTTCATCATACATTCGTGCTTCCGGTTCTATCATACATTCGTGCTTCCGGTTCTATCATACATTCGTGCTTCCGGTTCTATCATACATTCGCACTTCCTGTTTCAATTATTCAAATTCGGTAAAGATCTGCCCGGAAACAGCTGAAAAATCTGTCCATTTCGTTCAAAGATGCAGATACGCAAAAATCAGACCTTTCGCCAGTCGATATGAAAGTCTCTCTCTCTCTCTTCCTCTCTCTCTCTCTCTCTCTCTCTTCTCTCTCTCTTTGTGTGTCTCTCTCTCTCTCTTCTCTCTCTCTCTCTCCTTTTCTTTTTTTTTTTTAACTTCAAACGTATACTACAGAAGAAAACTCAAAGAAGAAAACGAAAAAGTGGCAGTTGATTATTTTCTGTCAAGCTATGCAGAATGGACAAGAGTCGTTATGTGATATCTTTATAGCTATGGGCGTGTACATTAAAGTCAACTCCGTGTGTCGTCAACTTGACGAGAAATAACCGACATCATATCACATGTGCAACTAATCATTTGTGTGAGGATTGGGTTGCATCTCTCTCTCTCTCCTCTCTCTCTCTCTCTCTCTCTCTCTCTCTCTGTGCGCGTGTACGTGGGTGGCTGGGTGTGAGCATGCTTATGATTTTAATCTCCCACATCCGTCCTTTTCTTGTATACACGAAACACCTGTTTCGAAACAGAAGGAATGTTACAGCACCATATATATCAGTGCTGAAATGATCTAATCTGACTGCACGTTGCTGCCTCACTGTACACGGTCACTGGCCTGCACAGTCAAGTTCTTCACGTCTCTCTCAGCTCCCAACATCTCCACTAGCCCTTACCCCATCGTCTGTAATGTTTTAACATAATGATGATTATAGTGGCGAGCTACACGATAAAGACGCACCTAAACTGATCAGAGAGCTGGATACAAAAACCCTGCAATGCTCACTCTTTCCACATCATTATTGTATATTCATATCATATTAAGAGAACCGATAAAAGCATCGGTATCTCACAATGCAACTAAAAATTTTACGGCTTCTTTGAGCAATTTTTATGGCTAGTCCTCGTATACTCTGAGAGTGGTAGGACTTTAAACTCTACAAGACAGAACAGAACTCTTTCCACTCGATGTTCTCTCTGGGAGAGACCCCACATCCCGACCCCTTTCCATCCTGACACCAAGCTTCACCTTTTTGTTTGTTTTGTTTCTCTCATGTTCACTTAGCCTTACGCGAACAAAGACATACATATGTCTTTTTGTGTGTAGTCTGATATACAAGCCTGTTTCTGTGCAACCCTTTGTGTCAGACATTTATACAGTCAGCCATTTTATCATTTCTCTTTCCCTCCTTCCCCTTTTGTTTTTTTTTTTAATGATTCCTTTACTCTCTCTGATGCTTTTGTTTGTATGTTGGTAAATTACATGATTTTTTTAAAAACGTTCTTTGATAATTGCTGGCAGATTTGGGTGGAACGCATATGTAATTGTCTGAGTGCGATGAATCCCTCTAGGACAAACTGAAAACTTTCAATCATTCTTTTTTTTATTGTCGTTTTTATTCTATTTGTTTAGATTTAATCAATGTATTTCATCGTATGTCTTTTAATGCATTATAAGTGAAGAGTGGCAATGACTACGTACAAGACACCCAATGGGACGTAATGCCACGACCACTGAGTAATGAAATGTTTTGAAGTTTGACGTACGTCTGTCTGTCTGTCTCTCTAGAGGTAAGTGTGTACACGAAATATTTAAAAAAAAAAAAAAAGAAGGAAAAAGGAAAAAATATCCCTTTATTCTGCGAATGCCACTACCCTGGCAAACATGAATTGATTCTTGTTTTTGTCGTCCTCAGGAAGGTAATTAGTATTATCACTGTCCCAACGGCAACAAGTACAGAAGGAAGAGGCGCCAGACCAGGTCAGCTCAGAGGGGACCTGATTCCATCAATGTGATGTGCACTTTAATCCCCTTCCAGGCAAACCAGTTTGGAGTTCAGACTTTGTTCAAGATGGACTCAACGCACTTGGATCATTCCGTATGCGCTCTATCCAATTCGGTCAACGATTATTTGGCAGATTCCCTGAGCTTGCACAAACCCCTATGCGCTGCGCTGGCAAGGTCCTGAAATGGGGAGTGGGGAAACGGACCTATGATATACTGAAGGGGGAGGGGGGGGAGGGAAAGGATCTATGAAATGTTAAGCTGACATACCAGATTGATGGGAATATTAAGACGGGCAGCCAACAGGCGAAGTTTTAATATTACAGGCTGGGAATGAAAATCGAAATTTCAGATCTTGAGTCCATTACGAGGACTGGGTGAAATGTGTGTCTGTGTACTATGCCTGTGCGTGTAGCACGTGGAGGTACGCCAGTATGAGCATGCGCGTGTGCATGTATGCGAAAGTGTGGTCTTGTGAGCCAGTGCAGTGTAAACGCACGCGCTTACCCGCGTGTGGGAAAGGGCAACAGTAACCAAAAGAACAGAATCTTTAAGAGTGTATCGCAGCGGATCCACTCAGACCTTTGACAAAGTACAAAATGTTCGGTGCCATCCCGGTACTAAGACCTTTTTCCATGGGACCCTGATGAATATGGCGATCACCTCCACCTGGCGGTGAATTATAGATAAAGGGCAAGCACTCCGAACAGTCCGCCAAGGGCAAGGGACATAACCCTCATCGGGACCAGCTTGATGAGTGCTAGGCGTCCTAAGAGTCTAAGCATGCCGCCAGCCAATTCCTTTTATCGTGCACTCTCTACGTTCCAATTTGAAATTATGGACTGATACAACAATGTGCCCATACACTGAGCATATAACTGTGTGTCTGGACTGTGTTGTGTTGTATACTGTGTTGTGTCGTATATTGTGTTAAACTGTGTTGTTTTGTATAGTACACTGTGTTGTACTGTATCGTAGTCAGTTTATTGTATGTTGTACTGTATCGTAGTCAGTTTATTGTATGTTGTACTGTATCGTAGTCAGTTTATTGTATGTTGTACTGTATTGTAGTCAGTTTATTGTATGTTGTACTGTATCGTAGTCAGTTTATTGTATGTTGTACTGTATCGTAGTCAGTTTATTGTATGTTGTACTGTATCGTAGTCAGTTTATTGTATGTTGTACTGTATCGTAGTCAGTTTATTGTATGTTGTACTGTATCGTAGTCAGTTTATTGTATGTTGTACTGTATTGTAGTCAGTTTATTGTATGTTGTACTGTATCGTAGTCAGTTTATTGTATGTTGTACTGTATCGTAGTCAGTTTATTGTATGTTGTACTGTATCGTAGTCAGTTTATTGTATGTTGTACTGTATCGTAGTCAGTTTATTGTATGTTGTACTGTATCGTTGTCAGTTTATTGTATGTTGTACTGTATCGTAGTCAGTTTATTGTATGTTGTACTGTATCGTAGTCAGTTTATTGTATGTTGTACTGTATCGTAGTCAGTTTATTGTATGTTGTACTGTATCGTAGTCAGTTTATTGTATGTTGTACTGTATCGTAGTCAGTTTATTGTATGTTGTACTGTATCGTAGTCAGTTTATTATATGTTGTACTGTATTGTAGTCAGTTTATTTATGTTGTACTGTATTGTAGTCAGTTTATTTATGTTGTACTGTATGTAGTCAGTTTATTGTATGTTGTACTGTATCGTAGTCAGTTTATTGTATGTTGTACTGTATTGTAGTCAGTTTATTTATGTTGTACTGTATTGTAGTCAGTTTATTGTATGTTGTACTGTATTGTAGTCAGTTTATTGTATGTTGTACTGTATCGTAGTCAGTTTATTGTATGTTGTACTGTATTGTAGTCAGTTTATTGTATGTTGTACTGTATCGTAGTCAGTTTATTGTATGTTGTACTGTATTGTAGTCAGTTTATTGTATGTTGTACTGTATTGTAGTCAGTTTATTTATGTTGTACTGTATCGTAGTCAGTTTATTGTATGTTGTACTGTATGTAGTCAGTTTATTGTATGTTGTACTGTATTGTAGTCAGTTTATTTATGTTGTACTGTATTGTAGTCAGTTTATTATATGTTGTACTGTATTGTAGTCAGTTTATTGTATGTTGTACTGTATTGTAGTCAGTTTATTGTATGTTGTACTGTATTGTAGTCAGTTTATTGTATGTTGTACTGTATCGTAGTCAGTTTATTGTATGTTGTACTGTATTGTAGTCAGTTTATTGTATGTTGTACTGTATCGTAGTCAGTTTATTGTATGTTGTACTGTATTGTTGTCAGTTTATTGTATGTTGTACTGTATTGTTGTCAGTTTATTGTATGTTGTACTGTATTGTAGTCAGTTTATTGTATGTTGACTGTATCGTAGTCAGTTTATTGTATGTTGTACTGTATTGTAGTC
>JAPXFY010000021.1:59821146-59831146 GCA_030674185.1 Monoplex corrugatus
TCTCTTAGAATAACAGGACTGTCTCGCTGGAGGCTGGTTGAGACAGTTCATTTCCGCTGCTTCGTCTTTTGAAAACAAAAAAGATAATGTAGAAAGAAGAAAGAAAAGGTCGACATGTTTTCTGACAACAGCAATTTTCAGGGAACAAAGTGCACTTTTCTCCCTGCCTATGCCTACAGGAGAATAGAAATTATCCTGAACATGTATGTACCCTAAGATGGGGGCAGTCCTTCTACATCATGTGTGATTGATCATTAATGTATGGCTCGCTAGCGGCAAGTCATGAATGAGCCACCATAAACACTGTCATGGTTTGCTTGTCCCGAAAGGTGATGACTTGAGTGTTGTGTACTTGCACTCAAGCTGTTTGTTTATTAAACAAAAAGTTCAAGTTCATATAGCTTATAGCCCAGCCGACTACTAGAGCCATATCAGGGCTAACGCCACGACAAAAACGACAACCATTGAACAAAAGTTAAAAAGTACGAAATACTTACTGTTGATTCAAATGTCTCTATAAACTGTATGTTTTCTTGGCACAAAATGATGACAATTAAAATTACTATTGCTGTAATAATTAGTGCACGTATAAAGAATTCTACTGGGTTTTTACAACATTCTTCTGTAAATGTTGAGACTTATTAGCGCCAAGTGGATGTTGAGACTTATTAGCGCCAAGTGGTGAAAGTTTGAATCTCATTTTGTTGTATTGGATAGTCCTCTGGTTTCGCTGAGTCAAAAAACAAAACAAAACAAAACAACAAAAGAAAGAAGGAAAGACAGAAAGAAAGAAGGAAGGAAAGAAAGAAAGAAAGAAAAGAAAGAAAAGAAAGAAAGAAAGAAGGAAGGAAAGAAAGAAAGAAAGAAAACGAATTACAAAAAGTTCACAATATCCCTCTTGTGATGACATAACGCAGTGGCACGCTGGAGTCAAATTAGAAATCCTTATTCCTAGATTGGTTTGTTTATTTATCTGGTTACTATTCATTTAGTATTCAAAAGATGAGATTAAGTCCTTTTAGAGATACGAAAATTACAACAATAAGAAGTAGGAAGAAAAAAAAGTTGGGCGAGGAGGGGGGAGGGATAAGGTCAACAACAAGAACAACAACAACAACAAAAAAAGAAGTTTGCGTAAAAATTGCGGTAATTTTAATCCATGAAAAGTTTTAAAGTTTTCGTCTTAAAAATGCTGACAAGAATAAAAAGAAGAAAGAAAGAGGAAGACAACAGAAAGATCTTACTGCATTTCCAGTGTATAACGAAAACCATGGGAATTATAATTAAATCCACTCCCAAATTTTTCAGGGAAATATTTGACTCCAATTTGTATATATATTTACACACATACACACACACACACACACAACGAAAAACACACACAGAGGCAAGCGGGCACACGAACACACATACAGACACACACTCACACAGACATACAGACACACACAGAGATAAACATATAGACACGCACACACAAAACACAGACACATAAACAAAGACACATACACAGAAAAATATATGCTTGTCCGATATGATCATGCCTGCTCCCTTCCACATCTCGCCTGTCCCTAGTAATAAACTATTGATTTCAGTCTTTCCATTTCTGTTTTGATATTTTCTAGTTTTCCCTTCCGGAACACCGTTCTAACATTCCATATTGTAAATCTGACATCTTTTAATTTGATGGCAGTAGTCTGATGATGGTCTGGTATCACGTGCTCAGCATCACTTCCCCTACTGGACGATGGTGCTCCATTGGAGCCCTTATTTACGTCTCCGTCTCCTCTCTCTCTCTCTCTCGTTTTATAAATTTTTTTTATTGGCGCCCCTATTTGCGTCGGTCGTTCTCTCTCTCTCTCTCTTCTCTCTCTCTCTCTCTCTCTGTCTCTCTCTCTTTCTCCTGTCTGGTCATGATGTTCTTGGGAGGATACGATGGTGGTTTTCCCGTTCCTTCCATTGATTTTTGTACGGACTCTCCGCTGGGCTTTGTCGTTCTCACGACTACCCCACAAGGCAGTTGGTGGTGGGGGGGGGGTATTTCTGTCAGTATTTACTCCCTTAGCCTTAGTTTCTCCCGAGACAACCGTAAGGCAGTAGTGATATTTACTCATAGCTGGGGATATGGTTTGTGGGCACCAGGGCACGTCCATACGCTGGTGGGCCTGCGTGCCACACGTGTGGGGGGACAGACTTCCTCCGAGTCACTCGAGTGTTCAACCTGAGTCTGTGAGATGCTCAGTTACCTGTGTCGCTAGGGGAAGGCACTTCGTGGAGCTTGCTGATGGACAGCTATGTACTAACAGAGAGAGAGAGAGAGAGAGAGAGAGAGAGAGAGAGAGAGAGAGAGAGAGAAGAGAGAGAGAGAGGAGAGAGAGAGAGAGAGAGAGAGAGAGAGAGAGAGAGAGAGAGAGACACTTTCGCACTCGGCTCTCCTTTTCGCTGAGCTTCCAAAAGCAGTGCAAGTCAGCGGCGCGAGCTTATTTAAAGCGAGAGGTGACAAGCACGCAGTCTCATCCATTCATCCATCCAAGGTGGATCACGAGAACCGAATAAAGCATCGGTTTCTCACAATGCTCTAAAATTATTGAAGGCTTCTACAAAAAATTTTTTCGTTAGTCCTCGTATACTGTAAGAGTGGTAGGACTTTAAAACTCAACTCAACTCAACGCACGCAGTCACAAGCCAGCACACAAGACGCGTCACATCAGGCATTAAGACATCACATGCATACTTATTGTAACAAAACGAGGCAGGATTAACGGAACATCAGGAAAGTCTTCTGTGTTTCTCCTAAATCTTGCATATTTGTTGTTTGTTGCCTTTTATGTAAGCTACACATAGGCCAGTTGACCGAAAATTTGCGCCCGTTTTGAATTATTTCAAATACGTGTACTGATTCTCTATCTTTGCGTTTTTTTCTGGTTTCTCCTTTTACAGATCAAAGAGCGACCCACGTGTGACCCAGTTACTGTGTAATATCAAGTTGATCCACAAAACAGGTGGAAGCTTTCTGAAACGTGCATGGTTACATTTCAAACTATCGTGGACACACACCATTACGGGAATCTGAATCTGTTTTCTCAAACAATCTGAAAACCAGGCAAGAAATTTCTGCTCAAAAGATATTCACATTAAGGATTAATGATTTCAAAATGTGTCGTGCACAGCTAAACTTACACACTTGTTCAAGATTACCTGTTGGATTGGACATACGATTCAAGTTGAGAAGAGAGGGGAAAGGGGGGGGGGGGCGGGGGTAGGGGAAACTCCACCTTTGTGTGTTAACACTCCTTCGTTACTGTGTCATCGCCCATTTTGAGCCACAGTCCATGGCCCGGTAATTGCTAGGAAACGCACAAAGTATTACGCCTCTACACGATATACAAAAGAGCTTCCTTCAAGGAAATCTTGGCAGGTACTTTTAGTTCACAGGCAGGCACACAGCTCGACAGACGGACGGACGGAGGAATATTCACACAGTCTTGCCCTGGTCGATATAACATAATCTTAGTCTCCTTTCTCTCGCCTTTCTCCTCACCAGCTTTCCATTTTTCTTTTTCTTTTCTTCAAGGAATATTGAAACAGAAGAGCTGGGAAGTTGCCAAGTGTGCATCGTTCTCTCTCCATTTGCCGAGCCGTCAGAAGACGGACGGTGAGAAACGAAGAGGCCATTAGGAATGTGGAGTTGGTAATTTTTGTATGGCACCGTGCCGGTTCCTCGCTGATGCCTATGTCAAAATCAAGATCCACAGCCACGCTATATGTGTGTATATTCTCAATATCAACACTAAACCATAATATATGTACACAATTTCAATATCTAGACCAAGCCTTGCTATATGTACACAATTTCAATATCTAGACCAAGCCTTGCTTTATGTACACAATTTCAATATCTAGACCAAGCCTTGCTATATGTACACAATTTCAATATCTAGACCAAGCCTTGCTATATGTACACAATTTCAATATCTAGACCAAGCCTTGCTATATGTACACAATTTCTATATCTAGACCAAGTCTTGCTATATGTGTACAATTTCAATATCTAGACCAAGCCTTTCTATATGTACACAATTTCAATATTTAGACCAAGTGTTGCTATATGTACACAATTTCTATATCTAGACCAAGCCTTGCTATATGTACACAATTTCAATATTTAGACCAAGTGTTGCTATATGTACACAATTTCAATATTTAGACCAAGCCTTGCTATATGTACACAATTTCAATATCTAGACCCAGCCTTGCTATATGTGTACAATTTCAATATCTAGACCAAGCCTTTCTATATGTGTACAATTTCAATAACTAGACCAAGCCTTTCTATATGTGTACAATTTCAATATCTAGACCCAGCCTTGCTATATGTACACAATTTCATATCTAGACCAAGCCTTGCTATATGTACACAATTTCAATATCTAGACCCAGCCTTTCTATATGTGTACAATTTCAATAACTAGACCAAGCCTTGCTATATGTGTACAATTTCAATATCTAGACCAAGCCTTTCTATATGTGTACAATTTCAATAACTAGACCAAGCCTTTCTATATGTGTACAATTTCAATATCTAGACCAAGCCTTGCTATATGTGTACAATTTCAATAACTAGACCAAGCCTTTCTATATGTGTACAATTTTCAATAACTAGACCAAGCCTTTCTATATGTGTACAATTTCAATATCTAGACCCAGCCTTGCTATATGTACACAATTTCAATATCTAGACCAAGCCTTGCTATATGTACACAATTTCAATATCTAGACCCAGCCTTGCTATATGTACACAATTTCAATATCTAGACCAAGATTTGCTATATGTACACAATTTCAATATCTAGACCCAGCCTTGCTATATGTACACAATTTCAATATCTAGACCAAGCCTTGCTATATGTACACAATTTCAATATCTAGTCCAAGCCTTGCTATATGTACACAATTTCTATATCTAGACCAAGCCTTGCTATATGTACACATTTCAATATCTAGACCAAGCCTTGCTATATGTACACAATTTCTATATCTAGACCAAGCCTTGCTACATGTGTACATTCTCTATATCTAGACCAAGCCTTGCTAGATGTACACAATTTCAATATCTATACCAAACCATTCTGTATGTACACATTCGATGTTCTTAATACCAATACCAAACCATGATCTATGAGTACATCTATCAAGACCAAACCATACTATATACATGTACACATTTTCAACACCAAACCAAGTTATATGAATACAATTTCAATATCAACACCAAGCCTTGCATGCTAGATGCATACATTTTCAGCCTCAAACGAGGAGAATTAGACAAATAGTTCACTATCTTATGAAGTCATGCGGACAACCGTAGGCAAAATCAGATACATTACATTAGCAGCTACTTTGAACAGGGCTATTCACTCTTTAAGTCACTCAAATGGGCAAATCACTCATGTAACACAGAGGGGGAGGGGGCTAATCACTCTTGCAACACTTTAGAGGGATTATCATTCTTGCAATACCCTTAAAAGAACAAACCACTCTTGCAATACCCCAGAAAGGGCTAATCAATCTTGCAAAACCTTGAAAATGGCTAATCACTATTGTGACACCTTAAAAGGGCTACACTCGTTATAATGTCCCTCGTGTTTTCTTTTCATTTTATTATTTTCTGTGTAAACTTTTTCCCCCCCCCCCCAACAAATCAGTCGTACTTCCTACTCACACGTGTTCACTCTCATGAAATCTTGTGATCATCTGAACTATAAACGACAGGAAATACAAGTGAAAAAACAAAACTTTCTGAGTTACAGGAGTATGAAACGTTCGCTCTCAACTACGTGTAAAGTCAGGACTTAAAAGTGAACAAAAATTCACAAAGAAAAATGGACAAAATGCTTGGTAACTGATTTCGTTCTGAGATCGAGACTGAGTTTCACACATGTGAACTTGTGTATTCGTTAGCTACCACTGAGACCTAACTTTAAATAAAACCACAAGCAGAATCTCTCTCTCTCTCTCTCGCTCTCTCTCTCTCTCTGTCCTCTTTCTCTGTCCCTTCTCCCACTTTCCAACTCCCTGTCACTCTCTCTATCCCCCTCTCTCCCCCTCCCTCCCTCCCTTCCCCTTCTCTTTCTTACAGACACACACGCTGACACGTCTTAACCGAGGCAACAGAGGAGATCAGGGAGGGAAAGAGAAAGGAATCCACAGGACTGGCAGGGGGCCAGAGGGGTAAGATGCAAAGTGGATTTGTTACTCCCCCGTCACGACTGTACAGATAAACCCTACAGCCAGGACAGCCCAGTCCGCCAGAAAGAACTTCACAACCAGACGGTTAGGTCCTACTGTAAAACTCTCTTTTCTCTTTCACTTTTTCCTTAGCCTATGCACCAGCTAGCTACCTACAGGGAACAGGTGGAAGTTGACATAAAAGGCTGGCGGAGTCAACAGGTTCAGTTCAGTTCGTACTGCTTACAGCCCAGCCGACTACTAGAGCCATATCGGGAATAACACTACGGTACGGCAAAAAACGACAACCTGTTAAGATAAGACAACAGTTAAAAACCATACTCACCGTTAACGAGTCAACAGGTTAAGGTAAAGGCTGTCCTTTAACCCCTTGACTCCCGCACTCTGCCCCCCCCCCCCCCCCCAGCATCCTGCATCATCAACCATGCTAGCAAAGCAAAAACTTAACCTTTTGATTCCCTCACCCTTCCCACCAGCTTCCTACAGGAAGCTGGTGGATAGGGTGAGGGGATCAAAGGGTTAAGTTTTTGCAGTTGGTAGATAACAGTAAGAAAAAGAAACTTCGGTGGTATGGTCACGTGACAAGAACTAACGGACTATCAAAAACAATACTCCAAGGAACAGTTCAGGGAGGAAGAAAAAGAGGCAGACAGAGAAAAAGGTGGATGGACAATACTGACGAATGGATAGGAAAAAGCTTTGCCACGACCCAGACCCTTGCTCATGACAGACAGAGGTGGAGACAGACGGTGCGACGTTCATCCATGTGGAGCCCCCACGACCCTGGATAGGGTTAAGGGACAGGAAGGAAGGAAGGAAGGAAGATAAGGTGCAGGAGTCAAAGGGTTAACCATGAAGTCCTACATTTGACAGCAGAGGGCGGTGCCCGTTTCTATGTGTTTCTGCTTTACCTTTCCCAACGCTGATTAGCCCAAGGTCGCCATTCACAGTTAGGTGAAATGGACGTGGCACAAACAAAGGTTATTTTCCCCCTCGAGATAGATCGGAACCCAGAACCCATGCCATCAGTGGGGACCACTGACTGATCAAGGCTGGTCACGTGTGGATCAAGAGAAGGTCATACACAGCTACACGAAATTTTCCGCCAATCACACAGAGCTAAACTGATCAGCTTTAGTTACGGTTTTTGATTTCGTGTATACAAAATTAACCCTTTGACTCTCGCACTCTATGTACCAACTGCAAAAACTTAACCCTTTGATTCACTCACCTATCACCAGCTTCCTGCAGGAAGCTGGTGGACAGGTGAGGGAGTTAAAGGGTTTGCAGGAAGCTGGTGGGTAGGTAAGGGTTGAGATTTTGCATTGCTAGCATGATTGGCGATGCAGAATGCTGGTGAACAGTGTGCGGAACAGGATTAATTTTTAAACAAGAGACTAAGTCAGTTGGTCTTAACCTCAAGATCGAGGACGACCTCTGACAATCGTCCAGGAAGCGACTGTAGTAACCCATATGAGTGAGAGAGAGAGAGAGAGGGGGGGGAGGAGAGAGAGAGAGGGAGGGACAGAGGGAGAGAACAGAGGGAGACAGACAGACAGACAGACAGATTCAGGTGAAGAAGTATCCCTGCGACAGCAACAAAATCACTCCCTCAACCTTAAGGGGCTGGACCTCCAATAAAACTGAATCCCATCAGCTAGTGTACAGACAGAACTACACAAAAAACGAGGCAAGCCAATAGTGAATTTCGTCCTATGGTCATTTTACGATGTGAATCAGTGGGACCGCCAACTTGCAGCAAAACAGGAACTAGATATAATATAAATTGATGATAAGAAATGGGTAACTCATTGTAAAAACGATGACTGACGCTGCCAGATGGATAGAGAAAACCTTTGCAGAGGCCCATGCTTTGTTACACGACCGACAGAGCTGGAATAATCTGATAAAAAGTTCTATTGCAACAACACCCCAATGACTTCATGGAGCTATGGGAGAAGAAGATGAAGAAGAAAAACAAAAGTAGAAGAAAAAGAAAAGGAGAAGAAAAACAAGGAGAAAAAGATGAAGAAGAGGAGGAGTAGAAAGAGGCTGAAAAGAAGAAGAAGGAGGAGGAGGCGGAGGAAGAGGTGAAGGAGGGGAAGTAGGAGAGAAGGAGGAGGAAGAGGATCAGAACGAGAGAAGGAGGAGAAAAAGAAAAAGGAAGGAGGAGGTGGTAGAGAAGAGAGAAAGAGGAGGAGAAGGAAGAAAAGAGGAGAAGAAAAAAAGGAGAAGGGGAAAAGCGAGGAAAGGAGAGAAGGAGGAGAAGAGAAAAAAGAAGAAAAGAAGGGAGGAGAAAGGGAGGAAAGGAGAGAAGGAGGAGGAAAGACAGAAAAAGAAGAAAAGAAGAAAAGAAGAGAGGAGGGAGAAGAGGAGAGAAGGAAAAAAGAAAAGAAGAAAAAGAAGAGAAGAAGAAGAGAAGAAGAGAGAGAGAAGAAGAAGAAAGAAGAAGAAGAAGAAGAAGAAGAGAGAAGAAGAGAAAGAAGAAGAAGAAGAAGAAGAAAGAAGAAGAAAGAAGAAGAAGAAGAGAAGAAGAAGAAAGAAGAAGAAAGAAGAGAAAGAAGAACAACAACAACAACAACAACAAGAACAAGAAGAACAACAAGAAGGTTTCTGGTTTCCCTTTTACACTAGTTGCAAAGGCTAATTATTACTGTGACACAATCATACATATATGTACAGTTTTTTTTTAAATCAAATATGACATTCAATTGCATTTTAGGTTCATAATTCGAAAACAGACAAACAGCAGCGTCCTTTGACTCTTTGAATTTACATCCTTTGCTTTCGTGTATTTTTCTGTTTTTCTGCATGGTCTAAGTTTAACGATAGCCAAATCACAGTGTGTGTGTGTGTGTTCGTTCGTTCCTTCCTTGATTTAACGTCTTTTCACTATAAGTGATATTAGACGGTGTGTGTGTGTGTGTGTGTGTGTGTGTGTGTGTGTGTGTGTGTGTGTGTGTGTGTGTGTGTGTGTGTGTGTGTGTGTGTAGTGTGTGTGTGTGTGTGTGTGTGTGTGTGTGTGTGTGTGTGTGAGAGAGAGAGAGAGAGAGAGAGAGAGAGAGAGAGAGAGGATCAGAATCAGAATCAGAAATGTATAAGGTAAGGCCCAAGCCCCATCTGAGGGGGCGTGAACATATTATAAACATTATACAAAAACAAAATATAACACATAGTTGTTCTTGGATAATGCATACTTCAAATGTTTTGAAATAATTACAATATAGAACCCGCAGTCAAATTTGAAAATACAAGAACATATAAATATGTTTAACAGAAGAAGAAGAGAGAAGAGAGTTTGCCTTATCATAAAGTTAAATTCAATTCTTGTGATGTATGAGAGAGACGAGAGGAGAGAGAGAGAGAGAGAGAGGAGGAGAGAGAGAGAGAGAGAGAGAGAGAGGAGAGAGAGAGAGAGAGAGAGAAAGACAGAGATAGAAACAGAGTATGTGTGTGTGTGTTCCTGGCAAACGGGTTGAAACCATTTTTTTTTCTCCTCGTCAGAAACAGAGACACCGCGTGATGAAAAGATGTTTTCAAAACACGTAAGGTGACCATGACCTTTCTCCTGTCTCCTCTTTCCACCTGCACTTCCCCATCTCCTTAATAAACAGAAAACCGTCAAGCCATCCCAATGATCTCTCTGTCAACGATACAACCACAAATAACAACAACATACTCTCATTGTGATAACGACGAGAAGGATAATGCATGAGGCATCAGTTAACCTTTTGACCCTTATCCCTTCCCAACC
>JAPXFY010000021.1:59836146-59841146 GCA_030674185.1 Monoplex corrugatus
GAGTAGTGGCGGCTCCTTGGCAAGGAGAGGGAAAGTGAGCAAGCGCCTGTCAAACTCAGCTTCTCTGTCAGCACGTGCGCCCCACGCGCCACGCTTGGGCGGGCCGGCACTTGTCAGTCAGAGAGGACAACGAAACTAACCCTCTTGTTGTGTGTGTAGCGGCAACGGCCCGCCCCTCTATCGACACCAGCCGTCAAGCTGTGTTGACTTGAAGGAGAATGGAAATGGAACACTTCCCAGCCAGCCATTAACTACCCTTCACTTCAAGCACACACACACACACCCCCACACACACACCCACCACAACAGGTGGAGAGAAAGAAGACACAGCCTTTTTTTTTTTCAAACCTGAAATGAATAATCGACATGGCCCAAGACCCGAACGACATAGTAGGGGAAGAAGGGTTGGCCCACACGTCATACCGTAACAAACCACAGACAAGGACAGGATATGAATATACCTAGGCTACGGTATAGATCGAACAAGGCGAGACGAAGGTGAAAGAATTCATCTCTCTCTCTCTCTCTCTCTCTCTCTCTCTCTCACACACACACAAACACACACACACAGACATATATGTACATATATACACACACACGAACTCCCCCCCCCCCTCACACACACATTCTCTTTCTCTCTCTCCCTCTCTCTTGCACACACGTATACACACATACACACACTCGCGCGCGCCACACACACACACACTCTCTCTCTCATGAACACACATACACACACACACACACACACACACACACACACACACACACACTGATAATACGGCCAAGTTCATTCGTGGATAGGATCAACTTCAAGATCAACGTCACATTCTTAACGAAGGAAGAAAACAAACAACAACAATAGCCAAAACAAGTGTGACTGCCCGCGCCCAAGCAAACATGAACCAGAAGAACAAGAAAACAACAACAATAGCAAAAAGATTGTATCTCCTCCTCCCCCCTCTCAACCTCAACAACACAAGGCAACCCGTCCCAGAACTGGCGAAAGGAGAGAAAATGTAGTGAGTAAACCACTTCGCAATCAGAAGTATTACACACACACACCGCACACACACACACACACACATACACATGCACGCACACATACACACACTCATGCACACACACACAGAGGCAAACAAACACACACACACACACTCACACACACAGAGGCAAACAAACACACACACACACACACTCACGCACACATACAACACACACACACACTTAAACACACACACACACACACACACACAGAGGCAAACAAACACACACACACTCACGCACACATACAAACACACACACACACACACACACACACACGCACTCACACACACACGCACACACACACACACTCACACACACACACACACCACACACACACACACACTCACACACACAAACACACACACACACACACCCCACACAGAGGCAAACAAACACACACACATTCACACACACATACAACAACACACACACACACACACACACACACACACACACACACACACAAACACACACACACATACAACACACACACACACACAAACACACACACACACACACACACACACACTCATACACCTGGGAGGCCAACATCAGAGCACTGTCAGCAAAAACATACCATACACACACATAACTGCTGACACACACACAACGTGGTCTGAAAACAGGCGAGACCTGTGACGGTGCTAAATGGTGTCACGCGACGAACGAACACGTCTGGCAAAGTGTCGACGACCGTGTCACTGATAACAAAACACGCCCAAAGAATGACTACCGGCACCAACACTTTATCAACATCATCACTAATAGAAACGGTATCACACACACACATCCCACGCTTAAGGTTAAGACACGCGTTTCCAAACAGTCTTCTCAAAGATCCCGCACGTGTAGCAAATTTTATGGCATTTAGCAGCACAATGTATCACATACACACACACACAGCGCATTCAAGGAAGCATCACAGCACCTGACACCGAATAAATACTGCCGCCTGCACGTTCACCAAGTAAATCCCACACAGCAAGTCCCATCAATGACTCCACAAGTAGGCTTATGGTGTACATGCACGCTTATAATGCACAAGCAGGCTTATAGTGCACATACACGCTTATAATACACAAGCAGGTTTATAGTGCACATGTACCTTATAATGCACATACAGTCTTAAATACACATGCAGGCTTATAACACACACGAAGGCTACGCAATACACTCGTCAGCCGTTGAATATAAACGTAGGCTACATACGTTTCAATACCAATGACACAGACAGCGCAGTTTGAATGGCAGGTAATAGCAGTAAAACAGAGACAAGGGCAGTTAAGTACTGATTCCACCACACGATTTTCCTAACACTAGAGAAACTATGAATGGCAATGGCATAAGACGATGGCGAGATAGCTCCAAACGTATTTCCTATAAAACACTCGGGGGGAACTATCAATGGCACTGGTAAAAAAAAAAACAACAAGTACCGAGACAGCTTCACACGAGTTTCCTATACACACACAGAGACTCACACAACCAACAATATCGATGATGGTAGTATCGCAGACACACAAGAGACAAGAGAAGACTTGGATGACTTCAGCGCACGTGTATCATTTTATCATAACCAAACTAGGAACGGTCGTGCCAGTGACAGACAGACGAGGTAAGACGTGGATAGCTGGCTCCACGCGTTTTTCACACACGCTCACGACAGCCGAACATTACGAATGGCAGCGGCAACGTTAGCGCCAAGATGTGGCGATGGATCAGCACATGTAGTGTGGCAGAGGCTAGCTAAGGATGTGAGACACAAATGATTCCACGCGTTTTCTCTTACACGCAGTGGTTGGCTAATGAACGGTAGAGTTTTAAAAATCAGTGAGGGCAGTTTTGCCCAAACCTATGTAACCGTAGTGGCAAAGTCAAACACGTTCAACCAAAAACTATGCGCGGCAGTGTCAATCAACTGTTGCAAAGTCAGGCAACTTCAGCTCAACCACTATAAACGGTAGTGGCAAAGTCAGGCAATTTCAGCTCAACAACTATAAACCGTAGTAGCAAAGTCAGACAACTTCAGCTCAACACTATAAACGGTAGTGGCAAAGTCAGACAACTTCAGCTCAACACTATAAACGGTAGTGGCAAAGTCAGACAACTTCAGCTCAACACTATAAACGGTAGTGGCAAAGTCGGTCAACTTCAGCTCAACATTATAGACGGTAGTGGCAAAGTCGGGCAACTTCAGCTCAACACTATAAACGGTAGTGGCAAAGTCAGGCAACTTCAGCTCAACCACTATTAACGGTAGTGGCAAAGTCAGGCAACTTCAGCTCAACACTATAAACGGTAGTGGCAAAGTCAGGCAACTTCAGCTCAACCTATAAACGGTAGTGGCAAAGTCAGACAACTTCAGCTCGACACTATAAAGGTAGTGGCAAAGTCAGGCAACTTCAGCTCAACCACTATAAACGGAAGTGGCAAAGTCAGGCAACTTCAGCTCAACACTATAAACGGTAGTGGCAAAATCAGCGAGGCAGGTTTAGCCCAAGACTATAAAACGGTAGTGGAAAAGTCAATCATGTTTAGTCCAACACTATGAACGGTAGTGGCAATGTTCATTCCAACATTATGAACAGTAGTGGCAACGTCAGACAAGCTCAGCCCAACGCTGTGAACGGTAGTGGCAATGTTCATCCCAATATTATGAACAGAAGTGGTAAAGTCAAGTTCACTCAAAAACCAATGAACGGTAGTGGCAACGCACATTCCAACATCATGAACAGCAGTGGCAACATCAAGAGAAGTTCAACCCCAACACTACGAACGGTAATGAAAATGTCCATCCCAACATTAAGAACAAGTAGTGTGGCAAAGTCAAGACAGGTTCAGCCCCCCCAACACTTATGAACAAACGGTAGAGTGGCAATGTCAGACAAGTTCTTTCCGACACAATAAACGGTTTATAAATGCAAAAAGTCAAGGCCAAGAGACGAAGCAACACAGAAGGAGAATTGACGATTCCACCACCTTTCTCATGTATAATGAAACCAACTCTGACACAGCTCCAATACTTCCCCCCCCAACCTCACCCTCCTCCTTCTTTTTCCACATGTAAACACCAACTCCTTTAACAAGAGAAGACAGAAGAGAAGACATCAACACCTCCACTCGTCTTCATACACTCACAGGCACACGCGGCCAAACACTACGAATGGTCAAAGCCAGAGAGTTGGGATGAATGAGACGGTATCGCAGAACAGAGTCAACATCCCATATACGCTCCGAGCACGAGTAGTAGGTAGGTAGTAGCCGTGACAGTGGGCAGGCAGACGCTGGGGGTGGATGTTGTGGGTGGGTGGCCATGCAGACAGGAGTAGAGGAAGACGGCCAGGAGGGACGGCGCACAGAGAGACAGCCGAGTGGCGATGGCACCAGGAGAGGAGGCTGCAATCACCTCGTGCGTCTGTGTGTCTGCTGGTCGCTACATACAGGATCCCGCCACTCAGCCCTCCGCCACACACAAGGAATGGAACTTTGTCCAGGAGAGTGAGAGAGGAGAGGGGATCGATAGCACATTTTGCAAGGTGTGCGTGTGTGTATCTGGGAAGGGGGTGCCGGTGGAGAAAGTGTGTGTGTGTATGTGTGTGTGTGTGTGAGAGACAGAGACAGAGAGAGAGACACACACAAGAGAGAGAGAGAGACAGCGAAAGAGAGAGAGAGAGAGAGAGAGAGAGGAAGGAGGAAGAGGATGAAGGAGGGCTAACACTAATCTAAAAGAACAAGTGTGTGTGTGTGTGTGTGTGTGTGTGTGTGTGTGTGTGTGTGTGTGTGTGTGGTGTGTATGTGTGTATGTGTGTGTTTGTGTGTGTGTGAGAGAGAGAGAGAGAGAGAGAATGCGGAAGAGGAGGAAGGTGGGCTAAAATCAAACACGAGAATCACTAACCGTAAAGAACAAACGTGTGTGTGTGTTTGTGTGTGTGTGTTTGTGTGTGTGTTTTTGTGTG
>JAPXFY010000021.1:59846146-59851146 GCA_030674185.1 Monoplex corrugatus
GGATTACTCCCCATCCGTCTGTACTCTCTCTCTTTTACTCCCCATCCGTCTGCAATCTCTCTCTCTCTCTCTTCTCTCTCTCTCTCTCTCTCTCTGTCTAGCTCGCTCGCTCGCTCACTCTGGTTTCGTTTTCAATCTAGATGTACGACCTGTTGCTCTTCCTTGCCGACTGTGTGTCTATTGTCTCCCTCGTAAAAGGGATGTAACTCTCAAATCACAGAACTTGATGGCAGTGAACGCTAACCAGTTCTGTGTACCCGACGAGCTGTCCCAAGGTGGAGAGTTATAACCCTTTCACTCCCTCACCCTATCCACCAGCTTCCTGCAACATTCTGTGGCGAGGAAATGAAAGGGTGAACTGCGCCAGTCCTGACGGAGGGGGTGGTGGTGGGGGTGGGGTGGGGACACATCCACTTTGCATCTGACCCCTCTGGACCCCTGCCAGTGCTGTGAATTCCTTTCTCTCTTCTTCCACGGACTCGCCAGCTGCCTGCCCCTCTTTTGACAGAGTAACAGACCCAAAATCTCATGTCTCAAGTTCAATTCCACGAGGCAAAATAAAGGTTGGCTTGCTCCATGTCCATTAATCCAATCATTCAACGTTTCACGAGTCCCGCTCCCCTTTCCTATCTCAAGACCTTGTCACTGCATACGGTTTTCACAGAATTTTAAGTCTGCCAGGGGTAACCGCTGGCAGCTTTTTTTTTTTTTTTTTTTTTTGGGGGGGGGGGGGAGGCGTGTGAAACTGTGTCAGGTAACTGCTGGCAGATTGGGGGACGCGAGGGGGGGGGGGGAGGGGGGCGTGTGGAACTGTGTCAGGTTACTGCTGGCAGATTTGGGTGTGTGTGTGTGGTACGGTCAGGTAACTGCTGGCAGATTGGAGGGGTGCATATGGAACTGTATCAGGTAACTGCTGGCAGATTTGGGTGTGTGTGTATGTGTGTGTGTGTGTGTGTGTGTGTGTGTGTGTGTGTGTGTGTGTGTGTGTGTGTGTGTGTGTGTGTGTTTAAGTGTGTGTAACTGTGCCAGGTAGCTGCTGGCAGATTTTGGAGAGTGGGGGCGTGTGGAACTGTGTCAGGTAATTGCTGGCAGATTTGGGTGTGTGTGTGGAACTGTGTTAGGTAATTGCTGGCAGATTTGGGTGTGTGTGTGGAACTGTGTCAGGTAATTGCTGGCAGATTTGGGTGTGTGTGTGGTACTATGTCAGGTAATTGCTGGCAGATTTGGGTGTGTGTGTGGTACTATGTCAGGTAATTGCTGGCAGATTTGGGTGTGTGTGTGGTACTATGTCAGGTAATTGCTGGCAGATTTGGGTGTGTGTGTGGTACTATGTCAGGTAATTGCTGACAGATTTGGGTGTGTGTGTGGTACTGTGTCAGGTAACTGCTGGCAGATTTGGGTGTGTATGTGGAACTGTGTCAGGTAACTGCTGGCAGATTTGGGTGTGTGTGTGGTACTATATCAGGTAATTGCTGGCAGATTTGGGTGTGTGTGATACTGTGTCAGGTAACTGCTGGCAGATTTGGGTGTGTGTGTGGTACTGTGTCAGGTAATTGCTGGCAGATTTGGGTGTGTGTGTGTACTATGTCAGGTAATTGCTGGCAGATTTGGGTGTGTTTGTGGTACTATGTCAGGTAATTGCTGGCAGATTTGTGTGTGTGTGTGATACTATGTCAGGTAATTGCTGGCAGATTTGGGTGTGTGTGTGATACTATGTCAGGTAATTGCTGGCAGATTTGGGTGTGTGTGTGATACTATGTCAGGTAATTGCTGGCAGATTTGGGTGTGTGTGTGATACTATGTCAGGTAATTGCTGGCAGATTTGGGTGTGTGTGGTACTATGTCAGGTAATTGCTGGCAGACTTGGGTGTGTGTGTGGAACTGTGTCAGGTAATTGCTGGAAGATTTGGGTGTGTGTGTGGTACTATATCAGGTAATTGCTGGCAGATTTGGGTGTGTGTGTGGAACTGTGTCAGGTAACTGCTGGCAGATTTGGGTGTGTGTGTGGTACTATGTCAGGTAATTGCTGGCAGATTTGAGGGTGTGTTTGGTACTGTGTCAGGTAATTGCTGGCAGATTTGGGTATTATGTGTGTGTGTGTGTGTGTGTGTGTGTGTGTGTGTGTGTGTGTGTGTGTGTGTGTGTGTGTGTGTGTGTGTGTGTGTGTGTGTGTGTGTGTAACTGTGCCAGGTAGCTGCTGGCAGATTTTGGAGAGTGGGGGCGTGTGGAACTGTGTCAGGTAATTGCTGGCAGATTTGGGTGTGTGTGTGTGGTACTGTGTCAAGTAACTGCTGGCAGATTTTTTTTGGTGGGGGGGGGGGGGGAGGGGGGCGTGTGGAACTGTCCGAGTGATATGAATTCCTTTTGAACAAATTCCAGACTACAGACTGTCTCGTCTGTTGTGTTCCTCGGTCTTCTTGTGTGTGTGTGTGTGTGTGTGTGTGTGTGTGTGTGTGTGTGTGTGTGTGTGTGTGTGTGTGTGTGTGTGTGTGTGTGTGTGTGTGTGTGTGTTAGTGTGTGTGTGTGTGTCTGTGTGTGGTGTGTGTGTGTGTGTTTGTGTGTGTTAGTGTGTGTGTGTGTGTGTGTGTGTGTGTGTTAGTGTGTGTGTGTGTCTGTGTGTGTTAGTGTGTGTGTGTTTGTGTGTGTGTGTTAGTGTGTGTGTGTGTGTGTGTGTGTGTGTGTGTGTGTGTGTTAGTGTGTGTGTGTGTGTTTGTGTTTGTGTGTGTGTTTGTGTGTGTGTGTTAGTGTGTGTGTTGTAGTGTGTTAGTGTGTGTGTGTGTTTGTGTGTTTAGTGTGTGTGTTAGTGTGTGTTTGTGTGTGTTAGTGTGTGTGTTTGTTGTGTGTTTGTGTGTGTTAGTGTGTGTGTTGTGTGTTTGTGTGTTAGTGTGTGTGTGTGTTTGTGTGTGTTAGTGTGTGTGTTGTGTTGTGTGTGTTTGTGTGTTGTGTGTGTGTGTGTTGTGTGTGTGTGTTAGTGTGTGTGTGTTAGTGTTGTGTGTGTGTTAGTGTGTGTGTGTGTGTGTAGTGTGTGTGTGTGTTAGTGTGTGTGTGTTAGTGTGTGTGTGTGTGTGTGTTAGTGTTGTGTGTGTGTGTTTGTGTTGTGTGTGTGTTAGTGTGTGTGTGTTGTGTGTGTGTGTGTTTGTGTGTGTGTGTGTAGTGTGTGTGTGTGTGTTGTGTGTGTTGTGTTTGTGTGTGTGTGTGTGTGTGTGTGTTTGTGTGTGTGTGTTGTTTGTGTGTGTGTTTGTGTGTGTGTTTTTAGTGTGTGTGTGTGTTGTGTGTGTGTGTGTGTGTGTGTGTGTGTGTGTGTGTTGTGTGTGTGTGTGTGTGTTGTTTGTGTGTGTGTGTGTGTGTGTATGTGTGTGTGTGTGTGTGAGTGTGTGTGTGTGTGTGTGTGTGTGTGTGTGTAGTGTGTGTGTGTGTGTTGTGTGTGTGTTGTTTGTGTGTGTGTTGTGTGTGTGTTTGTGTGTGTTGTGTGTGTGTGTTTGTTGTGTGTGTTTGTTGTCTTGTGTGTGTGTGTCTGTGTGCTGTGTGTGTCCCGGTGATCAGTGTTTGTCTTGTGTGTCTGTGTGTGTGTGTGTTTGTTTGTTGTTTGTTGTTTGTGTTGTGTGGTACGTGTTGTGTGTGTGTGCGTGTTCGTTCCGTACTTTGATTTAACGTTTTCATGTATATATATGTGTTTTGTGTGTGTGTGTTTGTGTGCGCGTGATGTGTGGTTACCCATCTTTATTGTACGTTTTTTCCTCAACACAATTCTGTATCATTCTGACTACCCCCGGACGAATACAAAAAAGCTCTCGCTCTCTAGATCTCTCAGTCTGTCTGTCTCTTTTGTCTGTCTGCCTGTCTCTCCCCCACTTAGTTTCATTTTCAATCTGCTACCTGTTGCTCTCCCTTGCCGGATGTGTGCCCTGCTGTCTCTCCGAGACAGGGAAACGATTCTGACCAAGGATCTGCCTACCAATAAGCGTTAGCCGGTTATGTCTATTCGCTAGCCAATTCTGGCTATCTGCTAGCCAATTCTGTCTATCCGCTAGCCAGTTCTGTCTATCTGCTAGCCAATTCTGTCTATCCGTTAGCCAGTTCTATATGTTAGCCAGTTCTGTCTATCCGCTACTCTAGTCTGTCTATCTGCTAGGCAATTCTGTCTATCCTGCTAGGCAACTGTCTGTCCATTAGCCAGTTCTGTCTATCCACTAGCCAGTTTTGTCTATCCGCAAGCCAATTCTGTCTATCTGCTAGTCAGTTCTATCCGCTACGTAAATAGTGTCTATCCAGTAGGCAATTCTGTCTATCTGCTTGGCAATTCTGTCTATCCACTAGCCAGTTCTGCATATCCGCTAGCCAGTTCTGTTTATCCGCTAGCCAGTTCTATCTGCTGGCCAATTCTGTCTATCCGCTAGCCAGTTCTATCGGTAGCCAATTCTGATCTATCCACTAGCCAATTCCACTAGCCAATTCTGTCTATCTGATAGCCTATTCTGTCTATCCCACTAGCCAATTCTGTCTATCCGCAAAGCAATTCTGTCTACCAGCTAGCCGATTCTGTCTATCCGATAGCCAATTCTGTCTACACGCTAGTCAATTCTGTCTATCCGTTAGCCAGTTCAGTCTACCCGACTGTCTGTACTCAGGTGGTGGGGAGAAATTCTGTCTATCCGCTAGCCAGTTCTATCTGCTAGCCAATTCTATCCGCTAGCCAGTTCTATCCGCTAGCCAATTCTGATCTATCCACTAGCCAATTCTGTCTATCCACTAGCCAATTCTGTCTATCCGATAGCCTGTTCTGTCTACCAGCTAGCCGATTCTGTCTATCCGATAGCCAATTCTGTCTACACGCTAGTCAATTCTGTCTATCCGTTAGTCAGTTCAGTCTACCCGACTGTCTGTACTCAGGTGGTGGGGAGAAATAAAACGCTTTCATTCCTTCACTCTATCCTTCCTTCCTGCAAGGCAATTGGTGAAAGCTGGTGGGTAGGGTGAGGGAGAGAAAGGATTTAACGGTC
>JAPXFY010000021.1:59861146-59881146 GCA_030674185.1 Monoplex corrugatus
AAAACAACCTGAATATAAATTTAAACACTAAAACATAACATAAACATAGGCCTAAATTCCCTAAAATTGCTTCCGCATATCTCATTTCCACAGAGCCAAAAAATACACTTGGTACATGTACCCAATTATTAATCTAAGAGAAAGTACGTAAGACTTTATCGAACACATACAGGTGAGAGGATCAGCAAGGCAGAAAATGATGAGAAGAAATGAGAGAAAGCAAAGGAACAAGGCAGAAACAAAGAGAGTGCCAGAAAAGAGGAAAACCCACAACAACTAACTAAGAATATATATATATATAAAAAAAATCAAAACATGTATACTTAAGTTCCAGTTGTGGAATCAGACAATAAAACATACAGACCACAGTCATACCAGCAGCTAGTGATTTAGACACGAACACAAAATCTGTAGGTTAAAACAATTCATTAACCCTGGCCATTATACTGACAAAGCTAAAAATGTATACAAACCACAACCATTGAGGTGTATAAAAAATGTCGACCACAACCACAGCTGGGTTAAGGAAGAATAGTAGGCCACAACCATTACCGGCTTAGACAAACAACACAGAACAAGAAAAAAGAAAAGAGAAAAGGGAAAAGAAGACATTTGACGTCGATTTTGGAAGCAAGACAGCGCACGGCGGATGCTAGAAATCGAAAGAGGCGGGTATCTTCAGACAGAGAAAGGATCATAGATATCTACAATATAGATTGGCAGCTCAGTACACCTGCTGTCCGACAGAAGAGGAACCAGCGGAAGCAGAACCCAAAGCTGTAGCAAAATTAGAGTTTGCGGTCTGCTGCAGACCGTCGCCTTCCATGCAAAAGCCAAGGCATGCCACAGGGGATGTTGGGATTAGATGAATATATACATCCACAGCGAGCCAGTCGAAGTCGGACCGGACACACACAGCATTCTCTGTGTTTTTCATATAAAGACTTAAAACTTTCGGACAACTTTCATTCACTAGCTATGCATCATAACTAAGGAACTCGCATCCCCAGGTATTCTTGATCTGCAATGCGTGCGCGCTTGCTTCTGTATGTCTATGAGTATATGCGTACGCCTTCATATGGAAGCGTGTTCTACCAAAGGCCTGACACCGTTTTTTCTTTCTTTCTTGTTCTACACCACATCATATGCACATATCACTGATTTATTGCTGATTTTTGCTTTTATTCATAAATTCTCTGCTGGAGCTTGTTACCCAGAAATGCTGTGCTATTTGATTCTTCATTATAATTATCATTATTCGGCTATGACTACTCTCGAACCCCATGGCACTGCACAGCAAAGATATATCATCGATAATGATAATGATAATGATTGTTTTTCTATGGTAAGATTTATCAACGAAAGCCTTTAATTCCCATACTTGCCGCGTTGTGTGCATGCTGGGTGTTTTCATGTTTCTATAAACCAAACATTGACATAACTTACAGGGCCTTTAATGTACACATTTCATATTCTGCACGCTATACACATGAAGGGGGTTTAGTTACTGGCAGGTCTGCACGCATGTTGACCTGACAGATCGGGAAATTGTTTTTAAAAATCTCCACCCTTTACCCATCAGGCGGAGGTATCTTATTGTTATTGTTGTTTAAAGCCCAGCCGACTGCGTAGAGCCATATCAGGGCTATAACCTCTGCAAAACATAGAAAACTTCAACAGAAAAAAGTAAGTAAACATATCAAAGCATTCGCACACATAATCTGAGGACATGCCTCGGCGTTGATCCTTCCGTCCAATTCATCGCACAGGGGATTTAAAAAACACACCTGAACACAAGTTAGAGCATTCCTAAGGACACCAAAAACATATCTAAAAACGGGCATAAATTACTTAAAATTGCTTCCACATATCTCACCTCCCTACAGCCAAAACATGCACTTAATACATGTACCCAATTATCAATCCTAAGTACTTAAGACTTTATCGAACACATACAGGTGAATAGACCATTAAGGCAGAAAATGATAAGAACAAATGACAGAAAGCAAAGGAGCAGGCAGAAACAAAGAGAGTGACAGAAAAGAGGAAATTTCTAGCACAGAGTTTCAAGAAAGTGGGGATACTATTTATACCGAAAGAGCCTCCGGCATCCCCACGGGGAGTCGGAGGTACATGTATCTAGGTGGATCGAACCCAAACCTTTCGACTGTAAATCCGGCATTTACCCACTTAACCACCGTGGCCTGTGGAGTGTGACAGAGCCAGTTCCCTGTCCCCCTGTCCACGTCTATGGAACTAGGTGATGAAATGCCAAGCCAGTGAGGAAAGAGCTGGTCGATGACGGGGCAAATTATTTCCTCCACAATGACAGTGCAAATTGAATGTGCTTGACGCACAGCCTTCACATCAAAGAGGACTCAAGACACACACAATTGGCAGACTGGTCTCCAGCACAAAGCCGATTCAAAACAGATGGAAGTGGGCTTTAGTCTTTATCCTGACAACTGATTCGAAACGTAAAACTGGACTTTCAGTTTTCATCCAGAAAATTTACTCCAAACACGTAGAAATGACTTATTCTTACTGTTTAAAGCCCAGTCGACTGCACTGGCACATCCGGGCTATCACCATTTCAAAACTACACAACATCGGTTAGAGAGAGAGAGAGAGAGGAGAGATGAGAGAGAGAAGGATGAGAGAGAGAGGAAAGAGAGAGAGAGAGAGAAAGAGAGAGAGAAAGAGGATGAGAAGAAAGAGAGAGAGAGAGAGAGAGAAGAAGAGAGAGAGAGAGAGAGGAGAGAGAGATGAGAGAGAGAGAGAAGAGAGAGAGAGAGAGAGAGAGAGAGAGAGAGAGAGAAGAGAGAGAGAGAGAGAGAGAGAGAGAGAGAGAGAGAGAGAGAGAGGGGAGAGAGAGAGAAAGAGAGAGAGAGAGAGAGAGAGAGAGAGAGAAGAGAGAGAGAGAGAGAGAGAGAGAGAGAGAGAGAGAGAGAGAGAGAGAGAGAGAGAGAGAGAAGAGGAGAGAGAGAGAAGAGAGAAGAGAGAGAGAGAGAAGAGAGAGAGAGAGAAAGAGAGAGAGAGAGAGAGAGAGAGAGAAGAGAGAGAGAGAGAGAGAAGAGAAGACAGACAGAGAGAGAGAGAGAAGGCTGGAAAAGAAAATTAAGTACACATATCAATCCATGTGCCCTTGTATTGACCATTCTGTCCAATTCATCACCTGAGGTTTTCAATACACAAACCTGAATACAAATGTGAAGATAACTAAGGACGCTAAAGCACACATAAAAATAGCTTAAATTACCAAAAACTGCTCCGGCAAGGCACCATCTCCTTAGAGCCAAACATACAGTCAATACAGTACCAAATATCAATCCTAAGAAAAAGTGTCTAAGGCTTTATGGAACACATACAGGTGAACAGACCAACAATGCAGAAAATGATAGGAAGAGATGACAGAAAGCAAAGAAAGAAGGCAGACACAAAGGGAATGGACCCCCCACCCCCCACCCCCCACCCCAAAAAGAGAAAATTTCTAGTACAGGATTTCCAGAAGGTGGGGACACTATTTATACTGAAAGAACCCCCGTCATCCCCACGGGAGCATAGAAATGACTTTACTCTTCATTCAAACAGATGAATCCTAACACATAGGCCTGGACTTTAGTCTCTATCCAAAAAACTGATTCATGATTCATAATATACAACAATGGACTTTATGCAGAAAGCAGAAAAATGATTCAAAACATATGAAAGTGGTCTTTAGTCTACGAAGAAAGTTCATTCAAAACGTACAGAAGTAGACTTCAGGCTTTCGTCCAGAAAGCAGATTCAAAACGTAGAAAAGTGGATTTCATCAGTCTTTACCCAGAAAAATGACTCAAAGCAACAGAAGTAGACATTACCTTTTTTTTAAATCTATAAATCTGATTCACACAGAAGTAGACTTTAGTCTTTCTCTATAAAACTGATTCAAGATATACAGAAACAGTGGCCAGTCTCTACACAGACTTCGACACAATTGAGATTTACTGTGATGGGATACAACCTTTATCTACAGAATGTCTGCTAAATAATGTGCCGCACATAATGGCCAGAAGAACTTTTCCCCTGCCTTGGACACATCGAATGATTTGAAATTCTTCAGCTCTGAAAGAACGACAAGACTTACTTCTCGTATTTAAAAAGAGCTAAAAGCTTCGTCTTAAGCGCTTTAATAAAATAACCTTTAGATGTGGAGCCAGCAAGCTGTGTCTGCTCTAGGCCTTGAAAACAACCTGGAACTATCATCATAAAATGAAAAAAAAAAACATCAACAATAATAATAATAATAACAATGAAAGGACACTACCACACCACAAGCACCAACAAATACAAACAACACACACACAACACACACACACTATACACAAACACTACACACTACAAAACAACACATCCACAAACACACAAAATGTCCCCACACAACAACGAACAAACAAGCAATCTAATAACAAATAAAACAACAACAACAACAACAACAAACAAAGCTCAAATTTGAAAACTGTTCAAATCGCTTTAATTTTTCTCATTACTCATTTGACAGAACACTTTAAATTGAGTTAAACTGAGCTAAACTTAATCTATCGTTCGCGTTTCTGGTTATCAATTATTGATTACTTTAACCTTAGCATATTACTTAGTCATATGTTTTTTTTTATGTGTTAAACCCCTCATCAATGGAGTCTTTTCTGCCAGACCAGTAACAATCTGGCCGACATTTCAACACCCCCTTGGCCCTACTTCTACTTCAACCTTACATACATGTACTCAACTGGTATCAGATTCCAGACTATGGCTTCAGTTTGAATCCTACAGATCATGAAACCATACAACAAATGGCACTAACACCCACATTCCCTACGCCTTCATGCGGCCACGGACAGGCAGACAGACATAAAAGAGAAGGAGACAGGCAGCACAGAGAGACAGCGAGAGAGAGAGAGAGAGAGAGAGGCAGAAGACAGAGAGAGAAGAGAGAGAGAGAGAGACAGAGAGAGAGAGAGAGGGAGAGGACAGAGAGAGAGAAGAGAGACGAGAAGAGAAGAGGAGAGAGAGGAGAAGAGAGACAGAGAGGCAGTTCTACTCTATCATCTTATCGAATCATCTAACAACAACACACACAACACACAACACGACACAGGCACAACACAACACAAGAAAATGAAACCACACACACCACTACTCCACCCGCGCCACTCACACACACACACACACACACACACACACACACACACACACACACACACACACACACACACACACCACTTTGTCCTGTGCTGTCCAGCTTCTGAAATAAGTTTATCCATAAAAGTATCGCAAACATCCAAACATCTTGAAAGCTGTGTTTGTTATTAAGTCCACATAGCTATGATTCCGTTAAGAATATAGTTTATTTCTGCCGAAAGCATTTAAAAAATAACGAAGATTGTCATATCGTGATATGTAGTTTGATTTTTGTTGTCAGTCTAATCTTTTTTCTCGACTACTTCTGCTTGTCACGCATTTCAGGCATCCCTTCAGTACGGGCCTACGTCTTTTTTAATAAAATATCTGAAGTCTGATGTCGCTCAGACACTCATACACACACACGCTGACAATATGGCCCTACCTGGGGGGAGCTAGGAAACAATGGAGTCTGACCTACTTGGCGGGAGCTAGGGAAACAACTGTGTTTTACTAGACACTGATAAAACAATTACCATAGCGCCATATGTCTTCCTGATGAAGCTGCTGAGAAAACTGCCATGTCTCCCTGGTCACCTTTGACGAGGGAATGAAGGAAACTAACGCCCTCGCTTCGCTTCCATGGTTACTGTGGTCATGTTCGTGTGGCAGAGATAGCCCAGCCGACCACTAAATCCCTCTCAGGGCAAATACCACGTCAAAAACAAAACAAAATTAAATAACATAAAATAACAAATAAAATAAAATAAAATAAAATAAAATAAAATAAAATAACATAAAATAAAATGAAATAAAAAGACAAGTTAAAAAACCAAGCATGTGAAAAGCCTTTCAAATTTAAACATGCTTTTAACCCGTACATTACAAGATGCAAGATAATCGCTTGCAGATTTGAATGGAGCGCATATGGAACTGTCCAAGTGTAAATGAATCCCTCTTGAAAGAGCTCCGAACTCCATACTCCACGCAAGACCGCTCCTTCCCTCCCCTTCCCTGCCCATTCCCTGCAGCTCATTTCCACACACTGTACACACACCAGTGGCCTATTGGAGCCAGAACAGCATTGTGAAAACAACTGTCTCAGACTCCTGGCCACTGCACTGACACAGAAAATAGGACAGGGGAAAACTAAACAACCTGTAAACCACCAAACACCTTTCTATATGATCAAGTGAATTTGTAAACCACACATCCACACATCAGGGCTTAAAACAGGAGGAGGAACAAAACCACTGAAACAAGGGGGGTCCGGGGCAAATCAGGGGCCATAACTTGTGCGCCGTTGGTATGAACGCTTGCAAGCCGATCACGGATGCCTTGCTCCTTTTTTTTTTTTTTTACAAACCGAAATCGCGGAATTCCGCCCAGACGCGGAACGTTTTAAGCCCTGACACATGTTTGTATGAACAAAATGCACATGTAAACTATTTCCACACATGCCTGTATGAACAAATAAACTTATAAACCATATTTTCACACATGTCTGTATGAGCAAATAAAACCATAACACATTTCACACACTATGTATGAAACACTGTACTTTTCCATACACACGTGTATGAACAATCCACATTATGCCCGTAAAAATTAGTGAACATATAAACTACACTCCATATATGCCTGTAGAACAAATGAACTTATAAACCACATTTCAATATACAGCTGTATGAACAAATGAATCTGTAAACCATATTTCACACATGCCTCTATGAATTATTGAACTTATAACCACATTTCCACACACTGTACGAACAGATAACTATAAAAAATTTCCAAATGTCTGTATGAAAATGAACTTATACATCACATTTTCCACATATGTCTGTCAATGAACTTACAAATTTCAATATGCTGTATGACAAATAATTATACATACATTTCATAGCTGTAGACGAAATAATTATAAACTTTCACGTATGCTGATAGACAATGAAATTATAATCACATTCGTACCTGGAGCAAATGAACTTATAAATCACATTTCCACATATACCTGTAGAACAATGAACTTAAACCATTCACTTACGGATACAAATGACTTTAACCACATTTTCACATATGCCTGTATGAACAAATGAACTTATAACAATTCCACATATACAGGATAACACTGAATTATAACCTTCACATATGCCTGTATGAACAAATGAACTTATAAACATTCAATATGCCCGTAAAATGACCTTATAACCACTTTTCACACACGCCTGTATGAACAAATGAACTTATAACACATTTCACAGCTGTTGAACAATGAACTTTAACACATTCAACTATGCGTATGAACAAATGAACTTATAAACCACATTTTCACACACGCTGTATGAACAAATGAACTTATAACACATTTCACATTCAGATGAACAAAGAACTTATAAACACATTTCCACACACGCCTGTATGAACAAATGAACTTATAAACCACATTTCAACATATGCCAGGATGACAATGAATTATAACTTTCCACTGCCCGTGAAAGAACTAAACGCATTTCACAAGCCTGTATGAACAAATGAACTTATAAACCACATTTCCACACAGCCTGAGAACAATGACTTAACCACTTTTCACACACGCCTGTATGAACAAATGAACTTATAAACCACATTCAACATGCGGAGAAAAAGATTATAAACGCATTTTCACACACGCCTGTATGAACAAATGAACTTATAAACCACATTTCACACAGCTGTGAACAAGACTAAACCATTCCACACCTGTATGAACAAATGAACTTATAAACAATTCACACGCTGTATGAACAATGAACTTTAACACATTTTCACACACGCCTGTATGAACAAATGAACTTAACAATTCACACAGCCTGTACACAATGAACTTTTAAACCATTTCACACGCCTGTATGAACAAATGAACTTATAAACCACATTTTCACACACGCCTGTATGAACAAATGAACTTATAAACCACATTTCAACAAGCCGGATGAACAATGATTTAACAATTTCAAATATGCAGGAGAACAATGAACTATAACAATTTCAAATGCCATGAACAATATACTATAACACATTAACATAGCCAGGTATGAACAAATGAACTTATAAACCGCATTTTCACACACGCCTGTATGGAAGAATGAATCTGTAAATCATTTCCAAACACGTCTCTACGACCAAACGAACCTGTAACCCATAGTTTGAATTGTCTACACCCAAACCAGCAGGAACAATCTTCTACAGCACAGTGCACACATTTCCATACCGATCGCTGCAGACAATGTCATCTTTTTCACACCAATGCCCACAGTTTTCAATATAAAGTCTCCCGTCTTTTTCAGCACAACTTCACACAATCTCCTCCATTATAGACCGCACATGTGTGGGTGTGTGTGTGTGGGTGTGTTGTGGTGGTGTTGTGGTGTGAGTGAGTGGTGAGTGAGTGAGTAAGTGTGTGTGTGTGTGTGTGTGTGTGTTGTGTGTGTGGTGCGTGGTGTGTGTGTGTGTGTGGTGGTGATGTGAGTGGTGAGTGAGTAGTGTGTGTGTGTGTGTGTGTGTGTGTGTGTGTTTGTGTGTGTGTTGTCTGTGTGTGTCGTGTTTGTTGTTGTTTTGTGTGTGTGTGTGTGCGTGTGGTGTGTGGTGTGGGGTGTGTGTGTGTTGTTTGTGTGTGTGTGTGTTCAGAGCTGACAGAGAGAACATAAAAGTGATACAGCCTAGCCTATAACTCTCTGGTCAACTATCACCACACCACACCACACACACACACACAAACACACACACAAGACACACACAATATATATATATATATATATGTGGATAGTGTATTGATGTAGTGTCCGTAGTGTCAGTGTGATAGAATAATAGAGAGAAACAGATAGATAGAAGAAGATAGATAGACAGATAGATAGATAGATCAGAAGACAATAGATAGATATATAGATAGATAGATAGATAGATAGACAGATAGATAGAAGAAGATAGATAGATAGATAGATAGATAGTAGATAGATCCATGTAAGTCACGCGCTTTAGCGGACGCAACCATAAAATCATATCCCACATTGCTAAGCACAAGATCCAAGCTTCTATGAAGGAATATCGCGGATAACTGCCAAAAAGAGGAAGAGGTGGGGGGGGGGGGGGGGAGTGGAAATTAGAAACTGGATCTATTATGAAACAGTACCTGACACCAGCTGACCGACTAAAAGAGCATTAAGATGAACAGTAAACACGCCAAATTTTAGACTACCAGCTGGAATTGAACTCGAGACAACAGATCTGGAGTCCACGGCTCTATCAACACAGGCAACCAGCCCGCATCCATAGGTTAGCACACCTCCTCGAACACGACTTAGTCCAACAGTAACTAGCACACCAAACTAATTAAACACACGAAGCTTTCAATAAAATAGGACCCACTCCGTGGTGGCCGAAACAATATCAACCATTTAACTCCCGCACCCTACCCACGAACTACAAAAATTTAACCCTTCGACTCCGTCACCCCAGCACGAAGATGGTGGATAGGGTGAGGGAGTCAAAGGGTTAAAGTTTTTGCTTTGCTAGCATGGTTGACAATGCAGGATGCTGGGGGGAGTCAAAGGGTTAACCGTACCCAGCACCCCAACACACAGAAACGTCGTCCAATGATGGTGGATATCATCACAGTATGAACCACACGAAGCATACGACACGTCCGACTCCCCAAAGACGCTCATAAACACGAAGTCAAAACCACAGGCATTACAACTTGGCCGTGTTCAGTCCCATACTACTAGCGCACGCCTGCACCATATGAACCACACGTACAACCTGCACTAAACAAGAGTGCACAACTCACTATCAGCACAATATTAACAAACAAACGGGCACAGCAGACAATGAACACGTTCATCCCAAATGGCGGCCCAAACTTTTCTGCCCCTGCTCAAGCCAACGTGTTTATCGCCGCCACGTTGCCACAGCAACAAACTGCGACTCTCAAAACTTCCACTACAGAGAGAGAGAGAGAGAGAGAGAGAGAGAGAGAGAGAGAGAGAGAGAGAGAGCAGACAGACAGACAGACAGACAGAGAAACAGACACAGAGAAGAGAGAGAGAGAGAGAGAGAGAGAGAGAGAGAGAGAGAGAGTGTGTTAATGGGGGGAGGGGAAGACAGATTAACATACAAGATGGTCAAGCCAAATCAAATAAAATCCTTTCAATCGACAATAACCAAGAACATCTCTTCAAGGCATGTGTTTTTAGTTATCTATTTAGTTTTTTTTTCTGTTTGTTTTTGTTTCTGCTTTTGTTCGAGGGCAGCAATTCTGAAGTCGCCATTTACGAGTATGGCCGTTTTCTGTTTCAACCCACCACATAGACAGTCATACTTCGTTTTCAGAGGTGTGCATGCATGACGTTTTAGTGTCTCATAAGCCACCGAACATTGTACTGACATGGCTGACAAGATCTTTTACGTGCGTATTTGATGGTCCGCGTGCCTGTACATACAATGAAAGGCCTAATGACGGAGACAGCTATTCAGACTGTTATTGCTATCGTCGTTTAAAGCCCAACCGACTGCGTACAGCCATATCAGGGCTATAACCGCTTCAAAACATACAAAACTTCAACAAGAAAAAAAAAAAGAAAAAAAAAAAGAAAATTAAGTAAACGTATCTATGCAGTCGAGTACATAATCTAAGGACATGCCCCTGGCGTTGACCGCTCCGTCCAATTCATCGCACAGGGGATTTAAAAACACCTGAATACAAATTTAAGCATACCTAAAGACACTAAAACATATATAAAAACGAGCATAAATTGCCTAAAATTGCTTCCGCACACCTCACTTCCCTTGAGCCAAAATGCACGTCATTCATGTCCCCAATCATCAATCCTAAGAAAAAGTACCTAAGTCTTTATCGAATACATACAGGTGAATGGACCAGCAAAGCAGAAAATGATAGGAAGAAATGACACAAAGCAAAGGAACAAAGCAGAAACAAAGAGATCGACAGAAAAGATGAAATTTCCAGCACAGAATTCAGAAGGTGGGTACTACTATTTATTTTTGAAAGAGTCCCAGCATCCTACAGGGGGGGGGGGGGGGAGGGGGGAAAGCAAGTCAGATGAACAATGAGATACGTGTATGTAAGAGTTACGTTCCTTGCCAAGACACATCTGACATAGCGTGCATATATACATATGTCGTGTTATTTTCATGCCGTTTTGTGTGATTTACATATCTTCTGAGAGACGGTCATCTTGAGATTTGATCAAACAATATCAAAGTGACACATTTTTGGCATACAGCTTTACATGCTGACAATTAAGAACCTGTACACACCTTTACAAAAGCTCAAAGGGACATGGGGTTTACAAAGTTTTATTTTTCTTAAATCATACACAGTCAGCGTAAAAGAGCTGTAGAAAATTACTCGTACACAGTTTGCTAGATGTGGCCAAGACGTTTCAATGCCTCTGAAATGAAGAAAGCCTAAACCCTTCAATGATTCAAATGTGTGAGCCAAACTGGGTAAATATCTGTTGACAAACAATTGAGAAATCCTTGCTCAAATAATCATTTCTCCTCTGAGGACCTTCTGCTGTCTGGCTCTCTCTGAAGGGTTTTGTTTTTGACTACATCGCAGACGAAAGCGACAGTCAAGTGAGTAAGCATCAAACATCCATTTGGAAAGTCCTCGGTTCCACCCACCTGGAGTATAAATCACCATCACCATCATCACCATCACCATCATCATCATGTACCCTGCCGCATGGCGTTGGCGATCATGGCCCTCCATACGAATATATCTTTTGACGCCGCAAGTACATCTGGATAAAGGGGGGGGGGGTGTTTCCCGACCTCCTGGGACAACATGTGTGCAGGCAGACCTCTCAGTGCCTAAATCCCCTTTGGGTATATAGCTACGCCGAGCATCAAATATGCACGCTAAAAAATCCTGTAAGTCACATCAGAAAGAAACATGAAAACATCGAACGAGCATGTATGACTACCGACGACGGAGTATGCAGACTGTGCAGCAACATACTACCTGCACAGTGTGGGCAAAACGAAGCGCATGCTCGCATCAGAGAAATATCAGAACCGAGAACACTCAGAACGCTGAAAAAGGAAAAAGTCTTCATATTATGAGTATCAGGGACCCGTTGAAATTACGCCCGTTCAAATAATTACAAGAAATTGTTGCATCGCGTTTTGCAAGACACGTATTCAAAATTGTGTAAAGATGTAGCCATCAAGAACCAAAAAATTCTGCTGATCCATTTATAAAGACACGCAGGCACGCACGCGCGCGCGCGCGCGCCACACACACACACACACACACACACACACACACACAATTTAGCCAGGATTAACCCCATCTCCCGTATTCTTTCTTTTTCTCGTTTCAGTGTCCAGTATGCTGCCGCCTGTGTGCATCAGACTTTGGCTTGAGATCCCACATGAGGGTACACAAATAAAAAAAAGTGCTAGGTTGGACTTTATCGACCACGATATTCGACCATATATATATATATATATATATATATATATATATATATATATATATATATACATACACACATATATATATATATATATACATACACACATAAATATATATATATTATATATATATACATATATGTGTATATGAATATATATATATACAGATATAAATATATATATAGATATATACATACACCACACACACACACACACACACACACACACACACACACACACACACATATATATATATATGTCTTTGTAAGGAGATTGAAGAAGACGAGACCACCCCCTAAATACGAATGTACACGATCAGTGATCAAAACCAGCCAGCTCTTTTTTCTTTCCTTCTCTTCTTTCCTTCCTTCTTTCTTTCCTTCTTCTTTCTTTCCTTCCTTCTTTCTTTCTCCTTCTTTCTTTCTTTCTTCTTCCTCTTCTTTCCTTCTTTTTTCTTTCCTTCTTCTTTCTTTCCTTCTTTCTTTCTTTCCTTCCTTCTTTCTTTCCTTCCTTCTTTCTTTCCTTCTTTCTTTCTTTCTTTCCTTCCTTCTTTCTTTCCTTCTTTCTTTCTTTCCTTCTTTCTTTCTTTCCTTCTTTCTTTCCTTCCTTCTTTCTTTCCTTCCTTCTTTCCTTCCTTCTTTCTTTCCTTCTTTCTTTCTTTCTTTCCTTCCTTCTTTCCTTCCTTCTTTCCTTCCTTCTTTCCTTCCTTCTTTCTTTCCTTCCTTCTTTCCTTCCTTCTTTCTTTCCTTCTTTCTTTCCTTCCTTCTTCTTTTCCTTCTTTCTTTCTTTCCTTCCTTCTTTCTTTCCTTTCTTCTTTCTTTCCTTCTTTCTTTCCTTCCTTCTTTCTTTCCTTCCTTCTTTCTTTCCTTCTTTCTTTCCTTCCTTCTTTCTTTCTTTCCTTCTTTCTTTCTTTCCTTCCTTCTTTCTTTCCTTCCTTCTTTCTTTCTTTCCTTCTTTCTTTCCTTCTTTCTTTCCTTCCTTCTTTCTTTCCTTCCTTCTTTCTTTCCTTCTTTCTTTCCTTCCTTCTTTCTTTCCTTTTCATCTCTTCTCGTTCTCTTAGGGGCCATAGTGGTGGGGATAAGGTTCGCGAATCTGATCGATCAGCCTCCATGCTTACACTTGCTCTTTTTAAATGCAAAGTCATGGCGATTGGGCGAGGCAGAGCGAGACGTGGCAGGACAGGGAACAAGACAAAGGGGGTGGGGACATAGGTGCGGTGGGGTGGGGTGGGGGTGGGGTGCAGAATCGGAAGAATGCTGGAGGGACGGGGAGAAAAGAAAAAAGAGCGAATCAGCACAAACTGCTTCAACCTTGTCCGATTTCTGGGTCAAGTTTACCGCTGTTTTCCTTCGGTCTTTTCAAGAGGTCACTAAACTGGGGTTGGTCTGTTTCGCCACGGCTAATTCACTTGAACAAGAAAGATGATAGATCAATTACTGTTTTCATTTGTATAGCACACGCGGTTCGTCTCACAAGCATGCTTGTTGCACTTTACAGTACCAGAACATTTATCAGACTAAACATTTAAGCACGATATAACAGGGGACAGAGAGAGAGAGAGAGAGAGAGAGAGAGAGAGAGAGAGAGAGAGAGAGAGAAAAGAGAGACAGACAAAGAGAGCCCCCCCCCCCCCCCCCACTTTTCCAAGATCTTGCAAGCGCTTAAGATTTTGCGCAGAGTCAAGGAGTCAGACAATTATTGACAGATTGAGTGGAGCGCATACGAAATAACCTGAGTGCCGTAAATCCATTTTGAATGATCGAACTCGAAACTTCTCCACAACTACTTGATTTAAGCCCCTTGACTCCTTATGAAGCCATGACCCTCTTCCAATTATCCTCCAACTTGCGCCATCTTCCAATTATCCTCCAACTCACGGCCCTCTTCCAATTATCCTCCAACTTGCGCCCTCTTCCAATTATCCTCCAACTTACGGCCCTCTTCCAATTATCATCCAACTTACGGCCGTCTTCCAGTCATCCTCCAACTTCCGTCCTCTTGCAATTATCCTCCAACTTTCGCGCTTCGCACCATTCTCTGCAATATCTCCAATTTCGGCGTCTCAGTCATCCTCCAACTTAAGGCCATCTTCAAGTCATCCTCCAACTTAACGCCATCTTCCAGTCATCCTCCAACTTCCACCATCTTCCCATCCTCCTCCAACTTCCGTCCTCTTGCAATTATGCTCCAGCTTAAGGCCATCTTCCAGTCATCTCCAACTTACGGCCATCTTCAAGTCATCCTCCAACTTACGGCCATCTTCAAGTCATCCTCCAACTTACGGCCATCTTCAAGTCATCCTCCAACTTACGGCTATCTTCAAGTCATCCTCCAACTTACGGCCATCTTCAAGTCATCCTCCAACTTAAGGCCATCTTCAAGTCATCCTCCAACTTACGGCCATCTTCAAGTCATCCTCCAACTTATGGCCATCTTCCAGTCATCCTCCAACTTACGGCCATCTTCCAGTCATCCTCCAGATTACGGCCATCTTTCAGTCATCCTCCAATTACGGCCATCTTCCAAGTCATCCTCCAACTTACGGCCATCTTCCAGTCATCCTCCAACTTACGGCCATCTTCTAGTCATCCTCCAACTTACGGCCATCTTCCAGTCATCCTCCAACTTACGGCCATCTTCCAGTCATCCTCCAACTTAAATGGCCATCTTCAGTCATCCTCCAACTTACGGCCATCTTCAGTCATCCTCCAACTTACGGCCATCTTCCAGTCATCCTCCAACTTACGGCCATTTTCCAGTCATCCTCCAACTTACGGCCATCTTCCAGTCATCCTCCAACTTACGGCCATCTTCCAGTCATCCTCCAACTTAACGCCATATTCCAGTCATCCTCCATCTTACGGCCATCTTCCAGTCATCCTCCAACTTACGGCCATCTTCCAGTCATCCTCCAACTTACGGCCATCTTCCAGTCATCCTCCAACTTACGGCCATCTTCCAGTCATCCTCCAACTTAATGCCATCTTCCAGTCATCCTCCAACTTAACGCCATCTTGCTGTCATCCTCCAACTTACTGCCCTCTCGGGGTCAACGAATGCTTCTGCAATTAACTGTGCACTTGAAATATGAAAACACTTTACCACGCAGGAAAAGAAGCATTAGGTCTCACTGGACCTATTCAACATCTAGTCCCTTCACCTAAGGTACAGCAGGTACACAAAAAAGTAACACAACAAAGTTTCAGCAAGGGAAGTAAGCCAGATACAAACGCCGCTTGCTGTCACGATTTTATCCTCAATAACCACTTTAGAATCAACGCTTCGACGCCGATATTTCAGACACAAACACCAGTTAAGTTCATGTTCAAAGATAGCACATTGTTAACAATGAATGGGCATCGCCTACCTTGTGTCATGAAAAGACTGCACGCCATCAACCGACGGAAACAAAAGGGGGATAAATTCCCCAGAAGCGTTCATTGTTTGCGTGTCTGGCGAGGGAAGTTATGGGTCCTAAACGTTTTCGTCCACGAACAGTTCGCTCAGAAATCCTGATGATATATGTGTTTTTAAACACAATATACCGGGGGTATCAGACTGTGGGCACTGCCTAATTCTTGACATAAACCTTCCCATCTCCTGAATTCGTCGGTCCAGATCCCCAAATTATAACAGATCCTCCATAAATCCCCCATAAACAAGGAAAGAACCTGAAGCATTTTTTTCCTCACAGGCACAAACACACCAGTGATAGATAATGGGAGCCGTCCTCATAATGCTGGACCCGAGAAAAGCTGAGAACTACCGCCTCATTCCCCTACGACGCCTCAGGGTTAAGAGACAATGTTAACATTTATACGTGCACATGAGAGAGGGAGGAAGGGGAGAGAGAGAGAGAGAGAGAGAGGAGAGAGAGAGAGAGAGAGAGAGAGAGAGAGAGGAGAGAGATTAGGAAAAGACAGAAAAGTTTCCATTTTCAAATATTTAATCCTTGCTTCCCAAAAGATGCATATCTGGAATTCTTCGAGGTTAACAAAGAGTGAAAGCACCACTATTCCCCCGCCGCCCCCTTTTGTTCCACGGCCTTCGCTATTACCATCATCATCCCTCACCCAAACAAATTCTCTCTCCTCTCCCCCTTTCTTCTCTTCTTCTTACCAAAGCCAAGCGAATTTTGAATACGTTGTTGCTGTTTAAGCCATATCACCATATTGGTCATTAATTTGTACATCCAAGAATACTGTTCTAATCACTCATAGTGTAGTGTGTTGTGTTTTGTTATATATTGTTAATATTTATATTGATGTTTTGTTCACACATCCCTTCGTGAGGGGCCATGGCCTATAATATGAATAAATCATTTGAAGTCTAAACGCTCTCTCTCTCTCTGTATGTGTCTGTGTCTGCATGTCTGTCTGTCTGTCTTACACCGTAAACGTTCCCTTCCTATCTCAACGGCCTGCACACTAACATATCTCCCCCACCAAAATCTAACATCAACGGTTACTTATCAGAAACACAAATTTTACTTGATTTTGTGATACACGTTCTGGCATGTAAACCATGCATTATCTCTCTTTTCTACGTTCTCTAACCATGATATCTCTCTTTCTCGTCTCTCTCGTTCTCTACGTAAACCATGAATTATCTCTTCTTTCTCCTCCTCGTTCTTGTAAACATGAATCTCTCTTTCTCGTCTCTCCGTTTCTTGTAAACCATGAATTATCTCTTCTCTCTTTCTCATCTCTCTCGTTCTTCTATGTAAACCATGAATTATCTCTTCTCTCTTTCTCGTCTCTCTCGTTCTTCTATGTAAACCATGAATTATCTCTTCTCTTCTCGTCTCTCTCGTTCTTCTATGTAAACCATGAATTATCTCTTCTCTTTTTCTCGTCTCTCTCGTTCTTCTATGTAAACCATGAATTATCTCTCTCTCTCTCTTTCTCATCTCTCCCGTTCTTCTATGTAAACCATGAATTATCTCCTCTCTTTCTCGTCTCTCTCGTTCTTCTATCTCATATTCTTCTGCTTCTACTTTAACCCCCCCCCCCTTTATTTTTTCTCTCTCCTGTCTGTCATATTCTCTTTATCTGATTTATTCTTACTTTATTTCTTTAGTTTTAATGAATGCATTTCGCTTTTCATGCCTGTATGCTTACAGACGTGTGGAATAGCGATGGCTAAATGACAGGTCGAATTCTCCGTGCTTCACTAACAGGTCTGATATGTGTATGTAATTCCATACGAGTTTGGAGAAGAACGTTATACAAAAGACAACTTACAATTACAAGGACTATCCTGAGCAATGAAATGTTTTCAACTTTCCAAGTTTTCTCGTTTCTACTCGACTCTCCCTCTCCGCCCCCTTCCTTCATTTCGTTTTTTTTTTTTTATTTCTTCTCTCCCCTCTCTCACCCTCACCCCCCTCTCCCTCCATTTCTTCCATATCTCTCATTCTCAATACAACAAAATAAAATATTTCAAATTTTCAGATTTGTATTTTGTTGATCTGTTTGTATGATTACAGTTTACTTGTATTCATGTAGACTCTTGCAAGAATATTAAACTGCATCTGTATTAGTGTAGACACCCTCCATAGGCAACGGCTGGACATAAAAATAAGTAGCAGTAATATGCTTATCCACTACCCATAGTAAAAAAACAACATGTTTTTGCTCTTGTTTTTCGTTCGTTGCTCTGCTTCACCTTTCTCCTCCTCCCCCCCCCCTTCTCTCTCTGTCTTTGTCCATGTCTATCCTCCCCTTCCCCCCCACCCTGTGTCTTTCGGGCACATGATTGTCGTGATTAGCTTGTCGCCTGTGGATGCACTCTGTCACAGACTGCCCGTAATTGCGCAAAGTACACATCGACCTCCACAGGATCGCGCAAGGATAAGGCATAAAATGCGACCACACCTAAAGACCTTATCCCCTCCCTCGTCATCCCCACTACTGTACTCCCCCCTGCTCCCCCCTCCCCCTTTTCTCCTGCCCTCCCTCTCTCCTCCTCCCGAGAGGCAAGCAAACGTGCAAGCCATTAGGTTGGAAGCAATTTTACCTTTTTGTTCCTGGCCTTTCTTGCCCAGTCTTTGGCCTGTTGGCGGGTAATGGCCGCACTGTGCTCAATCAGCTCCTTATTCTTGTTTGCTGACCTTGTGTGTGTGGGGGGTGGGGGTGGGGATGAAGGAGGAAGGGGTGTAACCCTTGTGTGGGGGATGAAGGAGGAGGGAGTGTAAGGAAGAGAGGGAAGAATAATTTTTAAAAAATCACTCAAAGTGTTTCCTTTCTTTCTGGTCTGGGTATCTACCATCTGATGGGTAAGTGTGGAGAGTTTTAATAATAATAATACTAATACTACTAATAATGATAATAATAATAACAATAATAATAATAATAACAACAACAATAATAATAATATAATAAAAAATAAATCACTTTTATATAGCTGCTATTCTCCTACACACTAAAGACTCACCGCGCTTTACATTAGTTAGTTCATTTTTCCCAATCAGTCCTACGCCTAGTGGTCAATTATACTACTGTGGTCAATTACACTAACTCCCACTCCTGTCCCTCCTCCCCTCCCAACACACACACTAGCACAACTGTTGCAAGCAAGTACTAATATATATATTACTGAATCAGAAAGATAAAAAAATCATGTTTCTTTACTGGTAGTATTTATCAAAAAGATGAGTTTTGAGGCCCGCCTTGAAAGAAAAGGGAGATGACAAACGGCGCAGAGCAAAAAGGGCAGATCATTCCAGACAAGCGGGGCCTGGCAACGGAAGGCTCGGTGTCCTATGGTTTTTGTCTTCCGATCTCCCAGACCAACACGTGTGCGACCTGGTTGTGCTTAAGCCCTCTTTGAGTGTGCACAGTGAATGTACATGTTAAAGCTTCTGTAAGTCATGTCATGGCTGGAAAAGCGGAAACAACAGTATGGACGCCCACCAAAGACAGTCAATGCAGGCTGCGCAGCAACATGTCGTCTGCACAGTGCCGGCAATCAACACAACATTAGTTATTATGATAATAAAACGTTATGGAACTAATAACAAGAATTTGTGTATGTATGTATGTATGTATGTATGTATGTATGTATGTATGTATGTATGTATGTATGTATGATATGTATGAATGTATGTATGTATGTATGTATGTATGTATGTAATGTATGTATGATGTATGTATTGTATGTATGTATGTATGTATGTATGTAGTATGTATGTATGTATGTAATGATATGTATGTATGTATGTATGTATGTATATGAGTATGTATGTATGTATGTAGTATGATGTATATGAGAGAGAGAAGAGAGCAGAGAGAGACAGACAGACGAGAGAGAGACAGACAAGAGAGAAGACAGACAGACAGACAGACAGACGACACGAA
>JAPXFY010000021.1:59886146-59888646 GCA_030674185.1 Monoplex corrugatus
CTGGTGACAAAACACAACCCTGTCTGACTCCTATTTTGATGTTTTGGAAAGAGCCTATATTGTTGTTTTTTTTAATTCTCATTGTAGCTGTTTGTTCCCATAACATATCTCTGATTATTCGTAGATCTTTTCCATCAGTATTGAGTCTTTCTAGCTGGCTGATCAATTCTTCATGTCTTACCCGATCGAAAGCCTTGGTATAATCAACAAAGCATAAATATAACTCCTTGTTCATCTCGATTGACTTCTCTATGATAGTTCGTAACATTTATATGGCATTAATAGCTCCTTTCCCTTCCACAAATCCACACTGTTCATCTGCAATTTCTCTTTTGATTTTATTCCTTGTCCTCATCATGATTATTCTTAATAGGATCTTAGTTACATGACTCATCAAACTGATTGTGCGATGGAGTTCGCATTCTATAGCCCTGTCTTCTTTGGAAGTGCAATGAAAATTGATTTTGACATATCTTTTTCCAGTGTCGTAAATTTCATTTAGGAGGACTGTTATTTTTTCTATACCGAATTCCTCCAGGGCTTCAATCGTTATCACTACCATTATAATTATCATTATCATTATTACTATTGATATCACTATTAATATTACTACTACTACTATTATTATTATTCCTGTCGTTGTTCTTGCTGTTCTTATTCTTATCATTAATAATACTATTATCATAAGTGAAACGGCGACATGTTTGCTCTGTATCGTAGCTGACAAAGCAGGACGGATGTGGAGAGGTTGAGGCACTCAAAAGGTTAATTACATTAACGGTTGACTGTAGGAATAACCCTGCAGCACTCTTTCTTCAATCAAGAGCTGATTGGTGATGCTAGCCGCTTGATGGAAGAAAACCAGCAGTAATGAATGTCAGAGGCAAAAGGCAAACCACATGTTGCTTCCAAGTGAAGATAACGATGTGAAAGTGAATGGGAAGAATACCCCCCCCCCAAAAAAAAAAAAAAAACAACAACAACAACAACAAAAACAAACACCAACAACAAAAACAAAAAAACAAACAAACAAAATCTCCACACACAAACAAACGAATACATAAAAACAAATAAATAAAGTTCAAAAGATATCAAGGTACAATATAAACATTTTGCTGGTAACGAGAATGGTGAACTTGATCATGGACTGAATGATGATAATTACTCTTCACAGTTAAGGTCATTTCTCATCCAGAATTGTAATGGTGGGCGCAAAACGCGCGTGCACGTGCACACACACACACACACACACACACACACACACACACACACACACACACAACACACACACACACACACACACACACACACAGAGTCATTACCATAACATCTACTGTCAGGTTGACATAAAAGACATATACACACACGCACTGACAGACGCTATCGATCGACATGAATAAATCTCTCCCACTGCACAGGGGAGAGAGAGAGAGAGAGAGAGAGAGAGAGAGAGAGAGAGAGAGAGAGAGAGAGAGAGAGAGAGAGAGAGAGAGAGAGAGAGACAGACAAACAAGAGAGAGAGAGAGAGAGAGAGAATATGTGTGTATCTATCTATCTATCTATCTATCTATCTATCTATCTATCTATCTATCTGTCTGTCTATCTGTCTGTCTATCTATCTACTTATCTGTCTATCTATCTATCTCTCTCTCTCTCTCTCTCTCTCTCTCTTCTCTAGATGTCTGTGTGTGTGTGTGTGCGTGTGTGTGTGTGTGTGTGTGTGTGTGTGTGTGTGTGTGTGTGTGTGTGTGTGTGTGAGTGTGTGTGTGTGTGTGAGTGTGTGTGTGTAGTACGTGTGTGTAGGAAACAAGACAAAACATAGCCAAACAACAACAACAGCAAGCTAATTCATAAATCTATATTCTCAAGCAGACGGTGGTGACAATGTGTCTTACGGAACGAACGAATAAAGATCTTTCATCAGGCCGCTCTGCCAAACGGGTTAACAAATCCCCAGCGACAAAATCTTTTCATCTAAATAATTCAACTTGCTTCTGTCTACATTCCAATCGTAACTGTTCAGACATGCTGAGCGAAACTAATGCCAACGTTGATATATACAACGATACAAAACCAGAAACATGAAGAGAGAATTAAAATTTTTCAAAAATTAAAAAGACTGGTCAAAACAAGAAAATAAATTACCAGTTACACAGCTTTTGTCAAATAATTAAAATAAAATGAAATTAGATGAATAAATAAACAAACAAATGAATACATAAATAAATTAATAGATAAATAAACAAATAAATACTAAATAAATAAATAGATAAATAAACAAATACAGTGGAGTCCATTAATAACGACAACTGTAATAACGAGAACACTGTAGTAACGAGACATTTTTCAATCCCCGTTTTTTATCCTTCTTAATCTTTAAGAATAAACCATTGGGTTTAACGAGAGTTAGTGGATAATCATCTCGGTAATAACGAGAGATTTTCTATCCTTCCTGGTCACAAAAGTTCTCGCCACTCGCCCCACCCCCATCTCGTCGTCA
>JAPXFY010000021.1:59896146-59898646 GCA_030674185.1 Monoplex corrugatus
TCTCTTTCTGTGGCATGTGTGCTCTCTCTTTCTGAGGCATGTGTGCTCTCTCTTTCTGTGCAGGTGTGCTCTCTCTTTCTGTGGCAGGTGTGCTCTCTCTTTCTGTGGCATGTGTGCTCTCTCTTTCTGTGGCATGTGTGCTCTCTCTTTCTGTGGCATGTGTGCTCTCTCTTTCTGAGGCATGTGTGCTCTCTCTTTCTGAGGCATGTGTGCTCTCTCTTTCTGTGCAGGTGTGCTCTCTCTTTCTGTGCAGGTGTGCTCTCTCTTTCTGTGCAGGTGTGCTCTCTCTTTCTGAGGCATGTGTGCTCTCTCTTTCTGAGGCATGTGTGCTCTCTCTTTCTGAGGCATGTGTGCTCTCTCTTTCTGTGCAGGTGTGCTCTCTCTTTCTGTGGCATGTGTGCTCTCTCTCTTTCTGTGCAGGTGTGCTCTCTCTTTCTGAGGCATGTGTACTCTCTCTTTCTGAGGCAGGTGTGCTCTCTCTTTCTGTGGCATGTGTGCTCTCTCTTTCTGTGCAGGTGTGCTCTCTCTTTCTGAGGCATGTGTGCTCTCTCTTTCTGAGGCATGTGTGCTCTCTCTTTCTGAGGCATGTGTGCTCTCTCTTTCTGAGGCATGTGTGCTCTCTCTTTCTGTGGCATGTGTGCTCTCTCTTTCTGTGGCATGTGTGCTCTCTCTTTCTGTGGCATGTGTGCTCTCTCTTTCTGTGGCATGTGTGCTCTCTCTTTCTGTGCAGGTGTGGTCTACTCTCTCTTTCTGTGCAGGTGTGCTCTCTCTTTTTGTGCATGTGTGCTCTCTCTTTCTGAGACATGTGTGCTCTCTCTTTCTGAGGCATGTGTGCTCTCTCTTTCTGAGGTATGTGTGCTCTCTCTTTCTGAGGCATGTGTGCTCTCTCTTTCTGTGGCATGTGTGCTCTCTCTTTCTGTGGCATGTGTGCTCTCTCTTTCTGTGGCATGTGTGCTCTCTCTTTCTGTGGCATGTGTGCTCTCTCTTTCTGTGCAGGTGTGCTCTCTCTTTCTGTGCAGGTGTGGTGTGCTCTCTCTTTCTGTGCATGTGTGCGCTCTGTGTATGTGCATGTGTGCGCTCCATTTCTGTATACAAGTGAAAATGTAAGCCTGTATCTCTGACATGGTGCCAGACATGTTCTCTCTCTCTCTCTCTCCCTCCCTCCCTCCCTCCCTCCCTCTCTCTCTCTCTCTCTCCCTCCCTCCCTCTCTCTCTCTCTCCATTTGCAGTGCTTATGCGAGGGGCGGGAGTGAGTGATTTCGTCTTTCCTGTATGCAAATGGCCAGGTCCATTCACACATTTTTGCTGATGTGAAAATAAGTACAGAGTGGGAATGCCGTGGTATCACAATGGCTTTAAATTACGTTCTTCCCTACCGTCCCCCTCCTCTCTCTTCCCCCCCACCCCCCTCCCCCCCTCAAACCATGAAACCATATTACTGTTAAATCTCTCTCTCTCTCTCTCTCTCTCTTCGTCTCTCTCTCTACGTAGCTGCACGAGTGCGTGTGTGCGCGCGTACATGTATGCGGAAGACTGAAGGGAAAGATGGAAAACATGCTCATGGAAATGTTTCGACGTAACATGATCCTAAATTTAAAAATGTGAAACTGAACTCGATCCCTTAGGGATCATACAGTGAATCCTGATGAATTTTAACAGCAGCGTGCACGAATAAATCGTGTTTTCACACACACACACACACACACACACAACACACACACACACACACACACACACACACAACACACACACACACGCACACACACACGCATACACCCGCGCACGCACGCACGCACGCACGCACGCACACACACCACGCACGCACACACACACACACACACACACACACACACACACACACACACACACAAACAAGATCTGAAATGATATTGGAAAATAGTCACTTGATTCATAGTTTATCCTTAAGAGGCACTGATATTACTTTCTGCTGGATACCATCTCATAGTTCTTTTCATTATAATGATATGGTTGATAGGGCTGCCAAACGGGGGGCAAAGAGCTCACCTGATTCAAATAATATACAGCTTTCTCTCTCATTGCATGAGTGTTATACCTTTGTGGACACCTACGTATGGAAGTAGTTCCAAGATAAACAGAAAAAGTATAAAAAGTGTTACATGAACTTTGAAATTAGCAAATCACCCAAGCCGTTTCCTGCCAGCAGAATTATACAATCCCTTATGTATAGGTGGAAACTTGATGCATTCAAAACAAAACACACCAGGAATATAGTGTGTTTGTGTGGAAAGAAGATAACGCATAGTCATATACTTTCATGTGTTCAGGTAACACGACATATTCCTATACTCTCTACAAAGACAATTTCTGACATATTTGCCTCACCATCATTAATATATGAATTTTTTGTTAGCCTGTCAAAAAGTCCTATAGCGAATTACCTTTAACATGTTATTTCACTTGTTCACCGTTGTGGTTAGTCGATTCTTAGTTTTGACTTTTATTCATTTATTCTAGATGT
>JAPXFY010000021.1:59903646-59908646 GCA_030674185.1 Monoplex corrugatus
AGATTGAGTGACAGAGGGCCAAGCTGCCGTTTTTGGCGTGTGCATATAACCATACATTCAGTTTTCGAAGGTTCAAAGCCATGGCGTTTTTAGCACACCAATCAGAAATTTCATTTAGGCTCTTTTGTAAACGTGTGTTTACAGTCGCTATGCTTGTGTCTTGTGTATGGATTGTTCCGTCGTCAGCGAACATATCACAGTGAACTGTGGGATCAGATATATGAAGTGGTAAGTCATTTATGAATACAGAAAACAGAATGGGTCCTAAGATTGAGAGAGAGACAGAGGGAGAGAGACAGAGACAGAGACAGAGAGAGAGACTGATATATATATATATATATATATATAATATAATATATATAGAGAGAGAGAGAGAGAGAGACAGACAGACAGATAGAGAACAGAGAGAGCGAGAGACAGACAGAGACAGAGAGACAGAGACACAGGGAGAGACAGACAGAGACTGTGTGTGTGTGTGTGTGAGAGAGAGAGAGAGAGAGAGAGAGAGACAGACAGACAGACAGACAGACAGACAGACAGACAGACAGAGACAAAGGGAAGCAGAGAGAAATCAAAGAGAAAGGGAGTAATGACATAACTGTACCGATGGTGTTTGCAGGGTGGGGATGGGGGTGGAAAGCCATTTAGAAATAAGACTTCGTCCTCTGTAGCCAGAAACCCAGCAGTGTCGTAACCAACATCACGGAAAGGAAAAGAGCCATCAACTGACTGCCCTCAACACCAACACAGCCACTACCATTCACCCCTTCGCTCCCTTATCCTATCCAACATCTTGAACCTTGAAGACATCTACACATGACGAGGGCAGAAGTCACGCTGGTAAACTTCGCATTTCCAATAGAAAGGTCCTGTGTTCAATTCTGGTAAAGGGGACAGAATTTTTCCGATCTCCAAGGTCTACATGCGTGCAGACCTGCCAGTGACTTATCCCTCTGAGTACAGATGTATGCAGGATATTAAATATGCACACTAAATCCTGCAAGTCAAGTCAGTGGCTGGCTGTCATCATCATCATGTGATCTGCCGCCTGGCGTTGGCGATTATGGCCTTCCATATGAATCTATCCCTTGTCGCCGTAAGCATATCTTCCACCCTCTCTGTCCTCAGCCACCCTGCAAGTCCGTCCAATATTTTCTCCACGGGTCTACCTGGTGTTCCCTTTCCCTCCAGCTTTCCTGTTGTGACTAATGCTCTAGCTCCCCTTTCCTCAAAAAATGGCCTATAAATGTTGCTTGTCTTTTCCTAATCTTCTTTACCAATGATCCTCTTGTGTCTGCCTCCACCTAGACTGTCTCGTTTGTTTGTTGTTGTTGTTTTTTTTTTGCTGTCCATGGAATTCTCAACATTCTTCTTTAAAACAAAAAACGTATTTCGGCTGCCTCAATCTTGTTCTAGCTTTGTGTGTTGACTGCCCACGCCTCAAAAACGAATAAAATTATTCGTTCTATATAACATTCAAGAACTCTGGCTTATGGAAACACGAAATACTCAGTATGCACGCCCATAACATGCAGACTGTGCAGCAATATGGTGGAATGTGGTCAGTTCGCTTGAAAGCTTGAAATTCTCCGTGCTGCATTAAAACTCTGATCGTGTGTGACGTACATTGAGTCCAACTTGAGTCTGGAGGACAAGGACCAGATTTTAAAAAAAAAGGAGTTAACATTTCCAGTACTTTCTTTCTCTCACCCTCAGCACCAAAATATAAGGATTAAAGAAAAAACTCATTCCCTCGTCATATCCACAAGCTTGAGCCTTGATCAAAAGGTAAACGGATTGTTCCATAGCCTTCAGGTATCGGGGAGGTGAGGTGGTAGAGAGATCTCACTTTCTCTGGGGCCTGCATTATGAGATCAGTATCCATTTCTTCTCTCTCGCTGCTTATTATTTTTTTTCTAACTATAAAGAAAGTCAGGTACCCATTCACAAGCTGGGTAGACAGGAGGCCGCACACACATGTAAATTAAGTTACACGGGCGTGATCAGCACCCGCGCCAACTCGTGCAGACAGATTGGACGGCGAGTTCTTTACCTCTGCGCCACCCAGATGTGAGGGATTTAAAAAAAAAAAAAAGCTAGTCGCCAGCTTGAAACGTTAAGAGATTTTTTATTAACCTTTTCACTCTGTCACCCGATCTACTCATTTCCAACAGGAAGCTGACGGACAGAGGAAGGGAATAGAAGGGTTAAAAAAAAAAGTCCCTGAAGGTTCTCACGTTTCCCTCGTGATCAGTTTCCATTAGCACCAAAGAGAAGTTGGCGGCGTCAAAGACCGTTCGGCCGTCCCATTGGTCATAAATACAATGGCCATCGGAAGGCGAGGGCCTGCTGGGGGTGCCGCTGTAAAAATAGCCGCCAATGACTTTGTGGGCTGTGACACGTTCCGGAATTATCTCTTGCTCTGAAAAGATTTTGTTTTTCTTTTCGTTTTGGTTTCTCTAAAGCTGTTGTAGTTGTTGATGTTAATGTTGTTGTGTTGCTGTTGTTGTGGTTGTTGTTGTTGTGTTGCTGATGTGAAGTTTGAAAGTTCTTTTCCATCCCACCCACCATCTAATTCATGCCAGCAGATGGTGAAGATAAGGATAGGGTAGTGTTACAACTCAATCTTCAGCAACTAAACGTCAATATCAAGACAGCGATTAATGTTGTTGGTGGTGTCAGTGACAACAGTGACTGATGTTTAATGTTCCTGTTGTTGTTGTGATGTTGACGTTGTTGTTATTGTTCCAAAACAAAAAATAACCATTGTGATGTTAACGTTGTTGTCATTGTTCCAAAACAAAAAATAACCATTGTGATGTTAACGTTGTTGTCATTGTTCCAAAACAAAAAATAACCATTGTGATGTTAACGTTGTTGCTATTGTTCCAAAACAAAAAATAACCATTGTGATGTTAACGTTGTTGCTATTGTTCCAAAACAAAAAAATAACCATTGTGATGTTAACGTTGTTGCTATTGTTCCAAAACAAAAAAATAACCATTGTGATGTTAACGTTGTAGTTATTCGAAATCCCAAACAAGTGTGACTGCCCACGTTCAAGCAAACAGGAACCAGACAAAACACGAAAGAAGAATACGAACGCGTATTTAATTAACTGTTTGTAATCTTACACTTGACAAAGGCCAGTTGGCTGAAAATTTGCGCCTCTCTTGTCTTGTTGTATTAAATATACGCGTTCGTATTCTTCTTTCCTGTTTTTTTTTTCTGGTTCCCGTTGTTGTTATTGTTCGAAAACAAACAAACATTGTGATGTTAATGTTGTTGTTATTGTTCCAAAACAAACAAATGAAGAAAAAAACACCACCAAACTGTTCGCGATGTTGGAAGTGCTGGTTATGTTGTTGCTGTTATTGATGTTGTTGTTGCTACTGTCGTTACAAAGACGTTTCTCAAGCATATTCACATCTGATACGCCCACCCAATCCCTTTGTGACGTAATTCATTTAGAACTGAGAGAGAGAGAAATTCGCAAGATTTCTTAATTTTGTGTGAGTCGATGTCTTCAGACAATTTCTGCATTAGTTGTGTGTGATGAAGATATCCATCTCTGCAATCCCTGCTGAGCTAGCTGAATTCACGTGATTACTTGCCGAGAGACTCATGACATCAATTTCAACTCGTGACAGATTCATTTAAGAGATGATTCATTGCTGACAGATTCACAGATTTCATTCATAAATATGTTTTAAGAAAAACACTAGCACAATTGAAACAAAAATTCTGGAAAACTTCTAGGGCAATGACATTCGCGAAAACGAGAGAGAGGGGGAGAGAGGAGAGGGGGGGGGAGAGGACAGAGAGAGAGAGGAGAGGAGAGAGAGAGAGAGGAGAGGAGAGAGAGATGAGAGGAGAGGAGAGAGAGATGAGAGATGAGAGAGAGGGGGGGCAGAGAGAGAGAGAAGATAGGGAGAGACAGAAAGGGGAAGAGAGACAGAGGAGAGAGAGAGACAGAGACAGAGACAGAGAGAGACAGAGAAACACACAGAGAGAGACAGAGAGATAAACAGAGAGAAACACAGAGAGAGACAGAGAGACACACACACAGAGAGACAGAGAGAGAGACACAGAGAGAAACAGAGAGAGACAGCGGAAACAATTCCAGCTGGGCCCAGAGTGACATAACTACTCACAACAGCAATACTGTTTATACTGACATAAGACAACAGCTCAGGCGTAGTAAGAACCATTGTTCCACAGGGAAAATGCGCACCCTTCAACAGTTCAGGCATATTAAGAAAACTGTTGCTAAGGGAAACTGGGCAACCTGCAACAGTTGAGTCGTCATAACAAAACAGTTACTGAGGGAAATTGGGCACCCTTCAACAGTTCAGGCGTAATAAGAAAATGGTTGCTCAGGAAAACTGGGCATCCCTCAACAGTTCAGACGTCATAAGAAAAGCGTTGCTCGAGGAAATTGGGCACCCTTCAACAGTTCAGACGTCATGAGACAACACTGTTGCTCAGGGAAACTGGGCATCCTTAACAGTTCAGACGTAGTAATAAGAAAAGCGTTGCTCAAGAAATCTGGGCACCATTCAATAGTTCAGGCATATATAAAGAACTAAATAACATTGTAGCTCATGGAATCAGGGAAACCTTTTCACCGCTCCGTCGTTGTGATTTTTATCATCAGTTTAGCGGGCTGGGCTATTTACCCCTGCAGCTCGCTCCCTGTCTTTGCCAACACAACGCGCGAGATCTCTCGAATCATATCAGACTTGAAAGCTTTCATCAAAGGCCTTCTACATTTACACCTTCTATAGAAGGCTTTCGCCCTCATCTCTTTGGCGGAGAATTGGACCATTTCACAGTCTTGCCTGCTGGCCACGCGACAGACACAAGTTTCATTCAAGATCATTTTTCTTTATTTTCTTGTCCCATCTTTAGAAAAAGGGAGGGGTAGGGTTACTCGAAGTATAGAATTATCTGATGGGGCTCGTTATGGGACATCGGCTTTCGTATTATCACTAGACTCT
>JAPXFY010000021.1:59916146-59921146 GCA_030674185.1 Monoplex corrugatus
GCACTGGTGTCATCATCATCATCATCAGGTGCCCTGCCGCATGGTGTTGGCGACCATGGACTTCCAACCATCTCTATCTCTCGTTGCCCCCAGCATATCCCCCACCCTCCTCATCCCCAGCCACTCTGCAAGTCCGTCCAGCATTCTCTCCCTGGGTCTACCTGGCGCTCTCTTTCCCTCCACTCATGTACCAATCCTAAAAGAAAGTTTGTACCATTTTATAAAACACATACACATGTACTCACCAGCAAGGCAGAAAAAGACAGAAAGAGAAGACAGAAAGCAAGGTAGAAAACAAAGAGAGTGGCAGACAAGAGGAATTTCTAGCACACATTTTCCAGAATGTGGGGACATTATTTATACTGAAAGAGCCCCGGTTTACCCACTGCGGCCGGTTTTAAGTACATGGTTAATGTTAGCCAGCTATTAGCCGATTAGCAAACAAGCAAGCAAAGCAAGCAAGCAAGCAAGTAATACAGACACAAAAGCATTTAGAATTGACACTGCTACCTCAACCACAGGCGGTATTCTGTCTCTGTTGCCATTAGACAAGATGTCTAAGGTCATGATGTAGCAGAGACAAATGTTTATAGTAGGCCTACATCGTTTCCTACACAACACATTGAGATTTTTCGGTCACAGTATGACTGTCCGTTTGCATCTCTCGTAACATCTCTTTTTACATCTCTGCTAACATCTTTACATTTCTTTCACATCTTCTTAACATCTTATATCTCTCTTTCACATCTCTCTTGTTCTTTTTACATCTCTCTCATCATCTTTACATCTCTCTCATCATCTTTACACTCTCTCATCATCTTACATCTCTCTCATCATCTTTTACATCTCTCTCATCATCTTTACATCTCTCTCATCATCTTTACATCTCTCTCATCATCTTTACATCTCTCTCATCATCTTTACACCTCTCTCATCATCTTTACATCTCTCTCATCATCTTTACACTCTCTCATCATCTTTACATCTCTCTCATCATCTTTCATCTCTCTCATCATCTTTACATCTCTCTCATCATCTTTACATCTCTCTCATCATCTTTACATCTCTCTCATTCATCTTTACATCTCTCTCATCATCTTTACATCTCTCTCATCATCTTTACACTCTCTCATCATCTTTACATCTCTCTCATCATCTTTACATCTCTCTCATCATCTTTACATCTCTCTCATCATCTTTACATCTCTCTCATCATCTTTACACTCTCTCATCATCTTTACATCTCTCTCATCATCTTTACATCTCTCTCATCATCTTTACACTCTCTCATCATCTTTACATCTCTCTCATCTCTTTACACTCTCTCATCATCTTTACACTCTCTCATCATCATTTACATCTCTCTCATCATCTTTACATCTCTCTCATCATCTTTACATCTCTCTCATCATCTTTACACTCTCTCATCATCTTTACATCTCTCTCATCATCTTTACATCTCTCTCATCATCTTTACACTCTCTCATCATCTTTACACTCTCTCATCATCTTTACATCTCTCTCATCATCTTTACATCTCTCTCATCATCTTTACACTCTCTCATCATCTTTACACTCCTCTCATCATCTTTACATCTCTCTCATCATCTTTACATCTCTCTCATCATCTTTACATCTCTCTCATCATCTTTACATCTCTCTCATCATCTTTACATCTCTCTCATCATCTTTACACTCTCTCATCATCTTTACACTCTCTCATCATCTTTACATCTCTCTCATCATCTTTACATCTCTCTCATCATCTTTACATCTCTCTCATCATCTTTACATCTCTCTCATCATCTTTACACTCTCTCATCATCTTTACACTCTCTCATCATCTTTACACTCTCTCATCATCTTTACATCTCTCTCATCATCTTTACACTCTCTCATCATCTTTACACTCTCTCATCATCTTTACATCTCTCTCATCATCTTTACATCTCTCTCATCATCGTTACATTTCTCTCATCATCTTTACACTCTCTCATCATCTTTACATCTCTCTCATCATCTTTACACTCTCTCATCATCTTTACATCTCTCTCATCATCTTTACATCTCTCTCATCATCTTTACATCTCTCTCATCATCTTTACATCTCTCTCATCATCTTTACATCTCTCTTACGTCGCTCAACATTTTGTACATCTCTCTTTTACATCACTCTCAGCATCTTTACATCTGTCTCTACGTCTGTACATCTCGCTTTTACACCTATTGTACATCTCTCTTTATATTCAACATTTACATCCCTCTTTGCCCCCCCCCCCCCCCAAATCTTTCTTTTACATCTCTTTTTCATCTCTCTTTTGCGTTTTCACGTCTCTCTTTTACATCTCTCTCTCTCTCTCTCTCTGTGTCTCTCTCTCTCTCTCTGTCTCTCTCTCTCTCTCTCTCTGTCTCTCTCTCTCTGTCTCTCTGTATCTGTCTCTACTCTCTCTCTCTCTCTCTTGTCTCTCTCTCTCTCTGTCTCTCTCTCTCTCTCTCTCTCTGTCTCTCTCTCTCTGTCTCTCTGTATCTGTCTCTATCTCTCTCTCTCTCTCTCTGTCTCTCTGTGTCTGTCTCTATCTCTCTCTCTCTCTCTCTCGTTGCTGCTATTACAGCCAAAACTGTTGTCTTACTATTGTTTTTTTCTGTTGTTATTGTTAATGGTTGAAAAGTATTCGCTTTACACAAGTCTGCCTTTGTCATGCCTTTTGTAAAACGCTTGACCGAACGGCATATAAAAGTAAATGTTTTATTACAATTCATTTAAAACTCTTCTTTCACGCTGTACGTGTAATGGTTTATCTGTTGTTCATTCAACACATGATTGATTGTATTCTTTTCACAGTATAGCAAAGACAACCAATACGACAGGTCCTGTGAGACGCAATGCTATTACCGTTGAGTACTGAAAGTGTTTTGAAGTTGTAAAGAAATGAATATAACAAAAACCAAAAAGTGTCTTGAAGTTTGAACACACACACACACACACACACACACACACACACACACACACACACACACACACACTCCCTCTCTCTCTCTCCCTCTCCCCCTTCTCATTCACTCACCCATTTCCACTTTCTCCGTCTGTCTGTCTGTCCGTCCGTCCGTCCATCCGTCTGTCTGTTCGTCTGTCCGTCCGTCTGTCTGTCTGTCTGTCTATCTGTCTCTCTATCTCCTTCTATATTTTTCTTTATGTGTGCCTGTGTGATATGGGCAGAACAGCAAAGATTAGCTGTAACACAAGCCCAGTGGGGCTTGATGCTATCATCTTTGAGCAAGAAAGTGTTTTCAAGTTTCCAGCTTCTCTTCCGTATCCTCTCGACACTTCCTCCATATAATCTCTGAAATCTATCTCCCCCATCCACCTCACCCACCCCTCTCTACCCTCCCACCTTCCTCCAGCCCCCACTCTGTGTGAGGGATGGATGGATAGGAAAACTTTACCGAGGGATTAAAGTGAACCTAGCTGCAGAGGTGACACTCGGTTCGATAACGATTATAGGGCCCAAAGAAGCCAGTTCATACACGTGTGAGTGCACGCATGCGCTACGCACGCGCGCGCGCACACACACACAGACACGCGCGCGCGCGCACGCACACACAGATACACACATACACACAAACAGGCAGACACACACACACAGAGGGCACACACACACACCGAGGCACACACACACACACACACACCGAGGCACACATACACACATACACGCACACACACACACACACACACACACACACACACACACACACACACACACACACACACACACACACACACACACAGAGGCAGACACACACAAAGGCAGCGCGCACGCAGTGACAATTTCTCTGCCATACACAAATACAAACGCAGGCACGTATACATACAGATCCTAAAGCAACCGGACACAAATCGAAGCGCACGCACACACACACACACACACACACAACCACACACACACACACACACACACACACACACACACACACACACACACCATACGGATACACACTCTCTCTTCCAAAAACGCACAACCCACGCACATGCATGCACAAAGACTCTCTCTCCATCCCTACTCTATTTCGCACACGCACGCACACACAACACACACACACACACACACACAACACAAAACACACACAAACACACACCACACACACACACAACATACACACACACACGCGCACACACACACACACACACACACACATACACACAAACACCCCTCCCCTCACAGAACTAACTAATGCACTGTGACAGAGGCTACAGAGAATCGACCAGAGCAAAGGATTGAACTGATTAAAACAGTTTCTGTGTTTCACGAGTTATCACTTTGTGTACTCTGTGGGCTTGCCATGCCATGTCACTCAGAATCTCTTTTGTATGTCCTGGTCTCACCTTTCTGTTTTCATCGTCCTTGCCTTACAGCAGTTTTTAATGTTTTACTTTATTGCAATTCATTGGTTTTAATAGTGTGTGTGTGTGTGTGTGTGTGTGCGTGTGTGCGTGCGTGCGTGCGTGCGTGCGTGCGTGCGTACGTGTGTGTGTGTGTGTGTGTTTTTAAACAGTCTAACTGGAATTTGTAACAGAATCGTGGACTCAAGATCTGTTTTAAGAAAAAAAAAATTCAGTTTAATCCCAGCCGGCAATAAAAAGAAAAGAGATGTCTGCTGCTCATCTTTAATGCTCCAACTTTTCTCATGGTATCAGTGATTCATGACATCCTGTTCCCTCCTGACCCTCCCATATTCCCTTCTATTAATAGATGGCAAACTTGGTGAAGCCAATGTAAAATTTATCTGATGCGATGAATTCCTCTTGAATAACCTTGTGCACAGAATTCCGGTTCTCGCATGCTTTTACTTTAATGCATCAGACTTTATATACACATATACACATACACACACACACACACACAACACACACACACACACACACACACACACACACACACACACACACAACACACATATGTATATACATATATATATGTATATGTATGTATGTATATTATATA
>JAPXFY010000021.1:59926146-59928646 GCA_030674185.1 Monoplex corrugatus
TTCTTACGTGTGGCAGGGGCGATTGAACGAAACTCTCATTCCCAATGTTTGTCCAAGGACAGCGTGCTACTGAGAGAGAGAGACCCCGGGTGTGTGGGTGTGTGTGTGTGGTGTGTGGTGGTGGGGGTGGTGGTGGTGGTGGTTCGAAATGATGACCGTTGTTGGTGTTCAGTGATAAGGTGTAGGATGGCTGGATGGACGTCTAGATGCTAGAGATGATACACACTTTAATTTGAACAAACAAGGAGTTATAACTTGCCAACAGCACACGACCAGTTTTGGATCTACGACCTGCTTCAAAGATACTGATACCTGCCAAAAATTTAAATAAACAATGCAAGCAACCTGTCCAAATTGACTCTTTACAGTTTGATATCAGCAGAGGAATAGTCAACACAACTGCTGTGTAAACACCTTGATTCCCCACCCCCCCCCCCCCCCCCCGTAAAAATAACGAAACATTTAAATGGCTGCCATACTATACAACAGATTGTACCATAACCCTGAGGTCGTAAGGAGAGTGAGGTGGTAGAAACCTCAACTTTTTGTAGGTGTCAGCATTACGAGGGCGCTGCCAATCTCCTCTTCTTCGCTGATTTACCTTTTCCTAACTTTGAAGACAGTTAGGGATACCCATTCACAGCTGGCTAGATTGGACCCTGTGCGTACAACACACACACACACACACACACACACACACACACAACACACATATATATATATATACATACATATATATATATATATGTATATGTATACACACATGTATATGTATGTATGTATTTATATACGTACATGTATATATATTATAACACACACACACACACACACACACACACACACACACACACACACACACACACACACACACATATATATATATATATATATATATATATGTGTGTGTGTGTGTGTGTTCGTTCGTTCATTCCTTGATTTAACGTCTTGTGTGTGTGTGTGTGTGTGTGTGTGTGTGTGTTGTGTAACGTCCCACAGGCGTGATTCCCATTCGTGACAGCTCATGCAGGCAAACTGGAATACGACTGTTCATATGACACATCATTTATTGATATGAAGGTTTTAAATCACTTTACGGTTTACTATCTGATCTGTCGACCCATGAAATTTCTAGTATGTACAGTATTACGTTCTTTCCCATTGATAAAAGACCTATCCACGTACTTTCATCATATGTGTTCCAACCCAGATGTTGTTACTCGTGTTTTGCGCCCCCCCCCCCCCACTAACCCCCGGGGCCGTAGGGATGACGGGGGCTCTTTCAGTATAAAAAAGTATCCCCACCCTCTGGAAATTCTGTGCTAGGAATTTCCTCTCTTCTGATACTCTCTTTGTTTCTGCCTTGTTCCTTTGCTTTCTGTCATTTCTTCCTATCATTTTCTGCCTTGCTGGTCCATTCACCAGTATGTGTTCGATAAAGTCTAACACACTTTTCTTTAGGATTGATAATTGGGTATATATATATACATGCACTTTGGCTCTATAAAGGTAAAATATGCGGAAACGAGTTTAGGTAATTCAGGCCCATTTTTATATATGTTTTGGTGCCCTTCGTATGCTTGAATTTGTATTCAGTGTGTTTTTTTTAAATACCTTGTGCGATTGAAAACCCAAATGGTTGTGGGTTCGAGTCTCGGGGTGCGCTACATTAAAACTAGCCTTCTCATTGTCCCATCTTAACATCATTGTTGTTCTGGTGATTCAGTGTAGGATTTAGACAGGCTCCCCTTCCCCCACTTCCCTGGGATGGTTATCCCCGTCGGCCACATCACTTCAGGTGGGTGTCGACGTAAAAACTGAACCAAACCAAATCCACAGGCTCGTGGTTTGAAATTGAAGACGTCTCTAGAGACTCAGAGAAACAGTGTGGATGGTGGTGGTGGTGGCAGTGAGGGAGAGGGCGAGACAGTAAAAAAGAGACAGGAGGGAGGGGAATGGAAGGGGAACGGGAAGGGGAAGGAGGGAGGGAGGGAGGAAGATGGGACAGGGAAGCAATCAGCATGACAAACATGGCATTATTGTCTAGCAACAGTTCAACACACACACACTTGTCAAAACGTCTCTCCACTGCCCGCCATTTGCCTGCCAATTATCGGGCTAACCAACCGTGCGCAAACCGCTACCCCCCCCCCCCAAACACACACACACACACTTCCCCACTATTAGTTGCATACGCACACGCAGATACACAATACGCAAACACACGCGTTGGCTAAAGAACAAAAAGCACACAAAACCAAACCAAACCAAAGCGTCAGGCAATTTACAGGCCACAGTATCAAACGGCAAACCCCATTTCAAAGTATGGACCAGCTCGTTTCAAACTATCCCCCGGGATGGGCGAGGGGGGTGGGGAAGAGAGAGAGAGAGAGAGAGAGAGAGAGAGGCAGAGAGGAAAGACAAGAGAGAGAAAGATTGAGCGAGAGAAGGAGAGGGAGAGACAGAGACAGACAGACGAACGGACAAACAGACAGACAGAGGG
>JAPXFY010000021.1:59938646-59963646 GCA_030674185.1 Monoplex corrugatus
AAATATTATCCCAAAGCCGAAGGGCTGAGAGAGAGAGAGAGAGAGAGAGAGAGAGAGAGAGAGAGAGAGAGAGGAGAGAGAGAGAGAGGAGAGAGAGAGAGAGAGATGAGAGAGTGAATAAGAACGAAAATGACAATGACAATGACGATGACAACAATATCACATTTCCAAAGGTAGAAATCATTCGCTAAAAGCTATTTTTCACACTTAATGTTGGCAATCTGTGCCCCCCCACCCCCCACCCTTACGACCAAAAATATATAAATAATACACGCCTTAATAAATAAAAAAAATCAAAGAATACCAGCATTTCCTGTTGTTTGAGAAAGACAAATGAAGATAAGAAAAAAGTAATCAGTGAGTGTGTGTGTGTGTGTGTGTGTGTGCGTGCGTGCGTGGTGTGTGTGTGTGTGGTGTGTGTGTGTGTGTGTGTGGTGTGTGTGTTGTGTGTGTGTGTGTGTGAGTGATGTGTGTAAAAGTATGTGTGGTGACTGAGTGTGTGTGTGTGTGATGTAGTGCGTGCTGTGCGTGTGCGTGTGTCGTTGTGTATGTGCGTGTGTCTGTGAAAGAGAAAGTAAAAAAAAATATATAAAAAAAAGAGGAAAAAACGGCGAATGCAAGACCTATGGCCCATATACAACAGGGGGAAGAGAGAGAGAGAAAAGAGAGAGGAGAAAGAGAGACGACAGACACAGAGACAGAGAGAGAGAGAGTGATAGAGAGAACAGACAAACAGACAGAGACAGAGGGAAGAGACAGACAGACAGAGAGACAGAGAAGATCAATACAATGTCCACACAAGTGGTGATGTTTTGTTCTTCATTCTCAGGTCATCCTGTCCAACAGGAAGTAATGTCTATATTCCGGAACAGGAAATGACATAGGATCACTTCCGGTCTTTTCTTGCGTTATCATCACTTCCCATCCTTTCCCCTCTAATACCAGAAATCACAAAGTGCAATCATGAGGATTATTATCCACATAACATTTTTTTTGTCTGCCAAAAGATGAGTGTGTAAAGTTGTGTGTGTGTCTGTGTCTTCTTTTCTCTTGAGACAGAGAGAGAGAGCGTATGTGTGTGTGTGTGTGTGAGAGAGAGAGAGAGTGTGTTGTGTGAGGAGAGGGTGTGTGTATGTGTGTAGTGTGTTGTAGGGGAGATGAGGAGAGTAAGATGAGAGAGTAAGAGTCTGTGTGTGATGTGTGTGTATGTGGTGTGTGCATTTTTTTTGTGTGCTGTGTGTATAGCGGGTTGTGTGTGTTTTGTGTGTGTGTCTCTCTGGGTGTTTTGTCTTGTATCTTGTCATCGGTCTGGTGTGTGTGCGTGTGGGGCGTGTGCTGGTGTGTGTGTGTGTGTGTCTGTGTCTGTGTGTGTGTCTGTGTCTGTATCTATGTCTCTGTGTGCGTCTTTGTGTATGAGGGAAGGATTGGTGAGAGTATGTGGCGCCCAGATACATACACACGTATGCACACGAAGCACCCGTTCACAGTTCTTCAATACATGGGCGAGTGTTCTTGAACACGCTTATGTCCATGTTCAACGATCAATGTCGAAACTGCTTTTAGAACATTACAGCTAAAAGGATTTTCTTCCTTAAAACTCTTATGAAAGACTTAGTGCTGTTGTTTTTGTTGTGCTTTGTTTGTATGTTCTTTATTTTTATTTGTTGTTGTTGTTGTTGTTATGAAGTATTTTTTTCTCACTGCAACATGCCACAGAATTATATTGCTGATGAATGAGTCTGTCGATAGATGTAATCAATTAATCTAACATCCTCTCTCTCTCTCTCTCTCTCTCTGTCTCCTCGTCTCTCTCTCTTCTCTCTCTCTCTTCTCTCTTCTCCTCCCACGTGTGTGTGTGTGTGTGTGTGTATACACATACACACATACATGCATACATACATACATACATATGTGTGTGTATGTGCGCGCGCACGTGTGTGCATATGTATGTATGTATTGTATTATGTATGTATGTATGTATGTGTATTATATATGAACGTATGCATGCATGCATGTATGTACGCACGTACGTATGTATGCATGTCTGTATGTCTGTCTGTCTGTATATATGTATGTATGTATGAATGTATGTATGTATATATGTATGTACGTACGTACGTACGTACGTATGTATTTGTCTGTATGTATGTCTGTATGTATGTACAATTATTCGTTTCTCGGCCTCTTACCCTATCGGGCCGTCTCTGAACTAGAGAGACCTAACTACCTAGAGATGAGCAGATCAATTCTTGAGCTGATCAACCACTTTACAGCAATTTGCAGGTCTCTGTCATCGATTGGTCTCTCTCGACCCTGGATTCCACTGGATGTCCTAACCAATCTGAACCACACACTGAAGACAAGCCGATCTTGTATGGTTCACCCTTGGAAGTAAGACACGCTTTCTCTCTCTCTCTCTCCCTTCTCTCTCTCCCTCCTTCTCTCTCCCTCTCCCTCCTTTCTGTCTCTCACTCCCTCCCTCTCTCTATCTCGCTCACCCTCCTTGTGTTCTTCTCTTGTGTGTGTGTGTGTGTGTGGTGTGTGTGTGTGTGTGTGTGGTTGTGTGTGTGTGTGTTTTGTGTGTGTGTGTGTTTGTGTGTGTGTGTGTGGAAAAAAACCTGAAGTTGTGCACGAGTTCTTACTACTTATATAAAAGCTCCGAATTTGGGAGAAAAAAAAGCTGTTTAATAATATGGTCGTTAATTTGTCATTTCAGAACTATGTTGCAATCATTCAAAATCAGCTGCTTCTAACTGTCTGAAATACATAAATCTGTAATCATTAGAAATATATCATGCATTTTGTAGTTCACATATCCTTTTTATGATGAGCCATTACCTATGACATGACTAAACCACCCATAACTCTCTCTCTCTCTCTCTCCCTTTTTGCCCTCTCTCTCCCCTCCCCTTAACCCTTTGACTTCCGCACCCTGTCCACCACCATCCTGCATTGCCAACCATGCCAGCAAAGCAAAAACTTAACCCTTTGATTCCATCACCCTATCCACCAGCTTCCAGCAGGAAACTGGTATGCGTGACTAAATCATCAACAGCATAACTCTCTGCTAGTTGCCTTTCCCCTGCCCGCACTCCCGTTGCCTCTCTCTGTCTCAAATGATTCTACATCTGTAACAAATAGTCACAAGTGGCAAGCTGGACAGGACGATAACGTGCTGGGCCATTCTCTACGTCATTCGTTTTGTCCTCTCTTTCTCCCTCTCCGTGGTTCTACTTCATCTATCACATTGCCCGTAACTACCAACGAATTACGTACACATACATACTGTTATTGATTCATTACTACCAACGAATTACGTACACATACATACTGTTATTGATTTATTACTACCAACGAATTATGTACATATACATACTGTTATTGATTCATTAATACCAAACGAATTATGTACACATACATACTGTTATTGATTTATTACTACCAACGAATTATGCACATATACATACTGTTATTGATTTCATTACTACCAACGAATTGTGTATTAGATTATTACTACCAACGAATTATGTACACATACATACTGTTATTGATTCATTACTACCAACGAATTATGTACACATACATACTGTTATTGATTATTACTACCAACGAATTATGTACACATACATAACTGTTATTGATTTCACATACTACCAACGAATTATGTACAATACATATTGTTATTGATTCATTACTACCAACGAATTATGTACACATACATACTGTTATTGATTTAACTACCAACGAATTATGTACACATTCATACTGTTATTGATTCATTACTACCAACGAATTATGTACACATACATACTGTTATTGATTCATACACAATGTACATATACTGTTATTGATTCATTACCACCAACGAATTATGTACACATACATACTGTTATTGATTCATAAATACCAACGAATTATGTACACATACATACTGTTATTCATTCATTACTACCAACGAAATTATGTACACACTAACAACTATTATATCAGTACTACACACACGAAATGTACACACATACATACCCGTATGACACATTACAACAACACACGAATTAGTACACACAACACTACCATATTGTTCATAATAACTACCACGAATTATGTACACACATACCGTTATTTTGATTCATAACTAACTACCAACGAATTATGTACACATTCCTACTCATTGATTCATAACTACCAACGAATTATGTATACACACACACATACTGTTGTTGAGTCAATACTACCAATAAATTATACACATAACACTGTTGTTGATTCATTATTACCCATGAATTGTACACATGCATACTGATGTTCAGTCATTACTACCAATAAATTATACACATACATACTGTTGTTGATTCATTATTACCCATAAATCATACACATACATTCTATTGTTGAGCATTATTATCACTAAATTATATACATACATACACATACATACTGTTGTTGATTCATTATTACCCATAAATCATACACATACATACTGTTCTTGAGCATTATCATCACTAAATTATACACATACATACTGCTGTTGATTTATTATTACCAATAAATCATACACGTAAATACTGTTGTTGAGCATTAGTTCCACTATGTTATACACATACATACTGTTGTTGATTTATTATTATTAATTAATTATACACATACATACTGTTGTTGGTTCATTATTACCAGTGAATTGTTTGCATACAGACTGTTGGTGATTCATTACTACCAATAAATTATAAATAAACACACTGCTGTTGATTCATTATTACCAATAAATCATACACACACATTCTGTTATCGATTCTTAATAATCAATAAAGTATACACATAATACTGCTGTTGATTCATTACAATAAATTACACATATACATACTGTTATTGATTCTTTGTTACCTATAAATGATACATGTTGTTGTTGATTCTTTATACCAATAAATTATACACATACATACTGTTATCGATTCATTACTACCAATACATTATACACACATACATACTGTTATTGATTCATCACTACCCACGCATCATATAAACATACATACTGTTACCGATTCATTTCTACCAATAAATCATAAAGAGACATACTGTTATTGATTCATTAGTACCAATAAACTATACACATACATACTGTTGATTCATCATTATCCACACGCGCTGTTACTGATTCCTTACCGCCAACAAACTATACACATACTTTATATTGTTGATTCATCATTACCCATGCATCATGTAAACATACAAACTGTTACCGAGTCATTACTACCAATGAATCCTAGAGACACATACTGTTATTGATTCATCCTGTAATCCACAGACACATCTACGGATGAAGAATCGTCTGCCAGTCTGAAACGGGGCTTTGCTTCTGAGTGTTCCCTTTATCTCTCTAGGCTTGGAGTCATAACAGCTTTCGAGGTGTCTCCCCTCCCCCTCCTTTTCTCCTTTCTCTCTCTCTCTCTCACACACACACACTCTCTCACACACACATACACAGAGAGACAGAGAGAGAGAGAGAGAGACAGAGAGAGAGAGAGAGAGAGAGACAGACAGACAGACAGACAGACAGAGACACAGAGAGAGAGAGAGAGAGAGAGAGAGAGACAGAGAGACATGCACACACACAATGACACTCACAACACACGCAAACATTCTCTCTCTCTCACTCTCTCTCTCTCTCTCTCCCTCCCTGCCTCCTTCTCTCTCTTTCTCTCTCCCTCATTGCCTCTCTCTCTCTCTCTCTCTCTCTCTCTCTCTCTCTCTCTCGCTCCCACTTTACTTTATTTTTGTGCAAGGCTCAGATCTACTGCTGTATCATAACAAACAGAAACTATGTTTATTTTGTTGATGTTGTGATTGTCGTTATGTCGTATGATCATGCTGATACGTACACGTTCCCCTTCGTGACGAGCAATGGCCGATACACGATAAACCACCTGACATATGTAGTCTCTCTCTCTCTCTCTCTCTCTCTCTCTCTCTCTCTCTCTCTCTCTCTCTCTCCCACTCTCTCTCCCACTGACCGAACGAACAAAATGATGTTTAATTAACCCTTTACCTCCCGCATCCTGCATTGCCAACCACCATGCTGGCAAAGAAAAATCTTAACCCTTTGATTCCCACACCCTATCCACCAGCTTCCTGTAGGAAGCTGGTGGATAGGGTGAGGGAGTCAAAGGGTTAAGTTTTTATAGTTGTGGATAGGGTGCAGGAATCAAAGGGTTAAGTTTTTATAGTTGGTGGATAGGGTGCAGGAGTCAAAGGGATAAGCACTGAGTATCATTAGCTTCTTCTGCCAGCCTGTTCACTCAGCTGTGAAGCTTACATGTAGGTTTGTGCCTAAGGCAGAAAAACTGAAACTTTAAAAACCAGTATTGTACTGTCTTAGTCTTTACCGAAGAGCAAAAGGTTATTCTCTCTCTCTCTCTCTCTCTCTCTCTCTCTCTCTCTCTCTCTCTTCTCTCTCTCTCTCTCTCTCTCTCCCCTGTCTGTCTGTCTGTCTGTCTGTCTGTCTCTCTCTCTCTCTCTCTCTGTCTGTCTGTCTCTCTCTCTCTGTGTCTTTATCGAAGAACATAAGCTTATTCTCTCTGTATCTCTATCTCTCTCTCTCTCTTTCTTTGACACACACACACACACACACACACACACACACACACACACTCTCTCTCTCTCTCTCTCTCTCTCTGTTGCTCAGCTTGTCTGGCGAGGAGAGGAGACACATCTAAAGCTCCTACTGATTAATTTCTAAGAATAAAATGGCTTTCATTCATTTCCGCCTTCTTCTTTCACTTCCTCATCAGATCGTTTCAAATGAAAATGTGAATCTTCGACACTGATATTAACAAGGACAAGGAGGAGAAGGAGGGAGTAAGAGGAGGGAGGAGTAAGAGGAAGGAGGAGTAAGAGGAAGGAGGAGTATGAAGAAGCAAACGGAGAAGAAATTAATCACGTGAAAGACACGAGCAGAACAATCAGTTTCAGTTTCGGATTTTTCAAGATGGCGGCTTTAGGCACGGAATACATTCCATATTCACTGACGCAACAGACGCCATGTCATTGTTACTGATATTTTTGTTTAAAGCCCAGCCGGCCGCGTAGAGCCATATCAGGGATATAACCGTTTCAACACACACACACAATACTTCAACAGGGAAAAAAGAAAAGAAAATTAAGTACACACATCAATGCACTCGCGCACATAATCCAAGGACATGCCCTGGCGTTGACCACTCCGTCCAATTTATCGCACAGAAGATTTAAAAAACACACCTGAATACGAAGTTAAACAAAATAAGGACACTAAAACACATATAACAACAGGCCTAAATTACCTAAAATTACTTCCGCATATCTCATTTCCTACAGCCATAAATGCACTTAAATCCATGTACCCAGTTATCAATCCTAAAACTATGCAAGACTCTACGAACCCATAGAGACGAATGAACCAGCAAGGCAGAAAATGATAACGGAAGAAATGACAGAAAACAAAGGAGTAAGACAGAAACAAAGAGAGTGACAGAAAAAGGAAATTTCTAGCAAGAATTCAGAAGGTGGGGATCTATTATACTGAAAAGCCCGGCATCCCACGGACAGATGCCATGTGATGGGTAAGATCCAAACTGACACAGCATATCCCTGTACCGTGAGTAAGCTTAGGAGATCAAGATTGCCTGGTCTTCCCTTTCTTTCTTTTATTGTGTTTAAGCCAGCGACTGCGCAGAGCCATATCAGGGCTACAACTGCTTCAAAACACGCAAAACTTCAACAGGAAAGAAAAAAGAAAAGAAAAGAAATTAAGTATACATATCAATGCATTCGCGCACATAATCCAAAGACATGCCCCCGGTGTAGGACCATTCCGTCGATTTATCGCACAGGGGAAATTTAAAAAACACACCTGAATACAAATATAAGCATTCATAAGGACACCAAAACATACATAAAAACTGGCATAAATTACCTAAAATTGCTTCCGATATCTCACCGCCTTACAGCCAAAATGCACTTAATGTATGACCAATTATCAATTCGAAGAAGAAGTACGTAAAACTGTTATCGAAAAAATACAGATGAATGGACCAGTAAGGCAGAAAATAAGTAGAAATGACAGAAAGCAAGGCAATAAGGCAGAAACAAAGAGAGTGACAAAAAGTGAAATTTCTAGCACAGAATTTCCAGAAGGTGGGGATAATATTTATACTGAAAGAGCACCCGGCAACCCAACGGGGGGTTCTTTTCCCTGGATATAATAATAATATAATAATAATAATAATAATATAATAACATATAAGATGTGATGATAACAACAATAATGTAGAAGCAGTAGTAGTGATAGTAGTAGTAATAGTAGCACTACTACTACTAGTACTACTGTTGCTGCTACTTTGCAACTACTGAAGGATATGAAGGAGGGTTAAAAAGGAAGAAAAAGAAAGAACACTATTAAATTTACTACTACTACTTCTGCTGCTGCTGCTACTACTACTAATGACGATGGTGATAATGATGATTATGCCCATACAGATACCGTGACACCCACAGAATGTCATGACACCCGCACAAATACCATGACACCCATGCATATACCATGACACCCACAAAAATACCCTGAGAACTACATAAATACCGTGACATCCACATAATACCATGACAACCACATAAATACCCTGACACCCACGAAGTAGGCCTACCCTGGCAACCATAAAATACAGTGAAATACACACATAAATACCATGACAACCACATAAATACCTGACACCCACAAAGTACCGTGGCAACCACATAAATACCGTGACACACACACATAAATACCATGACAAACACATACATACCGTGACACCCATAAAATACCATGATTACACCTACATATATACCGTGACACCCATACATATACTGTGATATTCACATGAATACCGTGACACCCACAGAATATCGTGACAGCCACATAACACCGTGACACGCGTAAAAATATTGCAGTACTGGCATCCACAAACATATCGTGACCCCCACACAGACACCGTGACATCCACACAAATTCTACGACATCTACGGCTGACATCACAGCATCCATTTATCATGGTTTGACGTCACAGGGACATCTGTCTTTAAGCTCGCTCTTCAAAAATCGAAATTCTGATCGGAGATAGCGCAGGGGGGAGGGGGGGGGGAATAATGATATGTCCGGTGCAGCTGATTGATCTGTTTTGTGTGGTGTGTGTGTGTGTGTTGTGTGCGTTGTGTGTGTGTGTGTGTGTGTGTGTGTGTGTGTGTGTGTGTGTGTGTGTGTGTGTGTGTGTGTGTGTGTGTGTGTGTGTGTGTGTGTTGTGTGGTTGTGTGTTAATGATTGAGGGCCCCCTACATGCAAATTTAACCTTGAAACAGTGGGCCTCATGTTAACCCTGTATGCAAATTTAACCTTGGAACATGGGCCTTGGAAAGCCTGCCTGAAACTGGTTAATGCAAATTTAACCTTGAAAACAGTGGGGCCTGTACCCTGTATGCAAATTTAACCTTGAAACAGTGGGCCTGTTATCCTGTATGCAAGTTTAATCTTAAACAGTGGGCCTGTACCTGTATGCAAGTTTAATCTTGAAACAGTGGGCCTGTACCCGTATGCAAATTTAATCCTTGGAACAGTGGGGTCTTTCTCCCTACATGCAAATTTAAACCTTGAAACAGTGGCTGCCTTTCCACTATAACCAATTTTCAACCTTCAGTCAAATTAAGGGAATTTTTACAGCGGGGGTTTCGATTTTTTTCCCCGGACAAATTGTGTAGTCGGTATTATTTCATCCATCACCCAAATCGTACACTTTTCACCGAAAGTAAATGTATTGTGGGAGGGGGAACACTCCATTCAAATTGAGAGCTTTTCCCCATCAGTCAACGATTCAACTTTTAATGAAAAAAAACGCAAAAATGTTTTAAATTTCAATCAAGCTGTGAGCCCTCCCGTGTAAGTCAAGTCTCGTGCCTTTACCATCAAAAGAACTTCAACCGTCAGACACAATTCTTATCGTCAGAGCTTGAAATTCGAGACCCACAAAAGATTTACGCCGGGAGGTGGTGGTGGTGGTAGCTTGAAATTCAAGGCCCACAAAAGAATTACGCCGGAAGGTGATGTGATGGTAGTGGTAGTGGTGGTGGTGGTGGTAGCTTAAAATTTAAGACCCACAAATGAATTACACGGGTGGTGTGGTGGTGGTGTTGGTGATGGTGGTGGTGGTGTCGGCTTGAAATTTAAGGCCTACAAAAGCATTAAGGGGGTGGTGGTGGTGGTGGTGGTTTAGAGAAATCACCTATCGGCGATTTCCCGCAGAAATGTTTTTGGCCAAACAATTTTCGACAGTCTGAAGACACCAGGGGGTAGGAGTGAGGGTAAGGATGAGAGGAGAGGTGGAGTATTGGGGGTATGGGGGGGGGGGGGAAGAGCTGGGGAGATTTCAAAGTCAGGACAATTTTGTTGTGGCGCGCCAGCGACTCCAGGCCTTTAAGGCCGTCGTCATTGACTGTATCCTTGGTGAGAGCACATCTCTGGTGGACGCTGATGGGATGGATTGGCAAACTTGTCTGTCTGTCTGGCTGCCTGTTTGGATATCTGTCTTTCTGGCTGACTGTCTGTCTGTCGGGTGCTGTTTGGCTATCTGTCTGTCTGGCTGACTAGTCTGTCTGCCTGTTTGGCTATCTGTCTATCTGGTGACTGTCTGGCTGGCTGGCTATCTGTCTGTCTGTCTGGCTGGCTGTCTGGCTGGCTGGCTATCTGTCTGTCTATCTGGCTGTCTGTTTGGCTGGCTGGCTGGCTGCCTGTTTGGCTTTCTGTCTATCTGGCTGGCTGTCTGGATGGCTGGCTTTCTGTCTATCTGGTTGGCTGGCTGGCTATCTGTCTGTCTATCTGGCTGGCTGTCTGGCTGGCTGGCTGGCTGGCTGCCTGCCTGTCTGTTTCAAACAGTCCTTCCAGCAAGTTATTTGAACGAGGAAACCACTGTCCTCTCTGTCTGTGCGTGTCTTTCCCCATTCTATACGCAGACGTGCGTCTTGCGATTCAGTCCATTCACTTTAAAGGAGAACATACAAACCAACGTTTTCTTTCTTCTTTGTTCATAAATAATCTCCATCCCAACCCAAACCCCACCCTCCTGCTCTTCCCATCCGTGTTTGAATAAACTCAAAGAGGAAAAAGAAAAAAAAAAAAAAATCAAAACCTTCAATTCAAACGAAACAGACAAAAACCTTCAAAAGAAAAAGCGATCGGTGGAAAAAGTGCTGCTGGCATTGCTTCCCGGTCTGTCGCCACACCGCCAAGTTGTTTAACCGCGCCATCCTTCAATTATGAACCGTAGGCCTAACCCTTGGCCCGACGCCTGATCTGAATTCTAACCCAAATCTCACTCAGCATCCAATCCATCCTCCTACTTCCACTCCTATCTTTAAATGGTGTCTGAGTTTTGCCCAGCGGTCAGTGTACTTTGATGTTTTTATTCGTCAGGAAATAACGGTCCAACGTGTCAGGATATCGCATTGTGACAACGTCACTTCCGTCACAAATGAATGAATGAATGAACGAACGAACGAAGGGAGAAGGATTGAACAGATGAATGAATGACTGAACAAACGAATGAATAAGTGTATGAATGAATGGATGAATGAATAAATGAATAACCAACGAACGATAAAAAAAAATGAACAGAAAGATACGAGTGAACGAATCAATATAAAATGATTCAACAACAACAACAACAACAATAATAATAAAAATAAAAATCATCATCACCATCACCATCATCGTCATCATAATACTGATGATGATGATGATGATGATGATGACGACGACGATAATGATAACAAGAAGAAGAACAAGAAGAAGAAGAAGAAGAAGAGGGAGGAGAAGAAGAAGAAGAAGAAGAAGAAGAAGAATGCGAAGAAGAAGAAGAAGAAGAATGCGAAGAAGAAGAAGAAGAAGAATGCGAAGAATGCGAAGAAGAAGAAGAAGAAGAAGAAGAAGAAGAAGAAGAAGAAGAAGAAGAAGAAGAAGAAGAAGAAGAATGAGGAGGAGGAGGAGAAGGAGGAGGAGATTTATAAGGCGCTAAATCTTGATAAAAGAATCAAACCAAAGCACGCACTCTCATCATTTACCAAAGCAATCAGGGGGGGGGGGGGGGGGCAGGAAAGGAGTGGGGTAAAAGAGTGGACATGGAGAGGGAAAATCGCTGCTAGACAAAAATGTTATGTCTTCAAGCTAGACTTGAAGGACGACCATGTGAGTCAAACAGACGGGGAAAGATCGTTCCACTTGTATGGACCAGACACAGAAAAAGAACGGTGACAGACTGTGGTACATCTGTATCAAGAACGGTGACAGACTGTGGGTACATCTGTATCAAGAACGGCGACCGACTGTGGTACATCTGTATCAAGAACGGTGACAGACTGTGGTACATCTGTATCAAGAACGGTGACCGATTGTGGTACATCTGTATCAAGAACAGTGACCGATTGTGGTACATCTGTATCAAGAACAGTGACCGATTGTGGTACATCTGTATCAAGAACAGTGACCGATTGTGGTACATCTGTATCAAGAACAGTGACCGATTGTGGTACATCTGTATCAAGAACGGTGACCGATTGTGGTACATCTGTATCAAGAACGGCGACCGGTTGTGGTACATCTGTATCAAGAACGCGACGATTGTCGTACATCTGTATCAAGAACGGCGACAGATTGTGGTACATCTGTATCAAGGAATATGTTAAACAATCGAGTATCAGATAGGCAGAACGGAGAGGTCGGACAGGTGTGTACATTCGGAGGTGATCATGAAGTTAAATAGGTGTAGTACCATTGATATACTTGCAGCATAATGTATTGATTTTGAGGGCTTTTTTTTGTTTTTTGTTTTTTTTGTTTTGATAAACAGACAACCAGTAAACAAAGTGAAGCAAGGAAGTGATATGATCATGCCTAATGGCAAGACGGGCCCCAGAATTCTGAATACGCTGGAGGCATGCAACAGACGAAGCAGGCAAGCCAGAGAGCAGAGAGGTATAATAATCGATGCCAGACAAGATCGGAGAAGTCGTAAGTTCAGATGCTGCTGAAGTTGAAAGATAACGGTGTATATGACTGAAACGTAGCAGTTGACAAAAACAAGACTGAAGTTTCGGTGATGAATTTCTGCATAGGGAGTTGAGGATCAAGAACAAATGCGCACACAAAAATGTTACAGGACAAGCCTGCATTCAGCCTCCCTCCAAAATTTATCACCTTTCTTTAGACTCATCACGAAGGCTGACTGGCACTGCTGATACAACTATGGACTCAAAGAGTTTAATTCCATCAAGCAACACACACACACACACACACACACACACACACATACTAAAATAATATATATATATATATATATATATATATTATATGTAGGCCTATGTATATATATATGTATATATATATATATATATATATCACACACCACACACACATACACACAATAAGATGGATAGATAGATAGATAGACAGATAGACATATATATATATATTATATAGAGAGAGAGATAGATAGATAGATGAATTTCTGCATAAACACACAACACACGCATACACACACACACACACACACACACACACACACACACACACATATATATATATATATATATATATATATATATAGAGAGAGAGAGAGAGAGGAGAGAGAGAGAGGAGGGGGGGAGAGAGAGAGAGAGAGAGAGAGAGAGAGAGAGAGAGAGAGAGAGAGAGAGAGATGCATGTTCGCTGCCTATTTGAATGCTTCAATCATTCTGATGGTGCCAGCTTAATGTTTTATAAGGCCCTTTCCTCTTCAACTTAATGTTTCATAGGGTCCTTCCTCACACACCCCCACACACCCCCTCAGGCCCCCCCCCCTCGAAAACCCTACCAACGTATAGAGTTTTGCGTAGCTTGAGGAAGCTGCAGATAGTTACAGATTGGGTGACGAGTCGTGGATTCGTCACAGAGGTTTTTACAATCTCCTCGGACTTGTCGAGTGCCATCAACCACACTTGAACAAAACTCTACACCCCAAACACCATGAGACATCGGGGATGCAAGCCGCCATGTTGTTGCGTGCTCATCTCAAAGACTCACTGACAGGGGCGGTGTACAACGTTACCTGCATCCTGCATATCTGCCAGGTGTGTCCTGCGTTTTAAGGATTGGAAGGGGTGTGGTGGGGGTCGTGGTTGTGATCTGGGTCTCACCCATCCTTGGATCCCCCTCCCTACACACACACACCCACACACACACACACACACCACACACATATATATATTATATATATACAACACAAACACACACAAACACCACACACACAGACACACACATACACACACTACATGACACTACCCATAGACACACACCACACACACACACACACACACACACGCACACACACACTCACACACACACACACACACAACACACACACACTCACTCACACAACACAACACACACACACAATACACACCACACCACACACACACACACACACACACACACACACACAACACACACACACACACACACACACACACACACACACACACACATCCACCGCTCTTCTCTCTGCAAGGGAGGAGAGAGAAAGATGATGGCGCTTCACGCAATGTCGCATGTGGGTTGACAACAACGTGACTTGCCCACAAGCCCAGATGAGGACAGATTTATGGTATTACAGCCTATTATCTGATCACACGCCATGTTGATGTCGCTTTCCAACAGAGGCACAAACATGCAAGCAAGCACACACACACACACACACACACACACACACACCACACACACACACACACACACACACACACACACACACACACACACACACACACACACACACACACACACACACAACACAACACACACACACACAAAGAGGGGCATGAAACAAACCAAAACCAAAACAAAATGGATTTGCCATTATAACATCTCTATTTTTATACTAAAAGCATTACATTACCAAGTATTACACACAAAAGAGTAGATTTTGTAGTTTTCCAGGTCACAATGACCTTGAAAAAGCATCGGTGAAAAGGAAAACTCAACGTGCATCGAAGACAATGGCACAGTTGTCAAAACAAAGAAAACATATTTCCGAGAACATGCTGTTCACACACTATCTTTTAAACAAATGTTGAACCTAGGCACTTGCATCGTCTGTGTGATCTTCACCATGGCAACTGGTCTTCCAGACTTACACTCAGCAGCTCCTTCACGTGGCCCATCCCTGACCCACGGTTGGTGAAGATCTATACAAACACAGCTGAGGACATCCTGCTTCCATATTTAGGTAGCAAATACATTCATACAGACAGACACAAAGATATGAGTATACACACTTTCTCCGATCATATGAAACACTCTCCCTGGTCATATGAAACACACTCTCTCCGATCATATGAAACACTCTTCCGGTCATACGAACACACTCTTCCTGCCATATGAAACAATCTTCCGGCCATATGAAAGTCTCTTTCAGGTCATATGAAACTCTCCCGGTGATATGAAACTCACTGTCCGGTGATATGAAACGACTCTCCGGTATATGAAACACACTCTCCGTCATATGAAACACTCTCCGGTCATATGAAACAGACTCTCTCCGGTCATATGAAACAGACTCTCTCCGGTCATATGAAACTCACTCTCCGGTCATATGAAACACACTCTCCGGTCATATGAAACACACTCTCTCCGGGCATATGAAGTAAACTCTCCAGGTCATATGAAACACACTCTCTGGTCACATGAAACACACTCTCCGATCATATGAAACACACTCTCCTGTCATATGAAACACTCTCCTGTCACATGAAACACACTCTCCGGTCATATGAAACTCTCTCTGGTCATATGAAACACACTCTCTCCGATCATATGAAACTCTCTCCAGTCATATGAAACTCACTCTCCGGTCATATGAAACACACTCTCACTGGTCATATGAAATACACTCTCCGGTCATATGAAACACACTCTCCGGTCATATGAAACACACTCTCACTGGTCATATGAAACACACTCTCCGGTCATATGAAACACACTTTCTGGTCATATGAAACACACTCTCTGGTCATATGAAACACTCTCTGGTCATATGAAACACACTCTCTGGTCATATGAAACTCTCGGTCATATGAAACTCACCCTCCGGTCATATGAAACACACTCTCTCTGGTCATATGAAATACACTCTCGGTCATATGAAACACTCTGGCCACATGAAACACACTCTCTGCTCATATGAAACACACTCTCTCTGGTCATATGAAACACTCTCTCCAGTCATATGAAACTCACTCTCTGGTCATATGAAACACACTCTCCGGTCATAAGAAACAGACTCTCTCCGGTTATATGAAACACACTCTCCAGTCATGTGAAACGCATTCTCTCCGGTCATATCAAACACACTCTCACTGGTCATATGAAACACACTCCCTGGTCAAATGAAACACACTCTCACTCGTCATATGAACACACTCTCCAGTCATATGAAACACACTCTCCAGTCATATGAAACACACTCTCCGGTCATATGAAACACACTCTCCGGTCATATGAAACACACTCTCCAGTCATACGAAACACACTCTCCAGTCATATGAAACACACTCTCCAGTCATATGAAACACACTCTCCAGTCATATGAAACACACCTCCAGTCATATGAAACACACTCTCCAGTCATATGAAACACACTCTCCAGTCATGTGAAACACATTCTCTCCGGTCATATCAAACACACTCTCAATGGTCATATGAAACACACTCTCATCGTCATATCAAACACACTCTCCAGTCATATGAAACACACTCTCACTAGTCATATGAAACACGCTCTCCCCGGTCATATGAAACACACTCTACCCGGTCATATGAAACACACTCTACCCGGTCATATGAAACACACTCTACCGGTCATATGAAACACACTTCCCCGGTCATATGAAACACACTCTACCCAGTCATATGAAACACACTCTACCGGTCATATGAAACACACTCTCCCCGGTCATATGAAACACACTCTACCCGGTCATATGAAACACACTCTACCCGGTCATATGAAACACACTCTCCCCGGTCATATGAAACACACTCTCCCCGGTCATATGAAACACACTCTCCGGTCATATGAAACACACTCTACCCGGTCATATGAAACACACTCTCCCGGTCATATGAAACACACTCTCCGGTCATATGAAACTCATTCTCCGGTCATATGAAACTCATTCTCCGGTCATATGAAACTCATTCTCCGGTCATATGAAACACACTCTCCGGTCATATGAAACTCATTCTCCGGTCATATGAAACTCATTCTCCGGTCATATGAAACTCATCTCCGGTCATATGAAACACACTCTACCCGGTCATATGAAACACACTCTACCGGTCATATGAAACACACTCTCCCCGGTCATATGAAACTCACTCTCCGGTCATATGAAACTCATTCTCCGGTCATATGAAACACACTCTCCGGTCATATGAAACTCATTCTCCGGTCATATGAAACTCATTCTCCGGTCATACGAAAAAATCTCCCGCACTCTCGCACCCCTCCTTCTCGTCCCCACTTTTTGCTTAACCCTACCCACCAATTCCAAAAACTTAACCCTTTGATTTCCTTACCCTACCAAGTTTTCGCTTTGCTAGCATAATTGACAGTACAGGATGCTGGTATACAGGGTGCGGGAGTCAAAGGGTTGAGGGAAATTTAAAAGTCCCGAAACATCTGCTGATATGAAGTAACACTAAGTGCCATTCAGACACAAAAGTAAGCGTGAAAGTCTAGACTTACACATCCGCAATAACACACTCGAGAGGGCCTTGGAACCAAAACTTTCAGGGTACATACATACACTATGATTATACCAAAGAGTATAGGACCTACTATGCTCTTTGACTATACTATTTTAAAAGAAGGATAAAGAGGGCGAGGAGAAAGAAGAAAAAAAGGAGGGAAAAGGAGAAGATTAGGATGAGGAGGAGAGGAAAATAAGTCAAAAATATGACGAAGAAGAAGATGACGAACAGACGCAGACAGACAGAGACAGATAGACAGACAGACAGACAGACAGACAGATAGACAGACAGACAGACAGACAGACAGACAGACAGATAGACTGACAGACAGACAGACGGATTAGTTGATTTCCACACAAGACCAGCTGGCTCCTCTCTTCCATCTGCTAACACAGAGGAGGGCCCCGGACGATCGTTCCTGAGCCACTTGAAGACCGGGAACAACGATCAGCAAATATTGCCAATCCTGAAAGCAACCAGGATCGTAGGTCCCTATGGGCAAGGGATGAACACACCACAGACACGGACAGAGAGACAGGCAACTTTCTCCTGTCACACTGTGTTGTGACCTCCCCGTTACGCCACAAGGCTAGCAAGCACACAGAGTTAAATGTTGCAAGCACACAGAGTTAATGTCGCAAGCACACAGAGTTAATGTCGCAAGCACACAGAGTTAAATGTCGCAAGCACACAGAGTTAAATGTCGCAAGCACACAGTGTTAATGTCGCAAGCACACAGAGTTAAATGTCGCAAGCACACAGTGTTAAATGTCGCAAGCACACAGAGTTAAATGTCGCAAGCACACAGAGTTAAATGTCGCAAGCACACAGAGTTAAATGTCGCAAGCACACAGAGTTAAATGTCGCAAGCACACAGAGTTAAATGTCGCAAGCACACAGAGTTAAATGTCGCAAGCACACAGAGTTAAATGTCGCAAGCACACAGTGTTAAATGTCGCAAGCACACAGTGTTAAATGTCGCAAGCACACAGAGTTAAATGTCGCAAGCACACAGTGTTAAATGTCGCAAGCACACAGTGTTAAATGTCGCAAGCACACAGTGTTAAATGTCGCAAGCACACAGTGTTAAATGTCGCAAGCACACAGTGTTAAATGTCGCAAGCACACAGAGTTAAATGTCGCAAGCACCACAGAGTTAAATGTCGCAAGCACACAGAGTTAAATGTCGCAAGCACACAGAGTTAAATGTCGCAAGCACACAGAGTTAAATGTCGCAAGCACACAGAGTTAAATGTCGCAAGCACACAGAGTTAAATGTCGCAAGCACACAGAGTTAAATGTCGCAAGCACACAGAGTTAAATGTCGCAAGCACACAGTGTTAAATGTCGCAAGCACACAGAGTTAAATGTCGCAAGCACACAGTGTTAAATGTCGCAAGCACACAGAGTTAAATGTCGCAAGCACACAGTGTTAAATGTCGCAAGCACACAGTGTTAAATGTCGCAAGCACACAGAGTTAAATGTCGCAAGCACACAGAGTTAAATGTCGCAAGAACACAGAGTTAAATGTCGCAAGCACACAGTGTTAAATGTCGCAAGAACACAGAGTTAAATGTCGCAAGCACACAGAGTTAAATGTCGCAAGCACACAGAGTTAAATGTCGCAAGCACACAGAGTTAAAATGTCGCAAGCACACAGAGTTAAATGTCGCAAGAACACAGTGTTAAATGTCGCAAGCACACAGAGTTAAATGTCGCAAGCACACAGTGTTAAAAGACTTTGTTCTGTTGTCCAACTGGCTTCAATTCAAACCTGTGACAATTTTCTTATACTTAAGAAAAACATAAAATGATAAGCTGTCAAATCTGAACGAAGAAGTTTACAATCAAACAATGCCAAAACAGAAAACCGAAGTCTTGAGGAATAGCTCCCATCCCTGTCATTAATATGCAAGTAGAAGCTAATCATCGTAACATACTTACAGTGTTACTGACCAAACATCATCATCATCATCACCATCACCATCATCATCATCATCATCATCATCATCATCATCATCATCATCATCATGTGCCCTGCCGCATGGCGTTGGCCATCATGACCCTCCATACGAATCTATCTCTTGTCGCTACCAGTACACATCTCCAACCTATCTGTCCTCAGTCTTGACTAAACAACAGTCTGTAATTTGTCTCAACGCTGTTTCGAGGCATAAATCGAGGCATCAATTCAACAAATCAAGAAAGATATCGATGCTCAGGCCGGAGCAGGCAATGATCGGTAAGCTGCGCCAAGGATGACATGGGCACCAGCATCCTGCGGAACCAGTCTCTATTACCATTGATATCTATGAACATACTGAGAAAGATTTCCATCCGAAAAGCTGTAATGATGGAACCCTCTCATTGATCCTCCCATATCCAGGAAATCTTTTGTCAGGGCAGACCATCCCTTCCCGAGAGGACACTTCTGGAATTTTCCATTTGGTTCAGCCACAATTCCAATTTTCCCCATGGAAAAAAAAGCGATCTTTTCGACGTGCACCTTTGTTGCTGTGTAACACTTTTAGATGACTTTTGGGAACCGTGGAAATTACACGTCTTGCACATTGCTTGTGTCAAACATAAGAAAGTATGTTTATATTATAGAAGATATATTCAACATGTTTGTATTATACAAGATCTATTCAGTATGTTTGTATTATATAAGATCTATTCAGTATCACAATTTGTCATCGTCAATACGACAGGGCAATTTCACTTTATTGCAGCAGCTACAAAACTGCTCTCTGATTTATATGCGTCAGAAGGAAGGAAAACTGGGATGCCATCATACCCGTGTGAGAGAACTGAAATACAAGAAATTGGCGGCTAGGGTGCCCGCCCTACTGCGCGACTTCGAGAGAGAGAGAGAGAGAGAGAGAGAGAGAGAGAGAGAGAGACAGAGAGAGACAGAGAGAAGGACAGAGACAGAGCAGAGAAGAGGAGACAGAGACGAGAGACAGAGAAGAGAGAGAGAGAGAGGGTGTGGTGTGTGTGTGTGTGTGTGGTGTGTGGGTGTGTGTGTGTGTGTGCACGCGCGCGGGCGCGCACCTTGCGTGCGTACGTACGTGCATGAGTGCGTGCGTGTGTGCGCGTGTGGGGGGGGGGGCGCATTGACAGCAGATGCACGAGAAATGCCAGAGAGGAGAAGAGAGGTAGAGAGAGAGACAGAGGAGAGAAGACGGACAGACAGCAGCGAAGAGAGAGAAGAGAAGAGACAGAGAGAGAGAGAGTAGGTAGAGAGGGAGGAGAGAGCAGACGACGCGACAGACAAAACAGAGACAGACCGGGAAGACAGAGAGACAGAGAAGAGAACAGACGCAAAAGAGAGGAAGAGAAGAGAACGAGGAGAGAGAGAGAGAGAGGAGAGAGAAAAGCGCGACGAGGACAGAGAAGAGACACGAGAGAGAGAGAGAGAGAGAGAGAGGAGAGAGAGAGAGAGACAGAGAGAGAGAGAGGAAGACAGACAGACAGACAGAAACAGAGAGAGACAGAGAAAGAGACAACGAGAGAGAGAGAGAGAGAGAGAGAGAGTGAGAGAGAGAGAGAGACAGAGAGAGAGAGAGAGACAGACAGACAGACAGAAGAACAGAGAGAGACAGAGAAAGAGACAACGAGAGAGAGAGAGAGAGAGAAGAGAGAGAGAGAGAGAGAGACGAGAGACTCAGACACTGTATTACAAAGATCGAGTACTACTCTACACGATACAATCATTTTGGAAAAAAAAGCAGATGAACCATAACACATACGCTGTGAAACAAATGACAAAAATGAAGAATGAAAAAAAAAAAAAAACACACCAGATATTTATATACATGTACACTAATAGGTCATGCACTTTGCAACAGTATGAGAGACAAAAGTAAACACACATAAAGAAAACATATTGTCAAACCTCAACAATAACAACAAAAGCAACAATATCATAACAATGTTGCCATCATTGCACTAACAGTTTGTCTAAAAAAAAAAAAAAAAAGCCACAGACATACAAGTCAAAGGAAAAGAAGAAAGTAATGGGAGCATCAAAAACAAACAAGAGGGGGAGGGGGGGGGGGACTTGTCAACTAATGCAATGATGAAAGTAAATGACGATGGATATCACGTCATAAGTTACAAAGATCTAGAATATCGTTCTAGTCAGTCGATCAAATGGTACAAACGGTAAAGGCAGACACACGTAAAGTAAATACGTGTCATTCATCACAATAATAGCAATATCACAATGTAATACTAATTGAACGTACAGAGTCGTAGCAGGAATCTGTTTCAATCAAAAACATGAAATAATAAAAGGCATCTATCAACACAGTCAATCAATATCTATCTGTTATTACCTATCTAATCTATCAATCATCTGTCAATATAGTATCAATCTATCCATATGTACAATGTCATAATTTAATCAATCAATCAATCAGGTAACTAACTATACACATTCTCTTCTTCTTAATCTATACAATATACATATGATAAATATAATATATATATCATTATCAAACAATACATATCAATATAATTATTATACTATACATAACTACCTATCTATATTATAATGTTTTATCTGTGTCTGAACCTAAGTATTGTCAATTATCCATACTATTTTATATATATGTATATTGTAATCATGTTAATATATCAATTATATATATAATAAATGTATATCTATTACCTATACCATCATTTCTTTTTTTTTTTTTTTATATTTTATTACTAACACAAAATAAAAATAATTAAGAACAAATCAAGGTATTTACACATTCTAGTTCATAACGTTATAATAAATATTATATATATATATATATAATGTGTGTGTGTGTGTGTATGCGTGCGTGTGTGTGTGTGTACATATACATATATTTTATATATATATGTATGGATGTATATATATATATATATATATATATATATATTATATATATATATAAACATGTATACATACACACACACATGTATATATATATATATAAACATGTATACATACACACACACACACATATAATTATATTATATTATATATAAACATGTATACATACACACACACACACACACACACACACACACATATATATATATATTATATATATTATATTATATATATATATATATATGTTAGTTACATAGCAAAACAAGAAGGTAAAGGAATCAATTAAGAACAAACAAGGAGGGATGTGTGACATGTCAGTTCAAACGTTATGATAAAACAGGTGAACTATAATGCATACAACATCAACAAATCATAAATGGACACGTACAATCAAATTCAATCAATAGAAAGAGATTAAACAGAAAAAGAGAGTGTGCTTTAGTATTTTATTACAGAAAGATAATAGCTTAAAACTGAGACAAAAACGGAACCGTGTGTAGCAGTGAGGCCGTCTAAAGCTTTCGTCAGCACTGATAGTGTGGACATAAACAGGGGGTTTCAATTAGAACTTTAATTTTACGACAGGGAGAATCAATAAAACGTTTTTAATACATAGTCAAACAGTATCTACACAATGGTGTTTGTGTGAGCATGTGTGTGTGTGTGTGTGTGTGTGTGTGTGTGTGTGTGTGGTGTGGTGGTGGTGTGCGTGTGCGTGCGTGTGCGTGCGTGCGTGGTGTGTGTGTGTGTGTGTGTGTGTGGTGTGTGTGTGAAAAGAGAAGAGGAGACAGAGAGACAGACAGACAGAGGAGGAGAGGGTAGCAGACAGAGAGAGAGAGAGAGACAGACAGACAGACAGAAGAGAGAGAGAGAGACAGACAGACAGACTGAAGGACAGAAGAGAGAGAGACAGACAGACAGACAGACTGAAGGACAGGAGAGAGAGACAGACAGACAGACAGACAGGAGAGAGAGAGAGAGGGAGAGAGACAGACAGACAGGAGAGAGAGACAGACAGACAGACAAAGAGACAGACAGACAGACACAGAGAGACAGACACAAGACAAAGACAGACAGACAGACAGACACAGAGAGACAGACAGACAGACAGAACACAGACAAAGAAAACTTTTTTTCAACACAATCAATCGCTCAGTAGCCTGTCGCGTAGTTGGGATGCAATCGGTGGCTACATTTCAATCCCCCACCACCACCAACCACCCACACCCACCCCCATCCCCATTTCTCAAGACATAAAGGAATTTCTTCCTTTACTCAAATGCTGCACTGATCCTGAGATCCTTGTATGACTTGTTCTATGACACTTAAGAATTCCCGTCTCTCTGAAGTAGTCTGCAATACGTTTGTCCTATTCAGCAGTCCCGAATGGCAAAACAGCACTCCAGACGACTGTCGGCAAAAGGACAGTAAGGAAAGAAAGAAAGAGAGAAGAGACAGACAGAAAGAAGAAAGAAAAGAAAGAAAGAAAGAAAGAAGAAAGAAAGAAAGAAAGAAACAAAGAAAGAAAGAAGGAAAGAAAGAAAGAAGGAAAGAAGGAAAGAAAGAAAGAAAGAAAGAAGGAAACAAAGAAAGAAGGAAACAAAGAAAGAAACAAAGAAAGAAAGAAACAAACAAACAAATAAACAAACAAACAAACAAAACAAAAAAAGAAGGAAAGAAAGAAAGAAGGAAAGAAAAAAAGACAGACAGAAAGAAAGAAGGAAAGAAAGAAAGACAGGCAGAAAGACAGACAGAAACAAAGAAAGAAACAAAGACAGACAGAAAGAAAGACAGACAGAAAGAACAGAGAAGATACGAAGAAGACAGACAACAATCAGAATAAAACAGGACAAAGAAGAAACACGAGACAATCAATAAATAACGAAGCGCAAGAAGGAAATACAAGAAGGACGAAAGATTCTGAAGTTCGTTCAAGAGGGACTCAACCACCGCACTCGGACAATCCATATTCTTCCATCCAAATCTGACAGCAGTTATCTAGCAGACTTCCTGAGTTTGCACAAAAGCCTGTGTAGCACTAGCAAGGTCCTGAAATGGGTGTTTGGGGGTTGGTGGAAGAAAGGTAAGGACTTGTTATTATTGTTATTGTTGTTTAAAGCCCAGCCGACTGCGTAGGGCCATATGAGGGCCATAACCGCCTCAAAACATACAAAACTTCAACAAGAAAAAAAAAAAGAAGAAAAGAAAATTAAGTACACATATCAATGCATTCACGCACATAATCTAAGGACACGCCCCTGGCGTTGACCATTCCGTCCAATTTATCGCACAG
>JAPXFY010000021.1:59983646-59991146 GCA_030674185.1 Monoplex corrugatus
GCAAAGAGAGGGTGAAGACAAACAAAAAAAAACAACAAAAAAGAATGGACGGTAGGAGGGCAGACAGAAGGAAGGGAGACAGAGAATAAGAACAGAGATGGGAAAAAAAGATGTGTGTGTGTGTGTGTGTGTGTGTGTGTGTGTGTGTGTGTGTGTGTGTGTGTGTGTGTGTGTGTGTGTGTGTGTGTGTGTGTGTGTGTTTTGTGGAGTATAAAATCAGAGAGAGAGAGAGACGGACAGATAAACAGAGAGACACAGAGACAGACAGACAAAAAGAGTAACATAAAAATGAAAAAGGAGTGGGGGGGGGGGGGGAGATTAAAATGAGTACATACGGAGGAGGGTGGCAAAGAAACACACACACACACACACACACACACATACAGAGAGAGAGAGAGAGAGAGAGAGAGAGAGAAAGAGACAGACAGACAGACAGACAGACAGACAGGCAGGCAGGCAGGCAGACGAAAAGAAAGAACGAAAGGGAAGAAAGAAAGAGACAGAGACAGAGAGAGAGAGCGCCACACAGAAAATGCAACTCAGCAAGAAACGGAGAGACACTGAGAATTAACCTAATTCTTCAAAAGAAGAAGAGTAAATAAACATGGACGCTGGGTTATCTGGGTGTCTGTTGTGTTCTGAAAAAAAATTTCACAAGACTTAAGCTGTCTCCAAAGTTGCGATGAAATCCGGAGGTATAAGGAAAGTCACACACGCTCCAGACGGAGATCTTATAGTAAGGAGTCAGATATTTCCTGAATATAGTCACGTCCAGAGGCGTAGTAAAACTCTTCATCCTGTAAGACGCCGTCACGTGACACGCACATTTCGTCGACAGTATGTGTGCGTTTTCAGCCGTCGCGTTTTACAAACGCACGCGCTTCTTTACACGCATACAGCACATACACACACAAACACATTCTCGCACGTACAACACACACATATTCCCCTTCCTCCCCAGCTCACACACACACACGCACGCACGCATACAAGTGAGACATTCCAGACTCGGTTTCAAGATTGGTTGTATCGCCTTTCGTTTATTAACCTTTGGGACCCACACCCTATCCACCAACTGAAACCTTCTAACTCCCTGTCCTTATCACAGGTTTCCCTCAGAAGTTGGTGGATAGGGTGAGGGTGTCAAAGGTTACGTTTTTGTTTGGCAAGGCATGTGTTGAAATGCAGGATGCTGGTGGACAAGGGCGCGGGAGGCAAAGGGTGAATACATGCTGCAAGAACAGACAAGACAAAAAAAAAGGGAAAAAAGTTCAGAACAGGTATTTAATACAACCAGAAAAGGGACAGGGGATATTTCGGCCAAAGTGGCCTTTGTCAAGCGTAATCACAAAAAACAAACACCAAATACAAATATTAGAGGGAAAAGGACTGAAATCACTGCTGCTTCGCCAGGTAGGGAGAAAAGGACTAAACGGTGTGAGAAAAGGACGAAGCAGCAGGGAAGTTTCAGTCTTTCTCTCCTAATTTTTGTATTTGGGTGTTTGTGGATCTTACGCTTGACAAAGGCCAGTTGGGCCAAACATTTGCGCCTGTCTTGTCTGGTTGTATTAACTACGCGTTCTGATTCTTTTTTTTTTTTTTTTTTCTTTTTTTTGGCTCCTGTTTGCCTGAACACGGGCAGTCACACCTGTTTTGAATACATGCTGCCTTTGAATCTTGCCTTACCACCGCGACCCTTCCAAGCAGTAGTGTGATCTACTATAGCTGAGTAGTACGTAGTAAGAATTGGATCTATTGATTATTAAAGACCAAGCCATCGCGCCCGGAAAATTCCATAATTATGCCTCTACCTAAATCTGCCAGCAATGATCTGCGCAAAAAGCTATATGCTGGCAAGTCTTGAAATGGGTAGAGGGGAAGAGACTTATAAAATACTATGCTGACACCACCAGAATGATGGAAACATTAAGATGGACAGCCAGCAGGTCAGTTGTGGGCCGGGACTGAACTCAAGATGGCAAATTTTGGGTTAATACGAGTAGTGGTGGTGATGGTAAAAATAGCTGTAGTGGCAACGAATGTAGCAGGAGGACGAAGAGGAGAAGGAGGAGGTCTACAGTATAGCTGGAGGCACCAATGCTATGACAACACTACGACAAATACGTCGTCACAATCATCGCAATGTTTTACTTGTACATCCTGGGTCTTCACAACTTGACGTCAGACCGTCACGTGATCTACAAGCCACCATACGTGCCAGGCAGTTTCGTAAGGTTCATATTCTATAAGACTCATATTCCAATCTTTTGTCACACTGAATTACCCATGTGAAACTCGGGCTGCTCTCCCCTTTCAAAGCGCGTTGCCGCAATACACCGCCACAGTGTGTGTGTGTGTGTGTGTGTGTGTGTGTGTGTGTGTGTGTGTGTGTGGGGTGTGTGTGTGTGTGTGTGTGTGTGTGTGTTGTGTGTGTGTGTGTGTGTTATGCGAGCGCACGCGCGCGCGTGTGCCCAACACTGCAGAAAGGCAACAACGCTAATAGACTTTCAAGGTAAGGGACCCGGGAAATCAATCTCTCTCTCCAACGTTTTAATACCACGGCAGCCAGGTAAATGCCCTGCGTCTTCATGATTTTCAACTGCCGTGGGACCTTTAGCGTACGCAGGCCAGAAAGCACAAGGGTCCGACTCCTTCTTCGTCCCCTTCCGAAGGACTAGACGTTCAGTTCGATTTTCCGATTAAACTGAGGAGAAAAGTCGAGGCCTCTACGGGGAACGAACCCTGGAACCTCGAGTTTAGTTACTGGCAGGTGAACGTCTGAACCATTCTGCCACTCTCAGGGGGAAAAAAGCTGCAGTAGACAGTGGAAACGGTGGTTGTGTGAGACACGTCACTGTCAGTAGCTGATGGATTCCAGCCACTAACATCAGATATTTCAGTCACCCTAGTTGGCGTAGAGGTAATAGTCTGGGGTTTGTACAAAGCGGATTCGTTGCACTCGGACAATTCCATATGCGCTCCACCCAAATCTAAGTAATTATCTAGCAGACTCCATGAGCCTGCACAAAATCCTATACGCTGGCAAGGTCTAGAAATGGATAGGGGAAGGTGAGAAAAGAGTGGACCTGTGGGATAATAAACTGACTGACTATACCAGAAGGAGCAGTAAAACATTACAGTTCTTACGCTGCAGGTTGCTACTGAACGTGAGACATCAGACCTTGTGTCCACGGTCATGTACAGAGAGTCAGCCAGTTTGTACAGGCAAAGCTCTTGTTTTACCGTCACTATTATCACCATCATCATGTTTTTGTTATCGTTATTTTTGTTTAAAGCACAGCCGATTGCGTACATAGCCATATGACAGACTATAAAACCATTTTAAAACATACACAATACTTCAACATGAAAAAAATGGATCAGAAAATCAAGTCTAAAATCATATGTAATTACTTTCAACAGGGGATAAAAAAGGTGGATGGAGAGGGGGGACAGAAAATTAAGTACACATATTCAATGTAATCTCAACATATAATCTTGTGGTATGGAACATAGCGTTGACCTTTTCCGTCCAATTTCTCAATACGGGATTTAAATAACCTACTTGACTACAAATCTAAACATAACTAAGGACACTAAAACATATATAAAAACAGGCCTAAATTTGCGTAACATTGCTTCTGTAAATTACATTTTCCTATAGCCAAATATGCACTTAATACATGTACCCAATTATCATTCCTAAGAGAAAGGATATAAGACTTTACTGAACACAGACAGGTGAATGAACCAGCAAGGCAGAAGCTGATAGGAAGAAATGACAAAAAGCAAAGGAACAAGGCAGAAAAATAAAGAGAGTGACAGAAAAAAGGAAATTTCTAGCACAGAATTTCCAGAAAATCGGTCATACACTTCGCACTAAAGAGCCTCCGGCATCCCAAAGGGAACTCTCGCCTTCCAATCTGACTGTGCAGGTTTGCACTAAAATGAACCATGCTCGACAACAATTGTGTGCACGGCCTACAGTCTACCCAGCTATGAAAAGTTAGGGACAATAAAACAGCGAGGGAGAGGAGATAGGGGACCACGCTCATAAAGCTGGCCCACAGAGAAGATGGTCTACTACCCACAGACTTCGATTTCAATTCTTCAATCTCAACGACTTATACCAGGCCCACTTTGGATCTGACCCATCACATGGTATCTAAGGCATCAGAGCGTGTGGAAATAATTCCTTGCGCGGAGACAACACCCTGGAAAACTGAAACTCTTTACTCTCACAGTTTTTTTTTATCACACACACACACACACACACACACACACACACACACACACACACACACACACACACACACACACACACACACAATCAGCGCTTCGTGTTCCTGATCATTCGACATGCACGGCAATCTGAACACTCACACCCAACATGAACCAGGCGATTCTGTGACCCATATTTATGTGGCCTGGAAAAGTTCCACAGATATGTCCACAGACAGCTGCCCCCTAGTTACTGTTCAGTCCATCCATACCCTGACTGACTTCTCATTACCCCCACTCGGGGTGGACGAAGAGCAGACTACCACAATTCAAGTCACCCGAGCCAGCAACCGCCAATACTACCCCTCCTGCCCTCCTCCCAACACACGCCTCTCCCCATCCACACAGACATGCAGACAGGCACGAGAGATATAAGACAGCAACAGAGAGAGAGAGAGAGAGAGAGAGAGAGCGAGAGAGAGAGAGAGAAACACACACACACACACACACACACACACACACAGAGACAAACATACGTGCATACGTACATACACACATGCATACATACATACATACATACATACATACATACATACATACATACATACATACATACATACATGCATACGTACACACATACATCATACATACATACATGGACACACACACAAACACACATGGACACACACACACACACACACACACACACACACACACACACACACACACACACACACACACACACACACACACACACACACCTTTCTTCTCTCGGATCGACCGTGTCTGACTAGTCTCGACCTCCAGCGACACAGCAGAATTGTCCTCTGACCAAATCTGCCAGGGGGATATATTTTCAATCTTCCTGGAGGTTGTCTGACTTCACTGATAAAGAAGTGAACTCCACAGCTGAGGTCTCGGATTCAATCCAGGGTCAGAAAAAAAACCTAGCTCCTGTACCACCGATGTCTAGAGATAGGGAGAGACAGACAGACAGACAGACAGACAGACAACAGAAAGAAAAAGAGAGAGAGAGAGAGAGAGAATGACATTGATATTTTTGAGAGACTGAGAGTGAGACAGGGAGGGATGGAGAGAGCGAGAGAGCGCCAGTGACAATGATACCTTTGAGAGAGAGAGACAGACAGACAGACAGACAGACAGACGGAGAGACAGACAGACAGACAGAGAGACAGACAGCCAATGACATTGACACTTTTGAGAGTGACAGAGGGAATAAGGGGAAGAGAGACAGACAGACAGACAGAGAGACAGAGAGAGCCAATGCTAATGACATTGATACTTTACTTTCCAACGGTACAAAGTACTGGCTACAAGCCATTTATCAAACTTGCTTTGCAAATCTACATGTTTACTTAGAATCATACATTTTCCACTGAAGCGGTTTTTTTTTGTTTTTTTGTTTGTTTTGTTGTTGTTGTTTTTTTGTTGTTGTTTTTGTGGGGGTTTTTTTTTTTTTTGGGGGGGGGGGGGGTAATGCGTTTTAGCCTATCAAATTAAATGAAGGGAAGTGACTCTTTTCTTCTTTCGCATCAAATGGCTTCAAAAACTTGTTGGACTGTTATTTTATTGTTATTTTTGTTTAAAGCCCAGCCGACTGCACAGAGTCAAACCAGGGCTATAACCGGTTCAAAACACACACATTACTTCAAAAAACACCCACCCACCCATCCCAAAAAAAAAGGGAAAAAAAAAAGAAAAAATCAAGTACACATATCAATGCATTCGCGCACATAATCTAAGGAGATGCCTCGGCGCGTTGACCACTCCGTCCAATATATCGCACACGGCATTTAAAAAAAAACCACCTGAAGACAAATCTAAAAATAACCAAGGACACTAAAACATAGATAAGAACGGGCCTAAATTACTTAAAACTGCTTCCGCGTATCTCGTTTCAATAGAGCCAAAAATGCACATAACACATGAACCCAATTATCAATCATAAGTACGTCAGACTTTATCGAACACATACAGGTGAATGGACCAGCAGGGCAGAAATGATAGGAAGAAATGACAGAAAGCAAAGGAGGAAGAAAGAAACAAAGAGACTGACAAAAAACAGGAAATTTCTAGAACAGAACTTCCAGAAGATGGGGATACTGTTTATACTGAAATAGCTCCCGGCATCCCCACGGGGGGAAACTTGTTGAACTGCTCGTATACTGCCACCCAAGAATTGTCCACAATTAAACCAATCAACCATAAAAGACACATAATTTTACCGACTGACATATGCAGGGGGTATGTTATCATTATTCTTTTTTTATTGCTTCTTCAACATTTCATCATTATAATTCGTCTGTTTTCAGCAAAGTACTTGGGATTTGTATGCATCAACTTTACGTGTGTCTATCTCTCATGCTGTTTGAAGAGCTTTGGGATATTGTGAGACGAGGAGCAGTGCAGGCTGTCATTATTCGTGAGTGCTTACAGGGTCTTGTGAGAAAAAGTGCTGTACAAATAGTTATTATCTACTAATCTCTCTCTCTCTCTCTCTCTCTCTCTCTCTCTCTCTCTCTCTGTGTGGATCTCTCTCTCTCTCTCTTTGTGTGTGTGTGTGTGTGTGTGTGTGTGTGTGTGTGCGCGCGCGCGTGTTTGTGAATAGATAGATAGTCAGACAGACATAGATAGACAGACGGAGAGACAGACAAACAGACAGACAGATAGATAGATAGATAGATAGACTGATAGATAGATAGACATGTCTGGTAGATAGGTAGATAGATAGATAGATTGATAGAAAGAAAGATAGATATAGATAGACAGATAGATAGATCGTAGACAGATAGATAGATCGATAGACAGACAGACAGGTGGATAGGTAGATAGATTAACAGATAGATAGATAGATAGATAGATAGATAGACAGATATAGATAAGGCAGATAGATTTATAGATAGACAGACAGACAGATAGATAGATAGATAGATAGATAGACTGCTAGATAGATAGATATAGATGTGTGTATGTGTGTATGTGTGTGTGTATGCGTGTGTGTGTGTGCGCGCGCGCGTGCGCGTGTGCGTGTGCATATACATATACTGAGAGACAGAGACAGAGAGAGTGTGTGTGTGTTTTCATGAGCCTCTTGCGGAATACACAAAGTTGTACTTCAAAATGAATTCGTCGCACTCGGACAAATTCTTATGTGCTCCACCCAAATCTGCCAGCAAATATCTGGCAGGCAGTCTTACCCTGTGCAAAACCTCATTCCTGGCAACGTCTTACAGTGGGGAGGGGAGAAGAAGGGACCTA
>JAPXFY010000021.1:59996146-60016146 GCA_030674185.1 Monoplex corrugatus
CTCCCTCCTTCCCCCCCTCTCCTTTCTCTTCTCTCTTCCACTCCATCCCACTCTCTTTCTCTCTCTTCGTTTTTTTTTTTTTTTGGTCTTGTTTTTTACGGGACTAGATTATCTTGTGACGGACAGTTGCGTCCAGGCGCGAGACGATCAAAGGGAGAGAAGCGTGGAGGCAACTAGCGGTGGGGAGCCAGAGAAGCAATTAGGATTGATCCGCATTGACAGCTGAGGGGTCTGTGACTTGCAATGCACAACGGCCTGCTGGCATGCCATGGGCTGGCTAATGGGCCGCCATCAAACAATCCAGTAAAACAAACAAACAAACAAACAAGCGAGTGAACAAGTAAATAAACATATAAACATAAATATATAGGATGATGGGGAATTGGGGAAAATAACTACATAAATGAATAAATAAATTAGATAAATACACAAATAAATACATAAAATAAACAAATAAGTAAATAATTAATCAAATAAGTGAAAAAGTAAATAAACACATAAACATAAAAACAGGATGACGGGGAATTAGGGAAAATAAATAAATAAATAAATAAAAAATAAATAAATAAATTTTCTTTTTTCGTTCGTCGCCTGTACGGGCCATATCTGGGGATGAATGTGGTTGGTTCCCTCCCCTACCCTCTTTCGCCCTGCTGTTGGTGGAGAGACAGAGACAGAGAAAGAAATGCTAGCTAGAATAAATGAACGAACGAACAAACAAACAAGTGGATAAACAAATAACAAATAAATAAACACATAAATAAAGGAAGGAAGTAAGTGGAGAAGGAAGGAAGGAGGGAGGAGGAAGGAAGGAAGGAAGGAAGGCAGGAAGGAAGGAAGGCAAGGAAGGGAAAGGGAAGGAAGGCAGGAAGGCAGGGAGGAAGGAAGGAAGGAAGGAAGGCAGGAGAAGGAAGAAGAGAAGGAAAGGGAAGGAGGAAGGAAGGCGAGGAAGGACGGAAGGAAGGAAGGAAGGCAGGAAGGGAGGAAGGAAGGAAGGAAGGAGGAAGGAAGGAAGGCAGGAAGGACGGAAGGAAGGAAGGAAGGCAGGAAGGAGGAAGGATGGCAGGAAGGACGGAAGGAAGGAAGGAAGCAGGAACGGACGGAAGGAACAGAGAAGGAGGAAGGCCGGCAAGGAAGAAAGGAAGAAGGAAGGAAGACGAGGAACTAGAAAAAAGCATACACAGTACAAAAAAGTCATGTGATGTAATTTTACACTAGCAACTCAACGAAAGAAAGATAAAAAAAAAAAAAAAATCACGTAAACATGAAATGAGCACAACACACAAAATAAACGAACATAGGGAAAAATAAAGCTGTTAAGATTGATCAATATGAACACAAGAGAATACAACACATAAATCAAACCAAAATAAAATTGAAAAAAAAAACAAAACCAACGCCATTACGTCTGATCACATGAACGCAACACAACAAACAAACGAGTGCATAGATAAACCAAAGCCGTTATGATTGATCACATGGACACAACAAAATGATTGATCAAATGAACATAACGCAATGATCGATCAAACGAACACAACAAACAAATGAATGCTTATTAGATAAACAAAGCCTTATATTGATCGCATGAACACAACACAATGATTGATCGCATGAACACAACACAATGATTGATCCATGAACACAACACAATGATTGATCGCATGAACACAACACAATGATTGATCGCATGACCACAACACAATGATTGATCGCATGACACAACACAATGATTGATCGCATGACCACAACACAATGATTGATCGCATGAACACAACACAATGATTGATCGCATGAACACAACACAATGATTGATCGCATGAACACAACACAATGATTGATCGCATGAACACAACACAATGATTGATCGCATGACCACAACACATGATTGATCGCATGAACACAACACAATGATTGATGCCATGAACACAACACAATGATTGATCCATGAACACAACACAATGATTGATCGCATGACACAACACAATGATTGATCGCATGAACACAACACAATGATTGATCGCATGAACACAACACAATGATTGATCGCATGAACACAACACAATGATTGATCGCATGAACACAACACAATGATTGATCGCATGAACACAACACAATGATTGATCGCATGAACACAACACAATGATTGATCGCATGAACACAACACAATGATTGATCGCATGAACACAACACAATGATTGATCGCATGAACACAACACAATGATTGATCGCATGAACACAACACAATGATTGATCTCATGAACACAACACAATGATGATCTCATGAACAAACACAATGATTGATCGCATGAACACAACACAATGATTGATCCATGAACACAACACAATGATTGATCGCATGAACACAACACAACAAAACAAATGTAAACATAAATACGGAAACAAAGATGTTATGACTGATCAAATGAACACAACGAAATACATGAGATCGAGAGCATAAGAACAAAACAAACAAACCGTTAAAACTGACCACATCAACGCAACACAACGACTAATCAAAAGAACACAACGAAATACATTAATGCATAAGATAAACAAACACAGCCGTAAAGACTGATCAAATGAACACAACAAAATAAACGAATGTATACGATAAACAAACAAAGCTAACACAAACGAAATAAATAAAAGGCACAAAATAAACAAAGCCAACACAACAGAATACATGAATGCATAAGATAAACACACCCAAAGCCGTTAAAACTGCCCACATGAACACAACGCAACGACAGATCAAATGAACACAACAAAATAAACGAATGAATACGACAAACAAACAAAGCCAACACAAAGAAATACATGAATGCATAAGACAAACGAAACAAAACCGTTAATTAAGACTGATGACATGCACACAACACTACAAACCAAATGAATGCACAAATAAACCAACAGCGCCACAAGGACTGATCCTACATGACAGCCATGTGTTTTGTGCATTACTGCTTCCAGTCATGTCATGGGGATAGGCCATGTGTGTGGGATGATGTTATTAAACAAATAAATATTAAACAAAGGGGTGGGGTAATGAAAGAAATGAAGGGTATTGCTGTACTTGGGGCAATTTCGTGCTCGTTTTTTTTTTCTTGTGCGCGCGCACGGTGTGTGTGTGTGTGTGTGTGTGTGTGTGTGTGTGTGTGTGTGTGAGGGGTGTGTGATGTGTGTGTGTGTGTGTGTGTGTGTGTGTGTGTGTATGTGTGTGTGTGTGTGTGTGTGTGTGTGTGTGTGTGTGTGTGTGTGTGTGTGTGTGTACACGTATACGTGTCTGTATGTCTGTGCGTGTGTGTGTCAGCGCGCGTGTGCGTGCTTGTGTTGTGTTGTGTTGTGTTTGTGTGTGTGTGTGTGTGTGTGTGTGTTGTGTGTGTGTGTGTGTGCACGTGCGTGAGCGCGTGCGTGCGTGCGTGCGTGGTGTGCGCGCGCGCGGTGTGTGTATGTGTGTCCCTCATTTTCTATGCCGGTCACCTTAATGGCCGAAGAAACCGGGGACAACTTTTACAATACTATATGACGATGACGATGAATGATAATCGTGATGCTACAATGTTCCATCTAGCATTCGGACTGCATGACCGGACTGTGCTCTACGCTTACTGTAACAATACATCCTGGTGTCAACCAGGCCTGAGAGATACAGACACCACCAGGTTGGTCAGAAGATTTGAGCAACATCCTGACCGACGCATGCATGAAGTGGATGAGACTCGACAGTGTGGTCCTAGTCTTCCCAACGAAACCGCAGCACACTCAACTCTGGGTAGAGGTCAATCGGGGCCGAAAAATCCCACAATGATTTAAGAACACTGATGGGATGCGAACCTACAATCTTCCAATCTTCCGTTGCGCTAACCACTACACCACAGCCAATGACAACGGGGGAAAATTTGAGTGAAACGAAGTTTACACCAAACAAACAACTAAACGAAATGACAATACAATACAATACAATACAACACAATACAATACAAACAAGGCAACACAATGCAATACAATACAACATAAATACACAATACAATCAATACAATGCAATGCAATGCAATGCAATACAGATCAAGGAACAAATAACTTAACATATAAAACAAAACCTGAACATACCACAATGAGGACCGACTCAAACGTGGCTAAACACTTCCCAGCTAGCATAAGATCGATAATGTGCCCGAGGTAAATAACTGAATGAATGTTTTAAAAAATAAATAAAATAAAATAAAATAAAAAAAATAAATAAATAAAATAAAATAAAATAAAATAAAATAAATAATAATAAATAAATAAATAAAATAAATAAATAATAATAAATCAGTACATAAACAAATAAGTAAATAAATACACAGGATGAAATCAGGGTAGATTAAATAAACACACGCACACACAGACATAATGCATTATATTTATTGATTCATGTCCTTACTTATTTTACTATTATGATTTGGGGGTGGGAGGTGGGAAGAGAGGGTGGCGTTTCTAGGTCCATACAGTAATGCAATATTGACAGATACTACCACTACTATTATCACTATTACTATACGACTGCCTACAACTACTACTGCTGCTATTACTACTCTTCCACACAACACACACACCACTATACTAGTACACCACAACTACTACACCACACTATTACTACCTACAGCCACTACTACTAATTACTATTACTACGAAATAATAGACAGACAATGAGAGCAATCTTTATTATTCCGTATCATCAAGGATTCTTCACTTTCTGTACACTTCATATTGACTGGTTCCACAGACCTGTCCACGTTTCATCATGTTATTTACACACAGTTTAAACTGTATCCACTGTACACTGTAATCATGTATGGCCTGATTATAGGTTCCCACCACTATTCCAAACCCATGAAAACATCACAGAGCGAGGAAAAAAAACACCACAAAGCAAGGAATGTATAATAAAAGAGCGAGGAAGACACACGCGGTTATGATTATTAGAATGTGAAAGATACAAATGATTAATTCAAAATGTGTGAAAGATATGAAATAAGTGGAAACATCCCCACCCACCCCCGACATTTATTACAATCATGTGTTTAAAAAAAAACTTATGTTGTGTTTGTTTGTGTTGTTGTGTTGTTATGTTGTGTTGTGTTATGATATGTTATGTTAGTATGTTATTGTTGTTTAAAGCCAGCCAACTGCGTAGAGCCATATCAGAAAATATAAAACTAGGTGTTGTATAAAACTAGAACGGTACAATTATGTGATCAAATAAAAACGAGTAATGTACGCTCACTGGCGCTTCATCACCACTCTGCAAGTAGATAAAGACACGGTTCAAAACATACGAGATGTGATCAACTTTGTGGACGATAGAGCTGTACTATCACTTAGCGAAAACAAGGTAAGTTTACCAGACCCAAACAGCAAACAAAGAAGGATCGCACATGTGAACGAAGGTAGACAACTGCCTATAAAACAAAACATGCAGGCTGCATGCCGCTTCTCTCCCTTAGCCAGTCTTCCGCATTACAGCTGCGTCATTTATTAAACAGCCATTTATCATTAATTCTTATCTGCAAAAATTGTTTTATTATGTATCTATGATTTTTCTAAAATCTTTCCTTTTGAAAGAATATTTTGTTTAAACAAGCGTTTCAATTTTATGTAATCACTACAGTTAATAGTAAACCAAGCAGTCCCACACACATTTGCACAAACAGGTTCCAAACGCAATACTGAGAGGTACAGTAAACAAATTTGTCATCATTTTTAACATTATCAATTTTCACGTTGCTTTAAAACCGAATTTCTCTTCAGATTCTTGTAAACATATACACACCCCAAATCGACTATTTTCAAATTCTTGTCAATATGTAACCACCCCCATCCCCTTCCCTTCCCCCCATCTATCAACGCTGTCAGGCATTTCCAAAATGGTTTCTGTGAGTCACAAAACAAACATCACATAACACAAACCGACTGTTCCACATGGTTAAAAATAACACAAAACATTTGAGATAAACAATCAAAAATAACACAGAAACATCTGAGATAAACAATCAGGAGAGAGAGAGAGAGAGAGAGAGAGAGAGAGTGTGTGTGTGTGTGTGTGTGTGTGTGTGTGTGTGTGTGTGTGTGTGTGTGTGTGTGTGTGTGTGTGTGTGGTGTGTGTGTGTGTAAGTAGTCTGTGTTGTGGTGAAAAAGTAAGCGTGTGTGTGACGTATGCACGCGCGTGTGTGTGTGAGCCGCCAGAGAAAGAGAGAGAGTATAAGAAACACTCTAAAGACATATTTACAATAAAGCGGACTTTCCGTTGTTCATGTACACTGTACATATTTATATACTTCGCGGGTTTTGCAAAGTGGAACGAATTCAGTGTTGTGTGTGTGTGTGTGTGTGTGTGTGTGTGTGTGTGTGTGTGTGTGTGTGTGTGTGTGTGTGTGTGTGTGTGTGTGTGTGTGTGTGTACGCGCAAGTGAGTCTCTCTCTCTCTTCTCTCTCTCTCTCTCTCTCCCCTCTCTTCTCTCTCTGAACACACACAAACACATGCACGCGCGCGCGCGCCACGCAAGGACGCGCACACCACGCCTTCGCACTCTTTTCAAGCATGAAAACACGCGCGTGCAGACGCATGTGGGCTGATGGGAAGGCCATTGCCAAAGCCATGGACCACGCAACACTGAACACATCATACAGGTGCCCAATAACGCCTGCTTCTCTGCTGGCCACACATACCCTTCCCCCACCCCTTCCACTCCACAGACACAGAGAGAGAGAGAGAGAGACCCAGGACGACAGAGAGAGATGAGAGGAGAGATGGAGAGACCCAAGTGACACAGAGAGAGGAGTGACCCACAGACAGAACACAGAGAGAGAGGTGAGAGAGAGAGAGAGAGAGAGAGAGAGACCACAGACAACAAGAAACGTTTAGAATGAACATTTAAGTCTTTAGCTGCTGGCCTTCAAGACAATGAAACAGTGAGTCAGTTACAGACCAGACACAGATGGCAACAAGAGAGAGACGAGAGAAAGAAACCCACAGACAGACAGAGAGAGAGAGAGACCACAGAGAACAGAGAGAGAGAGAGAGAGAGAGAGAGAGACAGAGAAGAGAGAGCAGTAGAAAGACCCACAGACAGTCACAGAAACAGTTAGAAAGACACTGACAGTCTTCATAGCCCTGCTGATATGACAGTGAATGTCAGTGAGTAGTTACAGACAGACAACAAACACACACACACACACAACACACACACACACACCACACACACACACCATAATCTTCTCCACAATCATCACCCACCACAGCTGCTTCCCCATCACCCCAACACCCACACAGCAGACCTACCTGGAATCCAGGGCCCATGAACCACAGGAGACTGTAGATCTGATGGTACAGCGAGTTGGAATATTCCGCATCCATAATTGCAATTGTCCTCACTTCAGTGATTTCCCCTTTCCCCCCTCCTCTATCCTATTTCACTGTCAGGACCGCATGGCGGGAAAATCTCACTCTGCAGCCACAATCAAAGCTGGGCAATCTGACTGTAGGTAAATGAGTTAAGTCTGTGGAATTCAACACACAAGTCTGATTGTAGGTAGATGAATTAGGTCCATGGAATTCCACAGCCCACAAAACAGATGTTTTCAATTAAACGGTGTACGCATCAGTAATCCTCCCCATCTGTAGTGCTGGTGGTGGTCGTTGGGTTCGTGTGTTCTCTGGAAAGACGTCTTCCTATAAATGTATGTTCTTAGTAAAGACTTGTTGCTATATATGTACGTTCTTAGCAGAGACTTCCTACTTTACATGTATGTTCTTAGTAATGAGTAGTTGCTTTACATGATGTTCTTAGTAAAGACACATGCATATTCTTTGTAAAGACTTCCTACTTTACATGTATGTTCTTAGTAAAGATTTCCTACTTTACATGTATGTTCTTAGTGAAGATTTCCTACTTTACATGTATGTTCTTAGTAAAGATTTCCTACTTTACATGTATGTTCTTAGTAAAGATTTCCTACTTTACATGTATGCTATTAGTAAAGATTTCCTACTTTACATGTATGTTATTAGTAAAGATTTCCTACTTTACATGTATGTTATTAGTAAAGATTTCCTACTTTACATGTATGTTATTAGTAAAGACTTCCTACTTTACATGTATGTTCTTAGTAAAGACTTGTTGCTTTACATATACGTTCTTAGTAAAGACTTGATGCTTTACATGTATATTCTTAGTAAAGACTTGTTGCTTTACATGTATGTTCTTAGTAAAGGCTTCCTACTTTACATGTATGTTCTTAGTAAAGATTTGTTGCTTTACATGTATGTTCTTAGTAAAGATTTGTTGCTTTATATGTATGTTCTTAGTAAAGATTTGTTGCTTTACATGTATGTTCTTAGTAAAGACTTGTTGCTTTACATGTATGTTCTTAGTAAAGACTTCCTACTTGACATGTATGTTCTTAGTAAAGACTTGTTGCTTTACATGTATGTTCTTAATAAAGACTTGTTGCTTTACATGTATGTTATTAGTAATGACTTGTTGCTTTACATGTATGTTCTTAATAAAGACTTCCTACTTTACATGTATGTTCTTAGTAAAGACTTGTTGCTTTACATGTATGTTCTTAGTAAAGACTTGTTGCTTTACATGTATGTTCTTAGTAAAGACTTGTTGCTTTACATGTATGTTATTAATAAAGACTTGTTGCTTTACATGTATGTTATTAATAAAGACTTGTTGCTTTACATGTATGTTCTTAGTAAAGACTTGTTGCTTTACATGTATGTTATTAATAAAGACTTGTTGCTTTACATGTATGTTATTAATAAAGACTTGTTGCTTTACATGTATGTTATTAATAAAGACTTCCTACTTTACATGTATGTTCTTAGTAAAGACTTGTTGCTTTACATGTATGTTCTTAGTAAAGACTTGTTGCTTTACATGTATGTTATTAGTAAAGACTTGATGCTTTACATGTATGTTATTAGTAAAGACTTGTTGCTTTACATGTATGTTCTTAGTAAAGACTTGTTGCTTTACATGTATGTTATTAGTAAAGACTTGATGCTTTACATGTATGTTATTAGTAAAGACTTGTTGCTTTACATGTATGTTATTAGTAAAGACTTGTTGCTTTACATGTATGTTATCAGTAAAGACTTGTTGCTTTACATGTATGTTATCAGTAAAGACTTGTTGCTTTACATGTATGTTATTAGTAAAGACTTCCTACTTTACATGTATGTTCTTAGTAAAGACTTGTTGCTTTACATGTATGTTCTTAGTAAAGACTTGTTGCTTTACATGTATGTTATTAATAAAGACTTGTTGCTTTACATGTATGTTCTTAGTAAAGACTTGTTGCTTTACATGTATGTTCTTAGTAAAGACTTGTTACTTTACATGTATGTTCTTAGTAAAGACTTGTTGTTTTACATGTATGTTCTTAGTAAAGACTTGTTGCTTTACATGTATGTTCTTAGTAAAGACTTGTTGCTTTACATGTATGTTCTTAGTAAAGACTTGTTGCTTTACATGTATGTTCTTAGTAAAGACTTCCTACTTTACATGTATGTTCTTAGTAAAGACTTGTTACTTTACATGTATGTTCTTAGTAAAGACTTGTTGCTTTACATGTATGTTATTAGTAAAGACTTGATGCTTTACATGTATGTCATTAGTAAAGATTTCCTACTTTACATGTATGTTATTAGTAAAGACTTGATGCTTTACATGTATGTTATTAGTAAAGACTTGATGCTTTACATGTATGTTATTAGTAAAGACTGTTGCTTTACATGTATGTTCTTAGTAAAGACTTGTTGCTTTACATGTATGTTATTAGTAAAGACTTGTTGCTTTATATGTATCTTCCACGTATGTAAACATTTGCTGCTTTGTGTGTTTAATTCATTGTTGTTCCAGTTTCCTGTTTCTTGATGTATATTTATTGTAAATAAAATCACAGTGAATTACAAAGAGTTTTTAAAAAGAAAAGTTCCACCGAACTATCACTAGTTGTTTCACTGTGACACCTGCGTTATAATGTTTTATTGTGTCATCTCATTTTCTTTGTTATTTACAAGCAGTGATTACGGATGAACGTAAACTATATTTTCAAGCTACATTACGATTTCAGCAATTGCGATTGTTTCACCTACCTACCTACCTACCTACCTACCTACCTACCTACCTACCTACCTTACCTTACCTTACCTTACCTTACCTTACCTTACCTTACCTTACCTTACCTTACCTTACCTACCTTACCTTACATACCTTACCTTACATACCTTACCTTACCTTACCTACCTTACATACCTTACCTTACCTACCTTACCTTGCCTTGCCTTACCTTACCTACTTTACCTTGCCTTGCCTTACCTTACCTACCTTACCTTACCTTACATACATTACCTTACCTTACCTTGCCTTGCCTTACCTACCTTACCCTACCTTCCCTACCCTACCCTTCCCTACCCTACCTACCCACCCACCTACCCTTCCCTACCCCTCCCTACCCTACCCTACCGGACCCTACCTACCTACCCACCCACAGGCCTCACCCTACCCTACCCTACCCACCCATTCACCCACCCGCCCCACCCTACCCTACCCTACCCTTCCCTACCCTACCCTACCCACCTACCCACCCATTCACCCACCCCACCCCACCCTACCCTACCCACCCACCTACCTATCTATCCGACAAAGTCTCCTACAGTCTTTTGAGATATTTTAGTGATCCATCAGCTCTGATATTACAGTGCCATGTTCGTAACGCAGGGATTTTGTGTTCAACCCTTCTGTGGGCAATTTTTTCTTTCTCCTTTTTTTCTCTTTTTAAACTCAGGCTGTTTGGCTCTTTAGACGACAGCGCAACTGACTCAAGGTCTGACACCTCGAATTCAATCCCAGCCCGCTACATTAATACCGGCCATGTTTGCTGCCCATCTTAGTGTTTCCACCATTCTAATGAGGTCAGCTTAGCGTTTCACAGGACCCTTCTGCCCCCTCCACCCTTCTTCCCTCCCATTTCAAAACATTGCCAGCGCATTGAGTTCTGTGCATGTTCAAGAAGTCTGCCAGATAATTCCTGGTAGATTTGGGTGGAACGCATATGGAATTGTCCGAGTGCTATAAAAACCCTCTAAAAGAAACTCCACACTCTGTCAAAGTTACACATTCACAGTGGCTTCATGATGATTAAAAACACTGGCTTCATGATGATTAAAAACACTGGCTTCATGATGATTAAAAACACTGGCTTCATGATGATTAAAAACACTGGCTTCATGATGATTAAAAACACTGGCTTCATGATGATTAAAAACACTGGCTTCATGATGATTAAAAACACTGGCTTCATGATGATTAAAAACACTGGCTTCATGATGACTAAAAACACTGGCTTCATGATGACTAAAAACACTGGCTTCATGATGACTAAAAACACTGGCTTCATGATGACTAAAAACACTGGCTTCATGATGATTAAAAACACTGGCTTCATGATGATTAAAAACACTGGCTTCATGATGATTAAAAACACTGGCTTCATGATGATTAAAAACACTGGCTTCATGATGATTAAAAACACTGGCTTCATGATGATTAAAAACACTGGCTTCATGATGATTAAAAACACTGGCTTCATGATGATTAAAAACACTGGCTTCATGATGATTAAAAACACTGGCTTCATGATGATTAAAAACACTGGCTTCATGATGATTAAAAACACTGGCTTCATGATGATTAAAAACACTGGCTTCATGATGATTAAAAACACTGGCTTCATGATGATTAAAAACACTGGCTTCATGATGATTAAAAACACTGGCTTCATGATGACTAAAAACACTGGCTTCATGATGATTAAAAACACTGGCTTCAAAGTGAAATTAACACTGGTTTCAGTTAGTGTGTGTTTCCAGCACACAGCAGGTTGGAGGGAGAGAGGTGTGGGGATGCTGCTGGTTAACAACCGCCTTTCACGCTAGAAATGCCAGTTCAGGCGGTAATAATATGATTATTGTGGACCCTTGCTATCTTTACGTCCGGTGCTAATGTTCATTACTATCATTATTGGACGTGCAATGTTGTTAACTCATGTGGCGATAATTACCGATATTGCCAGCCTGCTTGCTTGTGGTAGCAGCTGCACGTTGTTGTGTAACATTATTCAGTGCTATTTGTGTCAGAATTGGATATTACCGCTGGCATCTGACTGTCATTACGGAACACTGGTGTTTGCATTTTTGAAACATGTCTAATTTTATCGTCGGCTTCTATTCTTGATAAGCGGATCTGTATTTCCTTAAGTGTATTTTCTTCTTTGTCCAAGGATAATGTCGGTTTTTGATTTTGACAAGAAACACCTATGCTTGCTTCGTAAATGCTTTTGTATGTTTGGGTGTTTTACTTGGTGTTACAAGTATTGCACGGTTTTATTTGTTTTCTGAAACAATCCCGGCTACTGAATATACATGTCTTATAAGTAACATTACCTGATAACTATACTTTTTTTTACAATAAATGAATCGATCGTTGCTACTATTACCAATATTGTTAAGTTATTATTGCTGTTTTTGTTTTAACCTTTTGACTCCTGCACCCTATCCACCAACTTCAAAAACTTAACCCTTTGACTCCCTCACCCTATCCACCAGCTTCCTGCAGGAACTGGTGGATAGGTTGAGGGAGTCAAAGGATTAAGTTTTTTGCTTCACTAGCATGGTTGACAATATAGGATGCTGGAGGACAGGGGCGGGAGTCAAAGGGTTAATTATGGTGGTTGACATGTATTTGCTTTACATGCCTCTGCCTTTGTTTATCACATTTTTGTAAAAAGTCAATATTTTATTACTATTTATTTCAATAACTTCTTTCACATTATATGAGTTAATGGTCTAGATGCTTTTCAACATGTTTGTACTCGTAGTCGTAGTAAGGACTTGCTGTACTTGCTGTAAGACAGTCTAATGGAGCCTAATGCTACACCCTTGAGTAATTTAAGTGTTTTGAAGTTTGTCCAAAAACAAAACGCTACCGGTACTGTTTCTCTGAAACAATCTGAATTGTTGGTTCATTCTTTTTAGAACAGCTTTTATGGACATTACTTCGAAACAACCTTAGCTACTGTCTTGTCTTACAAACAGCCTTTCTAACTGTTAATCTGATGAACCAGGTTTTATCGATGTTTATGTCCTCAAAGCATAATCAGGTTGTCCATGTTGCCAAACAACACTATACCTTGTGTTTAATGTGTAGATTAAAGCAAAACCATCTACTTATGTTTGTGTTATAAAATAATACAATTTACTTTATGAATCGTGGTGGTGGTGGTGGTGGTGGTGTTACCAAACAATTCTGCTAGATTTCTAATTTTCTGAACAGCAAATTAATTGGTTTGCCTCAACTGCGGTAACAGCCTTAATAGGACTTTTCTACCGTCTGGCGCGCCTACTGATGCACCAACAACAGAACAAAAGAAAAACGTTTTCATCACACGATGACAAAGCATCTACAGGTGAGAATGTCTTCACTCCGATATGAGCACAGCCTGAGGGACCATCCTTTTTCTTTACCTCTGACTCACGGTTGAGGGGAAACACACACACACACACACAACACACACACACACACACACACACACACCACACACACAGAGAGAGGAGACACACACACGCATGACGCACGCACGCACGCCGCACGCACGCACACACACACACACACCTAACAGACGAACACACGAGAAACGTGTACCAGCTTGCTGTTCGTTTTCTCGTGATGAACACAAAGACGCATTAGCTATCGACACACAGATCAGCTGACTACCAAATCAAATCACAATCTGATATCGCGGATTCAATTTCCTCCTCTTTAACTCACAAAGACACAAATGACATCGACACTAGAGTACCGGGTGACTGGTCATCATTTCTTGCACCTTCTGCAGAGGACGCACAAATCACTACTGTAGCATCATGTGAAAGGTCAACCACCAGAATATCATGTCTTCTGACTTTCTGCCCGAAAAAATAAAACCACCAATGAAATAATTACCAGAACTCCATATGATCGGTCGCAATAATTTGTACCTTTCTTCGACAACACACAAATCACTTCTAGAATGTCATGTGAATGGTCAACGCACTTGTAGTAATCGCTTCCCCTATCCAAACAAACAGCTTGAGCACAGACTGAATAACACCAAACTTAATCTCACCAATTCCATCTTCTCTTCTCACATCTCAACACACACGGAACCGACACAAAAACATCTTCTCCAAACACAGTGAGCACATCTTGGCGGGATTCCTACATCAGATTTCGACAGATTTTTCTGGCAACCTGGAGAGGTGAGAGCGGGTGTTTCTCCGTGCATGTGTGTGTGTGTGTTGTGTGTGTTGTGTGATAAGGGCCCCACAGTGAAAGAGCAAATATGTGCACACAACATCTGGTCAGACCAATACCACGTCCGCGCCCCCACCCTAAGCCATCTTCGCCAAAGGGCTTCACACCCAGTAAGTTCACAATCTGTAGACCAGAACTTGACATGGCTGGGGTCATTTATAACACTGCGTTAACAGGACATCAGTTAAATGGTGAGTGGAGGGATCGATTTATAACACGACTTATATCTAACTGTGGACATCAGTTCAATGGTGAGTTGGAGGGATCGATTTATAACACGACTTATATTTAACTGTGGACATCAGTTCAATGGTGAGTTGGAGGGATCGATTTATAACACGACTTATATCTAACTGTGGACTGTTAAAAAGGACATGTTCAGTTGTCAAAAAACACCGTAAATCGTTATCAATGTTCTGACCTCCGACGATTGGCATCAACAAAGTCTTGATATCATGGGATCAGTTTCTTCCTCTCCAACTTACAAAGACACAAATGACATCAATACTAGAGCACCAGATGACTGGTCACCATTTCTTGTACCTTCCGTAGAGCACTAAAAGTCTTGGACTGATGTAGGAATGAATTCAGGAATGACTATCCGCTGTGTTTGGAATTCAGTGAAAACACCATCAAAGGAAAACAGTACCTGGAATTAAACGACCGTTCTGTTAAAGACAGGGCAAAGAATACGACACACATACAGTGATCTGAACCACGCGGTTACACACATCCTGGACACCCAAGTCGTTTTAAATCGCTCCTTGTAATTTATGGAAGTTTATAATTGTGTCATAAAGAAATCCAGCGCGTCCTGATCGGAACGTACAGGCCTTTACATTAGTTTAAAACTATCAAAACCAAAAGTCCAACATCTTAAGAACACACAACAGAGGTCGGCGATAACGAAAGAGACAACGATAAAGACAACGACGACATCTAATTAAGCCAGCTGTTAACGCACTCTCCACAAAAAAAAAAAAACCACCGTCACAGGCTGTCCACAAATACTGACTGATCTCTAGAACTCTGAAAGGTGAGCACACACAGCCAAAGTTCAAGATTCTGGTTTGTTAATCGTCGTCAGGAATGAAACGGTAAACGTGTTGCAGGGATAAGACGCACCACACAACTCGGTAACACACTAAAAGATATTACCTCCACCCCAAAAAAACCCACACCGACACAGGTCATTACAGCACCATCACACGATACACCACACATCAGAGCATCTTCACCCGATACACCCCTCCTTCACCCTCAATGGTTCCACCATCCTCCTCCCTCCACACACACCCTCCACACACGTCCTCTACCGTCCCCACGCTGAACATCCCAGGGCAGTTGGAAAAAGACGGGAGAAAGAAGGCAAAACCGGGCATGCTCCGCCCGTTGAAGAACGAGTCATCTGCTACATTCCTATGAAACAGAGTGCAGCAACACACACCAACACACACTCAACACACACCTTGCATTTACAACACTTCCTCAGACACGTGAGCACTACCTGCAGTCTGCCGCCATCTCTGACAGGTGAAGTTAGGGGTGGTGCCGGTTGGGAAGGAGAGGAGGAGGAAGAAGTCAGAATGGAGGGAGAGAAGAAAGACAGACAAACAGACAAGAGGGAACTTCTATTTGGCGGCTTCACTTCAGAAAACATACACAAACGCACGCACGAACTCACACACACACACCACACACACACACACACACACACACACACACACACACAAACACAACGCACGCACGCACGCATTCACACACCACACACACACACACACACACAGAGACACACACACACACACAACACACAACACACACAACACAGACACAGACACACAGACACAGACACACACACACACACACACACATACACACACACACAAACAGAAGGAAAAAAAACACCTTTTAACAGACAGGTAAGTTGTGCCGGTACCGGCATTGGGGTGGGGAATGCAGGAGAAACTTAAGAAAGAAAAAAAAGGAGGGGGGGGCGAGGAGGGAGGAGACAGAGAGAGAGAGAAGTGTGGAGGTGGGGAGATCAGTGGGGAGGAAGAGGAACGATGGCAGGTGAAGGCATGCTCAGGAAATAAATCACCGTCTGCCCTGTCTCAACTCACTTGTACTTGTGTCCTCATACACAGTGGGAGATGTAGCGGGGAGATACAGCTGACGGTCCGCAACTAGAAGGAAGATGGCGAAGACATATGGGTTTTGCTTTGCCTTGCCTTGCCTTGCTTGCCTTGCCTTGCTTGCCTTCCCTTCCCTTGCTTGCCTACTGCCTTGCCTTGCTTGCTTGCTTGCTTTGCATTGCCTTGCCTTGCCTTGCCTTGCCTTACTTTGCCTTGCTTGCTTGTTGCTTTGCTTGCCTGTCTTGCTTTGCTTTGCTTTGCTTGCTTGTTTGCTTGCCTGCCTTGCCTTGGCCTGCCTTGCCTTGCTTGCCTTGCCTTCGCCTGCCTTGTCTTGTCTGTCTTGTCTGCTTTGCCTTGCTTTGCCTTGCCTTGCCTTGCCTTGCTTTGGCTTGCCTTGCTTTAGCTTGCCTTGCTTTGCCTTGCTTTGCTTTGCTTTGCCTTGCTTTGCTTTGCTTTGCTTGCTTTGCCTTGCCTTGCTTTGCCTTGCTTTGTTTTGCTTTGCTTTGCTTTGTTTCAGCGCAGGATCGTACCCAGGACCTTCCGACTTGAAGTCTGACATTTACCCACTTGAATACTGCACCCGTCACGTCTTGTAGTCTTGCCTGTCGTTCTCCTGTAGATACCTGATCTCACAGCTTGTGCTGTCTCAACATCCCCTGTGATTTTCAGGTACAGCAAATCTCATTTAACGATAACTTGTCATCACTGAGGTGTTATCGCAAGACATTAGACATTAGACATCAGATGCACTGACCACACAACCGATGAACAAGTATACCACACCATCAATCAGCACACCGGACCATATGAACATCTGATGACTCAGTTAAGGACAGAAAACTACGTTGGTATGTCCTCGTAATAACAACCGGTGAAACTCATCGCCTAAGGCACTGCCATCACACAAGTCACACCATCTGATTTGTCTGTCTATTCCTTTGTGTCTACGTAGATCAGTCTAAATTCAGACAGCTGCACCTAATACTGATCAGAGGACAAACGTAAATATCTTGTAACTGTATCATATATTTCTCTACTCTTAAATTCGTTTTGTGAAATGTCGATATAATAATTATGTATTTACTGCTAGTTTCCAAAGCTCTCTTCCAGACTTGCTGGTAACCAGCTGGAATGAAGAAGTAACATTCCTACAATCACGATCCACATGCCGGCAAATCCCGACTCTCCATACACCATGCAGATTCAAGCTCACACGCATACACTTTCCACCCATCACCACAAACACAAGCTATCCAATCCGCCCACTTCACCCACAGTAATGACTTGAAAGGGATCAAAGTCTCAACACGATCTTACGGTCGTGGAAGAACGTTTTAACATTAAATTGTACTGCACGTTTATTTTCACATCATTACCTACAGGTTGTCCCACTGCCTGAGGTCTTTGGAGAGTGAGGTGGTAAAGACCTCAAATTTGCTCCTGAGGACGGTGCACGCCTCTTCTCCTTCGCCGCCTCACTATTTCCCAACCCTAAAAAGGGTCAGGTACCTATTCACAGCTGGGAAGAACTAACATATACTTCATTATTGCAATGAATAACTACCTGGTCCTATACAGTGTTGGGGATTGTACCACATCGCCAAAGATGCCCGGCTCGCAACAAAAATATACCAAGGTGATCAAACTACACGGTAAATTCTCAATGATGCCTCATCTCTCTCTCTTCTCTACTCTCTCCTCCTCCTCACTCTCACACACACACACACACACACACACACACACACACACACACACACACACACCACACACACACACACAAAACACACACACACACACCGTGTGCCTGCAAGCTGTATGACCTCACGATTTATTATAGATAGTTGGGGATTTTTGGAACTACCATGAATTCTTTCTCTTCGTTTGTTTGTTTTTGGTTTCTTTATTTCTTATTTTATTTCTTTTTAGTGTTTTGTTTCTATTCCTTCTATCTGCCTGTCTTTCCTGTCTTCTTTCTTTTCTTTCTTCTTTTCTTTTTTCTTCTTCTTCTTCTTCTTCTTCCTTTTCTTTCCTTCTTTCTTTCACTTATTCTTTTCTTTCTTTCTTTTATGTCTTTATTTCCCTTCTTTCTTTTTCTTTCTTTCCTTTGTTTCAACGCTAAGAGTCAGATGTCTGAGGAATGACTGACTCACATACACTGGAATGGAAGTTAAGACTGCTAGGTTTTTCCCATAACTCCTGATGTTGTATGTGAGTCAAGCGGGAAGGGACTTCGACTTTTTCCGGGTCCAGCAGTGTAACGCCAATGCCCGTCTCCTATCTCTACCCGCTTTTCCTCCCCCAATTCTGAACAGGGTCAGGTGCCCATTCACAGCTGGGTGGACTGCAGGAGGTTAGCACAGATAACAATGGTCATTGACAATCATCACCATCATACCCGCAGCAGCAGCATTACAATCATCATCATCACCACCACACCACATCATCCGACATCATCATCACCGTCACCATTATATCCATGATTATCATCATCTTCTTCTTCTTCATCACAATCACTAAACAACCACCGCCGCCATTATCACTATCATTCATCTCACCATCATCATGATTATATCAAACATCACATGTTAATAAATTACAATATTCAATACCAAACAAATCATTACCCCATCATCATCATCATTCTTGTCTCATACATCATTCATGAATCATATCCACCACACCATACATCACTACACCCACCACCATCCCCATCACCATCACCACCACCATCATCATATCATCATCTCATCATTCTCTGTATATATATTCCATGTCACCTACCAACATCATCATTAATCAACATCATTATTAAAAATATCATCAATATGTACAAACCCCTAACCACCATGGAACTAACCATCCATCAAGAAATGCCCAAACTGGCCATGCACAAGAGCAGACGATCACCAAGACAGTGATCGTAGAACAGTTCCCACACGACTCTGTGCTCTCAATCACCTCCACCATCCCCATTCCTAATCATACCCCCCCCCTCTATTCCAAACTACCCAACCCCTTCCCAAAATACCATCTGTTCAAACACGACAGAAAGGTGGGGGTGGAGAGAGGGAAGACATGATTGTGAGGTAAAACCACAGTAGTGATCTCTTTTCTAAAGCCACCATACGGCTCTGTTGACACAAGAGATCTGATGTCTCGAGTTCAATCCCAAGCCTGCAACCTAAAATAGGACTGTTCGCTGCTCATCCTCATGTTTCAAAACTTTCTGGTGGCGTCAGCGTAGTGTTTTGTAGATCCCACTTTCCCTGTTTTTCCACGTTTCAGGACATTAACACCACACAGGGTTTTGCGAAGGCCAAGTCTGCCACGTCACTGCACTGCTAGAAGATTAGGGTGGAGCGCCTATGGGGTTGTCCGAGTGCGATGAATTCGTCTTGAACAGACTCCAGATTCGGTGATTTAATGCACAGAGATGTTACAATTATCGTTTTTAGGTC
>JAPXFY010000021.1:60031146-60041146 GCA_030674185.1 Monoplex corrugatus
CACACACACACACACACACACAACTGATGAATCATTAGACAGAGACGAAAGAGCTCAGAGGGAAAGCTCAGCAGGGGAACAAACATACTCTGGAGGACAAACGGACAGGTACAGAAAGGATTTATATAAAGAGTGGCATCAACCCTACAGACTGACTGACCGACCGACCGACCGACTGACTGACTCTCTCTCTCCTCTCTCTGAGTGCGTGTGTGCGCGCATTTGAGAGAGAGAGAGAGAGAGAGAGAGAGAGAGTCAGTCATCAGTCAGTCAGAATACATACGTACACACATACGCGAAGACACAGAATACACACGCACACACATACGCACAGACGTGCTCAAGCAAGCATACATACACACACAAACAAAAATACATTCTCTCTCTCTCTCTCTCTCTCTCTCTCTCTCTCTCTCTCTCTCTCTCTCTCTCTCATATGCTGAGTCCTATGCGCTTGTGAGTGCACATACATGTCTAACAGGCATTGTCATATTCACAAACATATATACAAATGTGCACTTAACACCACACACACACACACACACACACACACACACACACACACACACACACACACACACGTAATGTATTACCTGGGGTGGAGATCCGATAGGTTGAATGCGGCGACGACGTTTCCATGGTAACTTGACACGTAGCATCACCTTCCGACAAAGTCGTCGTGCTCTTTTCATCATGTTGACCCTTTTGCAATCCCTCCTACCCTCTTTTTTTTTATTCTAAAATTGAAAAGCAAAACAGAAAAACGAAAAGATGGCTCACTGTCTGTTGTCTCTCTGTCTTGGCTTTTGTCTTGGCCCTCCGTCCTTCGCCACTGAAAGGTTCTGTCTTTCTGACGGCTACAAGCTAGTTCTGTCACACTGCAACTTTTCACTTTTCTCTCGATCTCTGCTGTAGTTTTGATTAAAACTTCTCTCAGAGTTGCTGTCTTTTCTTTTCCACTCAACTTCTCTCTCCTCTCTCTCTCTCTCTCTCTCTCTCTCTCTCTCTCTCTCTCTCTCTCTCTCTCTCTCTCTCTCTCTCTCTCTTCTCTCTCTCGCTCCTGCTAAGAAGTTTTTCTCTTCTACTTGGAATTTCTCGCGTTTGGCTCTTTCTTGTTCTGTCACAGCAGCTTTCCTGCCAGCTCTCGTGATCTCTACTGATTTATCATTATTTGTCAGTCCTTTCACCGGAAAAAGCTCTCTGTGGTTTCCACAGGAAAGAAGCTCAAGTGTTTCATTAAAATAAACGACACCCCGCACAAGAAGTCACGGCAATTTTGCTCTCTCGCGATCACTGTTGTGTATTTTCCTTGTCCTTTTCTTCCAACAGAAGGGCAAACAAAGTCCTTGTTCGTCGTCTAAGAAACAGTTTTCTGGTATCTGACGAGGAAAATGATCCAACTAGACAAAATGATCCATACTTTCGTCTCAAATTCAGGGGGGAAAATCCATCAGGAAAAGGTGTTTGAGAGGATTCCACAACACAAATGATCTAACTTAAAATAAAAGAAAAAAGAAAGAAAGAAAAAGAATAAGTCTACGTGTGTGTCTCATACGATGAAAAATGAAAAACCTCTCTTTGTCGGCTGAATGTCTCTGATTATCTCAAAAAACGAAAAAGAAAGTATGTCTCCTTAACTGTGTTGAAGCTCTCTAAACACTTCACAGGATGAAAAAGGACGGTATCTCTCTCTGTGTCTGCTGAATGTTTCTGAGCACCTCAAAAGATGAAAAAACGACGGTATCTCTCCCTGTGTGTCTGCTGAATGTTTCTGAGCACCTCACAGGATGAAAAAAAAAACGACGGTATATCTCCCTGTGTGTCTACTGAAAGTTTCTAAACACCTCACAGGATAAAAAAAAAAAACGACGGTATCTCTCCCTGTGGTCTACTGAAAGTTTCTAAACACCTCATAGGATGAAAAAACGACGGTATCTCTCCCTGTGTGTCTACTGAAAGTTTCTAAACACCTCATAGGATGAAAAAAAACGACGGTATCTCTCCCTGTGTGTCTATTGAAAGTTTCTAAACACCTCACAGGATGAAAAAACGAGGGTATCTCTCCCTGTGTGTCTGCTGAAAGTTTCTAAACACCTCACAGGATAAAAAAAAAAACGACGGTATCTCTCCCTGTGTGTCTGCTGAAAGTTTCTAAACACCTCACAGGATGAAAAAACGACGGTATCTCTCCCTGTGTGTCTGCTGAAAGTTTCTAAACACCTCACAGGATGAAAAAACGACGGTATCTCTCCCTGTGTGTCTGCTGAAAGTTTCTAAACACCTCACAGGATGAAAAACGACGGTATCTCTCCCTGTGTGTCTGCTGAAAGTTTCTAAATACCTCACAGGATGAAAAAGGATGGTATCTCTCCCTGTGTGTCTACTGAATGTTTCTGAGCACCTCACAGGATGAAAAAGGACGGTATCTCTCCCTGTGTGTCAGCTGAAAGTTTCTAAACACCTCACAGGATGAAAAAGGACGGTATCTCTCAGTCTCTTGAGGCTTCTAAGTACCTCACCGGATAAAAGAAGAAAGTACCTCTCCTTATTTAATAAAGGTCTGAGCACCTCACAGGATGGAAAAACAGAAGGTGTCTCTCGGTCTGTAGAAGGTTTCTGAGCATCTCACAAAATCAAAAAGGAGGTATTATTCCCTATCTGTAGAAGGTTTCTGAGCATCTCACAAAATCAAAAAGGAGGTATATTTCCCTATCTGTAGAAGGTTTCTGAGCATCTCACAAAATCAAAAAGGAGGTATATTTCCCTATCTGTAGAAGGTTTCTGAGCACCTCACAGGATGAGAAAAGAAGGTATATTTCCCTATCTGTAGAAGGTTTCTGAGCACCTCACAGCATATAAATCTCTCTCCCAGTCTGTTGCTGGTGGTAATGTTGACAAAATGATGAGTGTATCTATCTATGGCTGTGATGATTGCAGACTGTATATGAACAAAGACAGCCGCCTGCCCCAGTCCTTGTCAATGATGCGTGTGCTGAATGCCGGTTTCACGTGCGGGCGACTGTCACTGACAGAGAAAATCAACGTCTGCTTGCACCACCCCTACTCCACGCTCACTTCCACCATCATCACTACCACCACCACCACCACCATCTCTCTCATCACCACGGCTAATCGTCGCTTCCCTGTCTCGCGCGTGGCTTCGCCTCAACAAGACCGACGTCCATTGCACATGTGTTTCCTGTTTCGCTTTCTGAAGCTGTTTTTTCTTCTCTTTGTTCCTGTATTTTTTGTTATTGCTGATGATTCTGTTGTTGCTGTTGCTGCTGCAATTGATGCTGTTTTGAAACCCGCTTTCTGTTGGTTTAAACTCCTTTTGTGTTCGTCAATGTCTTCACATGTTCTTGTTGTTGTTGCGAAACACTTTTACGCTGAGGGTTTTCTTGCGTTGCTGTTGTCCGTGATTGCTATTGCAGTGCCTTGCTTGTTGCTGTTGTCCGTGATTGCTATTGCAGTGCCTTGCTTGTTGCTGTTGTCCGTGATTGCTATTGCAGTGCCTTGCTTGTTGCTGCTGTTGTTGATATTGTCGCTTTTCCTGTTGTTATTTAATCTGCAAACCCTCTTCAAAAGATCAATGAACTTTGCGCCGCCAGATTTCTCAGTTGGCTTTTTTCATTTGTTCTTCTTCCTGTTTCTTTACCGTCTTGGATGATGTCCACGTTGCTAGCTTTGTTCTAAGTAGTGTTCCGTAAATTGTTTTTTACTCTTTTCTCTATGGGATGTATAATTCAATCTGTGGCGTTCAATACACAGAACATGCAGAACGACAGCACAGAATTATGTTGACAGTGGAGGCCGGGGTGGTCGTGGGAATGGGGGGAGGGGGGGGGGTTTAGAGAGAAGAAGGGACCACAAGAAGATGCACTCTTTCTCACCAGTCAAAAATTAAGTTCAACATCGCCAACACAACAACGATTATCCCCCGTGTCAACCATTCTCTCTCTATTTTCTCCGTTACTACTTTCGACAAAAATAAGATTGTACGCAGACGACAAATTTGTTACAGTTATTGTTGTTTACAGCACAGCCGACTGGACAAATCTCAAAAGATACATAAAAATCACCTGGAAAAGAAAATTAAGAACACATATCAAAGCATTCGCGCACATACTCAAAGATATGCCCCTGGCATTAATCACTGAATTTACCATTACGGGGTTTTACACACACAAACCTGAATACAAATACGTCACCATAAGTAAGGACACTAAAACATACATAATAACTGGTCTTAATGGCCTAAAATTACTACTTCTACAGTAAAACTGCTCCTGAACATCATATTTCCTTAGAGCCAAAACTGCACTTAACACATGCACCCAATTATCAATCCTAATAACAGCATGAAAGGCTTTACATAACACACACGGGTGAATCAACCAGTTAGGCAGACAATGAGACGACAGAAAGCAAAGGAGCAAGGCAGAAGACGACGACAGTGACAGAAATTTCAAGTACAAAAGTTTCCAGAAAATGGGGGCATTACTGACACCGAAAGCGCCCCTGGCATCCTTACGGGGTAGACAACAAATTGCGTAAACAGCAGGAGACAAGGTGCTGAAAGCTGTTGTCTCTGTCCACTTTTTTCTCTTAATGCATTCCTGTGTTCTGTGAGCAATTATAAAGAGAGAGAGAGAGAGAGAGAGAGAGAGAGAGAGAGAGAGAGAGAGAGAGAGAGAAAGAAAGAGAGAAAATAAAGAGAGAAAACAAACAAAGAGAGAAAACATACAACTAAAAAGAGAAAACATACAACTAAAGAGAGAAAACAAATACAGAGAGAAAACAAATACAGAGAGAAAACAAATACAAGAAACAACAAAGAGGAAAACATACAACTAAAGAGAGAAAACATACAACTAAAGAGAGAAAACAACAACTAAAGAGAGAAAACATACAACTAAAGAGAGAAAACATACAACTAAAGAGAGAAAACATACAACTAAAGAGAGAAAACATACAACTAAAGAGAGAAAACATACAACTAAAGAGAGAAAAAAATACAAGAGAGAAAACAAAACAAAAGAGAAAACATACAACTAAAGAGAGAAAACATACAACTAAAGAGAGAAAACAAATACAGAGAGAAAACAAATACAGAGAGAAAACAAAACAGAGAGAAAAACAACAACTAAAGAGAGAAAACATACAACTAAAGAGAGAAAACAAATACAGAGAGAAAACAATACAAGAGAAAACAATACAGAGAACTAAAAAGAAGAAACATACAACTAAAGAGAGAAAACATACAACTAAAGAGAGAAAACAAATACAGAGAGAAACAAACAAAGAGAGAAAACATACAACTAAAGAGAGAAAACATACAACTAAGAGAGAGAAAACATACAACTAAAGAGAGAAAACAAATACAGAGAGAAAACAAACAAAGAGAGAAAACATACAACTAAAGAGAGAAAACATACAACTAAAGAGAGAAAACATACAACTAAAGAGAGAAAACATACAACTAAAGAGAGAAAACAAACAAAGAGAGAAAACATACAACTAAAGAGAGAAAACATACAACTAAAGAGAGAAAACATACAACTAAAGAGAGAAAACAAATACAGAGAGAAAACAAACAAAGAGAGAAAACATACAACTAAGAGAGAAAACAAATACAGAGAGAAAACAAACAAAGAGAGAAAACATACAACTAAAGAGAGAAAACAAATACAGAGAGAAAACAAATAAAGAGAGAAAACATACAACTAAAGAGAGAAAACAAATACAGAGAGAAAACAAACAAGAGAGAAAACATACAACTAAAGAGAGAAAACAAATAAAGAGAGAAAACAAATACAGAGAGAAAACAAATACAGAGAGAAAACAAATAAAGAGAGAAAACAAATACAGAGAGAAAAAAAACAAGAGAGGAGACAAATAAAAAGAGAAAACAAACAAATAAAACAGATAAAAATACAGAGAGAAAACAAACAAAAGAGGAGACAAATAAAAACAGATAAAAATACAGAGAGAAAACAAACATAAAGAGAAAACAACAACAAATATATAGTGAAAACAAATAAAAATAAAACAAAATAAACGGAGAAAACAAACAATAATAAGAGAAAACAAACAAATCAAAAGAGAAAACAAACAAATCAAAAGAAAAAACAAACAAATCAAAAGAGAAGAAAAACAAATCAAAAGAGAAAACAAACAAATACAGAGCGAAAGCAAACACATAAAGAGGAAAACAAACATATAAAAAGGGGAAAAAAGACAAAAAAGACAAAGAGAAAAACCAAAGCGAAAAAACAAAGAAAAACAAAGAAAAAACAATCAAATAAAGCGAGAAAACAAACAAAGAAATACAGAGAGAAAACAAAGGAACCAAACGGGAGTTTGATACACCAGGTTTAGAAAGTTATTGCCACAGAGTCTGTCCCACATAAAAGCGAACACCTGGGGGGGGGGAGTCACCATGTGACGTACTGTCCCTGTCAGTTACCGTTCAAAAACACATTCTGGTGACGTGCTGCAGACGTCAGCGAACCTTAAAAAGAAGTTACTGAGAGACGACGTCGGTTCAGTTCTCATCAATATCGTCCTCGCATTCCTTGCCACCAAGCAGAAACCACAGCAAGAGTCGGTAACAACAGTCTCACATGTGTGATGTTTTGTGTGCCTGGCTGTCTGCAAGTTCCAGAGATATTCAAATTGTATTCAGTTCCATCTGTTTCAGCAGAAAGAGCGTCACAAAGAGCTGTTTAAGTGCAAACCCACATCCGTCGTACTTTGCCATGTGTTTTCGTGTTACAGTCAGAATAATAATCCTTTCAGTCAAATGAACGGAAACACAAAGACCTGTCCATGACAACAATTACCATATATAGGAGTGAACGCGTTACAGCTTCTCCCTCTTGTTTTAATTCACAACAACCACTTTGTACTTATTCATTTATTCGTATTTTTTCAAATCTACTTATTCATTTCTTCATTTATCTATTTCTTACGTATTTACTGATTATCTTTTTATTTTTTATTTGTTGGTTCGTTTAATCAATTGTTGCCTTTTTCAATTCTCCCATTAAAAAAAAAACACTGTTTCACATCGCCTGAGAGAGATGGTGTGTGTGTGTGTGTGTGTGTGTGTGTGTGGTGTGTGTGTGTGTGTGTGTGTGTGTGTGTGTGTGTGTGTGTGTTGTGTGTGTTGTGTGTGTGTGTGTGTGTGTGTGTGTGTGTGTGTGTGTGTGTGGTGTGGTGTGTGGTGTGTGTGTATGGTGTGTGTGTGTGTGTGTGGTGTGTGTGTGTGTGGTGTGTGTGTGTGTATGTGTGTGTGTGAGTTGTGTGAGTGTGTGTGTGTGTGTGTGTGTGTGTGTGGTGTGTTGGTGTGGGTGTGTTGTGTGGTGTGGTGTGTGTGTGTGTGGTGTGTGTGTGTGTGTGTGGATGTTGTGTGTGTGTGTGTGTGTGTGTGGTGTGTGTGTGTGTGTGTGGTGAGTGTGTGTGTGTGTGTGTGTGTGTGAGTGTGGTGTGTGTGTGTGTGGTGTGTGTGTGTGTGTGTGTGTGATGTGTGTGTGTGTGTGTTGGTGGTTGTGTGTGTGTCGTGGTTGTGTGTGTGTGTTGTGAGGTGTGTGGTGGTAGTGTGTGTGTGTGTGTGTGTGTGTGTGTGTGTGTGTGTGTGTGTGTGTAGATGTGCTGGGGGTTGTGTGCGTGTGTAGGTGTGTGTGTGTTGTGTGCTTTAGGTCGTTGTGATGTTGTCTTGTGTTTCTTTTTGAAAAAAACATCAATAAGATTTTCTCACGGTTTCTGGGGTGGATCTTTACCAAACCTGGGTCAAAGCTGTGGACCGTTGATGAGCAGCGAATGCGCAAGTTTGAAAGACATGGCGCCAAGTCCAAGACCAAACGGATATAAAACGTGCCTTAAGCCAGCGCTTCTTGAGGAAGGTGTTTGTATGTGAGCAACAGTTTCTCACTACCTTCTGAAAATACGTCCATGCTCTTTTCACTGTTGTGACAGTCTGCACTTAACCTCCCTTCATTGACGTGGTGTGAGCCCTGATATGGCCCTAGTAGTCGGCTGGGCTATAAGCAATATGAACTTGAACTTGAACCTCCCTTAATTAATGTGAAGTTTTATTCCATCTCGTCTTTGGTAACAATCACAGTGATGTTGAGTAATACAAAAAATCTGGATTTTCGGTACATTTTGTGTATATAAACGGAAGAAGTAATAATGGTAATAATTAATACAAATTATTTATAATTTCTTATCTTATGCATTATAATTCTTTCTCGTCCATTTTGTTATATTCAATAAAACTTCTACGACTATAAAATAAACCATCATCGTCAAAGTCTCCCCCCCCCTTACTTTACCTCTCTCCCCAGTCGATACTTTTTATGCCAGTTAGGACAATTCATACCATCTGCACAAATTCCGATGTCAGGACGTCCAGCTGAATGGTTTTGAAATAAATAACATCCACAGTTGTGCATGTTTTCCCCCTTGATTTGATTCTATGTTACTGGGTTTTTTTTTTTTATTGTGTGAGTTTGCATTATGTGTGTGCATGCGTGCGTGTGCGTGTGTGTATGTTTTGTAAGTGTGCGAACGTGAGTGTGTGCGAGAGTGCTTGTATGTGTTTTGTGTGTGCCTCTCTCTCTCTCTCTCTCTCTCTCTCTCTCTCTCTCTCTCTCCTGTGAGTGTGTGTGTGTGTGTGGTGTGTGTGTGTGCGTGTGTGTGTGTGTGTGTTGTGCGTGCGTGGTGCGTGGGTGCGTGCGTGCGTGCGTGGTGTGTGTGGTGTGTGTGGTGTGTGTGTGTGTGTGTGTGTGTGTGTGTGTGTGTGTGTTTTGGGGGAGTACTCCTGACAAAGACCACTTGCCCACAAATACATGTGTGTCTGGTTTCGTCGTTGAAATGAACGTTGTTAATCTGTACTTGTGTGTTTCTTCTGTTTTCCCCTGACGTCAGTGTACAACACTGGTTTTCCTCTTTGAAGTTTTCCCAACGAAAACAGGCTTACAAATAAGAGAAAGAAAGAAAGGGAGAAAGAAAGAAAGAAAAAGGAAAAGAAAGGAAGGAAGGAAGGAAGAAGGAAGGAAAAAGGATAGAAAGACAGAAAGAAATAAAGAAAGCTAGACAGAAAGAAAGAAAGAAAAAAGAAAGAAAGAAGAAAGAAAGCTAGGTAGAAAGAAAGAAGAAAGAAAGAAAGAAAGAAAAAAAAAGAAAGAACGGACACGAAAGAAAGAAAGAAACCAAATAAAGACAGAAATAAAAGATGGACAGAAAGAAGAAAAAGAAAGACAGAAAGAAGGAAGAAAGAAAGAAAGAAAGAAAAAAAAGAAAAAAAGAAGAAAGAAGAAAGAAAAAAGAAAGAAAGAAAGGACACGAAAGAAAGAAAGAAAAGCAAATAAAGAAATAAATAAAAGATGGACAGAAAGAAAAAAGAAAGAAAGCAAAGAACAGAAAGAAAGAAAAGAAAGAAAGAAAGAAAGGAAAGAAAGAGAAAGAAATGGAGGAATGAAGGAAGGAAAGAAGACAAGAGAAAGAAAGAAAGAAAGAAAGACAGACAGACAGAAAGAAAGACAGAAAGAAAGAAATGAAAAAAAGATGGACAGAAAGAAAAATAGAAAGAAAAAAAGAAACAAAGAAAGAAGGAAGGAAGAGAAAGAAAGAAAAGAAAGAAAGAAAAAAAAGGAAAAAGAAAAAAGAAACAAAACCCACCAATATCTCTGAAAGCAATGTCACATCCAAATACCGCCTTTTGACCTGATCCAGTTACGTGTTAACGTTCATTTTTGTTTGCAAACAAAACACATCAAACAAACACACCAAACAAAACACACCAAACAAACACACCAAACAAAACACACCAAACAAAACATGAAACAAAACACACCAAACAAACACATCAAAGAAACAGATCCTTCTTCCAAAGACGGCGTCATATCCCATGCATTTGTCTTTATCCCCAACTGTATCAAAATTGTTCTCTTTATCTTTTCCATACAAAGAAGCAACACCCTAAATCCCTTAC
>JAPXFY010000021.1:60061146-60063646 GCA_030674185.1 Monoplex corrugatus
TGTGCGTGTGTGTGTGTGTGTGTGTGTGGTGTGTGTGTGTGTGTGTGTGTGTGTGTGTGTGTCTGTGTGTGTGTGTGTGTGTGTCAGTGTGCGTGCGTGCGCACGTAGACTGATGGGGAAATGAGTGCAAATGTAAGTGGTGGGGCAGTTTTTTATTTTTTTTTAATTCTTTTAATCTTCCTTAAAAACCTTCATAAAGCGAAAATGAAAATTCAATAGTGCGACAGACAGACAGAGGATACAGTGTGATAGGCAGGCAGGCACACACACAAAGGCATACACAACACAAACTGACAGACTTTAACAGACAAGGACACAGATGAACTGAGATACACACACACAGACAAGGACACACACGACACAGATGAACTGAGATACACACACACAGACAAGGACACACACAGACACAGATGAACTGAGACACACACACACAGACAAGGACACACACGACACAGATGAACTGAGACACACACACACAGACAAGGACACACACGACACAGATGAACTGAGACACACACACACACACAGACAACGACACACACGACACAGATGAACTGAGATACACACACACACACAGACAAGGACACACACGACACAGATGAACTGAGACACACACACACAGACAAGGACACACACGACACAGATGAACTGAGATACACACACACACAGAGACAAGGACACACACGACACAGATGAACTGAGATAGACACACACAGAGACAAGGACACACACGACACAGATGAACTGAGATAGACAGATACACACAGATGAACTGAGATAGACACGTACACAGACACAGATGAACTGAGATAGACATACACAGACAAGGACACACACGACACAGATGAACTGAGATAGACAGATACACACAGATGAACTGAGATAGACACGTACACAGACACAGATGAACTGAGATAGACACACACACAGACAAGGACATACACGACACAGATGAACTGAGATAGACAGATACACACAGATGAACTGAGATAGACACGTACACAGACACAGATGAACTGAGATAGACACACACACACAGACAAGGACACACACGACACAGATGAACTGAGATACACACACACAGACAAGGACACACACGACACAGATGAACTGAATAGACACACACAGAGACAAGGACACACACGACACAGATGAACAGAGACAGACACACACACACACAGACAAGGACACACACGACACAGATGAACTGAGATACACACACACAGACAAGGACACACACGACACAGATGAACTGAGATACACACACACACACACACACACACACACACACACACACACACACACACACACACACACACACACACACACACACACACACACACACAGGACACACACGACACAGATGAACTGAGATACACACACACAGACAAGGACACACACGACACAGATGAACTGAAATACAAACACACACACACACACACACACACACACACACACACACACACACACACACACACACACACACACACAGGAACACACACGACACAGATGAACTGAGATACACACACACACAGACAAGGACACACACGACACAGATGAACTGAAATACAAACACCACACACACACACACACACAAACACACACACACACACAGGACACACACGACACAGATGAACTGAGATAGACACACACACACACAGGACACACACACACACACACACAGGACACACACGACACAGATGAACTGAGATAGACACACACACACAGACAAGGACACACACGACACAGATGAACTGAGATAGGAAGACACATACACAGACAAGGACACACACGACACAGATGAACTGATATAGACAACACACATACACACACATACACCAACACAAACACACACACACACACACACACACATATGGACACACACACGACACAGATGAAACTGAGATAGACACACACACACACACACAGACATGGACACACACGACACAGATGAACTGAGACAGACAGACAGACACACACACACACATACAACACACACACACACACACAGACAAGGACACACACGACACGATGAACTGAGGAGCAGGCAGCCAAGCAGGCAGGACAGGCAGGCAGCAGGCAGGCAGACAGACAGACAGCAGACAGAGACAGTTTACGTAGCACAAGCTATTATGCATATGTTTTGTGTGTAGTACTTATTCGTGTTTATACATCCATATTCAGGGTGGTTTATCAATCGCCCCGGTGAAAAACTAGGCGACTGGCCAGTGCCATGGGCATATCTTAGATTATTTGCGGGGAATGCTATAATATGTCCACTGAATTTTCTTTGCAGATTTTCTTTTTTCTTTTCCTTTAAGAATCATCGATGTGTTCAGATATGTGGCGGGTTTGTTTGTTTGTTTGTTTGTTTGTTTGTTTGTTTGTTTGTTTCTGTTTGTTTGTTTGTTTTTGTTTGTTTGTTTGTTTGTTTGTTTGTTTGAGATGGTCAGAGCCCTGACATGACTTTGAGCAATCAGCTGGATTTAAACAATAAAAA
>JAPXFY010000021.1:60066146-60081146 GCA_030674185.1 Monoplex corrugatus
AAGGCAGAAAATGATAGAAGAAATGACAGAAAGCAAAGGAACAAGTCAGAAACAAAGTGAGTGATAGAAAAGAGGAAATTTCCAGCACAGAATTTCCAGAAGGTGCGGATACTATTTATACTGAAAGACCCCCGGCATCCCCATGGGCGGATTCTCTCTGTCTGTCTGTCTGTCTGTCTTCTGTCTCTCCCTCTCTCTCATCTCCTCCCACCACACACACACACACACACACACACACACAAACCCCGGTAGCGCTAGTGGCACCTAATGCCAGGGATCTACAGTAAATGTGTTTGAAATTTCGATTAGGATTTGTAGGTCTCTTTGTCTGTCTTGTCTGTTCTTTGGTCCTTCACTATATGTTTGTGCTCCACTTCCCTCAATGCAACTGTCACCGAATATAAATTTCCGAATATCCGTGTGTGTGTTGTGTGTGTTTGGTGGTGTGTGTGTGTGTGTGTGTTGTGTGTTGTGCTGCGTGCGTGCGTGCGTGCGTGCGTGCGTGCGTGCTGCGTGCGTGCGTGTGTGTGTGGTGTGTGATGTGTCGTGCGTGGTGCGTGCGTGCTGCTGCGTGTGTGTGTGTGTGTGTGTGGTGTGTGTGTGTGTGTTATGTGTGTGGTGTGTGTGTGTGTGTTATGGTAGGAAAAAATGACATACATTCTTCCACTTCCTACCCGCCCCTCTCTCTTTAACGGAGAAGAAAACAAGAACTGATTAAACTCACACATTCTCTTCTCTCGTTCGACGTGCGCATGAACACCGCCGATCGCTCACCCCCCCCCCCCCCTTTTTTTTTCTCTCACCTTCCCCTCCATAAATAACGGCCCATCATCCACCACCAAAGTCCGCCAAATCTACAATTTTAATACAACAAAAAAAAAGGGGGGGGGGGGGCGAAGAAAAGAGAGAGAGGAGAGAGAGAGAGCAAACGAACGAAAGAAAGAAAGAAGAAAGAAAGAAGAAGAAAGAAAGAAAAGAAAAACGAGTAAGAAAGAACCGGGCAAATGTTAATGAGAGAAGTTCCATCTTAACTCCGATGCGAACGTGAACACGTGTGAACTGCCCAGCACACCAACATTTATCTGTTACATTGGACATGGACTTACAAACGGCCCTGGGCAACCAGCCTCCAACGGCATCTTTTTTTCCTTAACACCCCCCAAAAAAAAAACAGCCTGTCAGCCTTTGTTTGTTAACAGAGCCGCAGAAATCCAAAACAAGTGGACTCCAGCGTTCAAACAAACAGGAACCAGAAAACACGAAAAGAATCAAACGCGTATTTCATATAACCAGACAAGACAGCAAAAAATTATAGTCAACTTGCCTTTGTCACGTAAATGAAATGTCACAAACCAAAACAAACACCACCAACACACACAACACAACACACACACACACACACACACACAACACCACACATACACACACAACACACACATGTCAACACACACACATACACACAACACACAACACACACAACACACACACACACACACACATCACACACACACACACACACACACACACACACCACACACACACACACACACACACACACACACACACACAACACACACACACACACACACACACACACACACACACCACACACACACACACACACACACAACACACACACAACAACACACAGACAACATCACACACACCCACACAGACAAACACACATCACACACTAAACACACCAACACTACACACACACATGTCACACACACACAACATACACACACACACACACATTACACACAGACACCACACACCAACCACACACACACACACACAACACATACACACACAACACACACACACACACACACCACACACACAACACACCACACACACACACACACACACACACACACACACACACACACACACACAGGAGAAAAAGACTGAAACTTCCCTGCTGCCTCGTCCAGTGGGAGAAAGGGACTCAAGATCTGACATCTCAAGTTCAATCTCAGCCTGCAATAATTGGAATCATTCTGGTGGTGTCGGTTAGCATTTTACAGATTCTGCCCCTCCCCCCAGCCCCAGCCCCACTGCCCATTTCAAGACTTTGTCAGCTCGTTGGATTTTGTCCAGGATCATGGAGTCTGCCAGGTGATTACTGACAAATTTGGGTAAGCGCATAAGGGATTGCCCGGGCGCGATGAATCGTTTTTGAATAAATTCCAAACTCTTTAAGAAAACTATTCGCAGTATTTCAAACATAATCTGCTAATTCCTCCCTTCCTTCCTCCCCTCCTTCCACTCCCTACTTTTAACGCTCTTACTCCTTTTCTTTCAATTCCAATGATAACATGCTTTAAGAAAAGCATACAAAGTTTTGCTAACATTTTCATATTTTAAGAAAATCACACAAAGTACTTGAGACATACAGGACCCACCCTTCCCCCCCTCTCATTCTCTCACCTTACTCTCTCTTCTCTCCTCGTTCATATTTTTTTCTTCCCATTCTAACACTTTTATCGATATTTTAAGTGTCGATTCAATATTACGCTCGGCGCTGTGTGTTGTTTCAGTGTGTGTGTGTGTGTGTGTGTGTGTGTGTGTGTGTGGGTGTGTGTGTGTGTGTGTGAGCACGTGTGGTTGTGATGCGTTGGCGTGTGGCGCTTTGTGTACTTGCGTACGTATGTGTGTCTGTTTACTTGCTCGAGTTCGGGTAAGTGCGCGCGTGTGCTCGCGCTCAAAGTGTGCCTGCGCACGCGCATGTGTACAAAAATGTGCGTATACAGGTCGCTGGCCTTACAAGAAAATTTCTCAAAAGTTTCTAAGTGCTCCTCCACCTCTAAACCCACAACTTCCACATCTTTCCTCCTTCCCCTAGAATCCCCTAACCCCAATCCCTGACCCATGTTCCCGTGTCCTCCAACCCGCTATTTTCCTCCTCAAAATAAGGACGTAGGATGAGGGCAGGGTAAGCGCTAACGAACGACTCTCCATCACATTCCCGAGGGTGTGTGTGTGTGTGTGTGTGTGTGTGTGTGTGTGTGTGTGTGTGTGTGTGTGTGTGTGTGTGTGTGTGTGTGTGTGTGTGTGGTGTGTGTGTGTTTGTGTCTATGTATGTGAGTAGAGACAGACACTGACAGACACTTCTGCTCTGCTCTTCTGTCTGTCTGTTTCTCTCGTTCATCTTTCTCATCTCTCTCGTTGTTCTTCTGTGATGTGTGTGTGTGGTTGTCTATGTGTGTGAGAGAGAGACAGACAAGACTGACAACACACACACTCTCACTCACACACACGAACATTGTGTGTGTGTGTGTGTGTGTGTGTGTGTGTGTGTGTGTGTGTGTGTGTGTGTGTGTGAGTGTATGTGTGTTTGTGTGTGTGTCTGTGTATGAGAGAGAGACAGACAGAGACACACACAGACACACACACTCTCCTCTCTCTCTCTCTCTCTCTCTCTCTTCTCCCTCTGTGCGAGTGTGTGTGTGTGTGTGTTGTGTCTGTGTGTGTGTCTGTGTGTGCGTGAGATGCGCGCGCGCATGTATGTGAGTGAGTGAGAGAGAGAGAGAGAGGGGAGTGGTGAGTGTGTGTGTGTGCGCAAGTCGCGCGCGGTGCGTGCTGTGTAAAAACTGCATTATTTCCCTTGATTCTCTAACCCATCCTCATCACAGCATGCTGTCAACATGGCCTGTGACACTTGTCGCTACACACTGCCCTGGGGGCATCTATCCTATTCACGTGGTTTTCCTTCACTCTTTCTGTCCCAAAAGAAAATGGTAGAGAGTAGAGAGAGAGAGTAAAAAGGTTAAGAAAAAAGGCCTGAGCAATATCCCCAATCATAATAGGCTAAATCGATTTTTTTCTTATCATGTATCTATCTACTAGTATCTTTACTTGTATCTATCTATCTATCTATCATGTATCTATGTATCTACACTATGATCTATGTATCTATCTATGTATCTATCTATGTACATCTATCTATGTATCTATAATCTATCTATCTATGTATCATGTATCTTGTATCTATGTTGTATCTACTATCTATCTATTATCTATCTATGTATCATGTATCTATGTATCTATCTATCTTGTATCTATATCTATCTATCATGTATCTATCTATCTATTATCTATCTATCTATGTATCTATCTATCTATTATCTATCTATCTATGTATCTATGTATCTATCTATCTATGTTCTATGTATCTATCTATCTATGTATCTATCTATCTATGTACCCTATACAAATCTATGTATCTATCTATCTTTATGTATCTTCTATCTATTTTTATCTATGTATCTATTATCTATGTATCTATCTATCTATTATTATCCCCTACATGTAATGTAATCATCATATCATCTATCTATGACATCTATCTATGTATCTATCTATCTATGTATCTATCTATCTATGTATCTATGTATCTATCTATCTATGTATCTATGTATCTATCTATCTATCTATGTATCTATGTATCTATCTATCTATGATATCTATCTATCTATCTATCTATCTATCTATCTATCTATCTATGTATCTATGTATCTATCTATCTATGTATCTATGTATCTATCTATCTATGTATCTATCTATCTATGTATCTATGTATCTATGTATCTATCTATCTATGTATCTATGTATCTATCTATCTATGTATCTATGTATCTATGTATCTATCTATCTATGTATCTATGTATCTATCTATGTATCTATGTATCTATCTATCTATCTATCTATGTATCTATGTATCTATGTATCTATGTATCTATGTATCTATGTATCTATGTATCTATCTATGTATCTATGTATCTATGTATCTATCTGTGTATCTATGTATCTATGTATCTATCTATCTGTCTATCTTATCTATCCAGCCAGCCAGCCAGCCAGCAGCCAGCCAGCCAGCTATCTATCTATCTATCCATCCATCTACCTATCTATCTAGCTAGCTAGCTAGCTATCTATCCATCCATCTACCTATCTACTTATCTATCGATCTCTCTCTCTCTCTCTCTCTCTCTGTCTCTCTCTCTATCTATCTATCTGTCTGTCTGTCTGTCTGTCTGTCTGTCTATCTATCCTTTTACAACTTTCTTTCTTTCTTTCTTTATGTATTTATTTGTTTATTTATGTATGTATTTATTTATCTATTTATTTATTTATTGTCGCCCCATACAATGTAGGAACTGAACCTCAGTTCCATGCACATACACGGAGAACTTTTTTTGTGTGTTTTATTTATTCTTAATCAGAATCTGCACGTGTTCTTTTCCATTGATTTACTCTTTCCTTTCAATGTTTCACTTTTTTCAGCTTTCAGTCTTTTCATTTTCTTTATATTCTTTCTCCTCCCCCCCCCCCCCCCCCACTACAACATGAAACCCCCTTTTTTCCACAAAATACTCGAATCACCAATCCCTGTGTGAACAAGTTTCTGTTTGATGAAAATTTTTTTAGTGCGTTCAGTGCAGTAGTCAAATCAATCGAAAGGCCCTGAGTTCCATCCGCCTACATACGCCTCCAGCCGGTGGGTAAACAGTGGAGATTTTTCCCCATCTTCCACGTCGACATGTGCGCAGATCTGCAAATGCCTACCCCCCCCCCCCCCCCCCATCTCCCTTCCACACCGTTTCGTGCGTATTTAATATATTTCATTTGTGCTTGTTGTGTGCCTGTGTTTCCTGTTGACGTTTTTTGTGGGAATGCTGGACAAAAATCTTTGATATGTATGCTCTGGAGAAAGAACATTCTCCAAATCAACAACTCTCTCCCTCTCCCTCCCTCTCTCTCTCTCTCTCTCTCTCTCTCTCTCCTCTCCCTCCCTCTCTCTCACACACACACACACACACAATCCTACCACCCCCCTGTGCTTTCTTAAACATCTCCCTCCTCCTTCTGTCTCCTCTTCCCGCCCCTCCTCCCTTCCCATTCGCCCACTGTTGTGCGTGTTAAGAGTGTCACACTAACAATATATCAAGAAATGAATCTGCAGCATGTTTCATTGTTATAATCAAGATATAGTTAAGTTCTGTCAATTTGTTAAAAAGATACTGAATAAACAAATCAACTTGCCCCCCCCCCCCCCCCCCCCCCCCACAGAGGAAGTACATTTCGGCAAAGGTATATAATACACTTTTCGCAGATACAAGAAAATAAAAGAGTATACCGGATTTAAGTCTCATGCCAGTAAAATGTTTTAATGTTCTCATTGAAAGTCTGAATTAAAGCATCTTTATCTGTGAATTCCGAATGTGTGGATGGAAGTTATGCATTATTGCCTTTTATCTCTGAAATTTTGACTGTTTGAAAACACAGTCTGGATTAATTGTTTTACCTGTGAAAGTTTGTCTGTTTGGATGGAAAACCTAGATTAAAGCGCTTTTACATCGAAATTCTGAATGGCCATACACGACCAGATCAGCATAAGCGCTTGTGTCGGAATTCCAGGTGATGTTTTCCCATCGACTTTCTTTATGAAAACGAATAAATAAAAGACAAAGTCACGGAAGGGTCTGTCCAGTCCCGTGAAGTCGGTTCCTATGGCAGCATCTAGTCGCCTGTTCATGTCACACTCTCTGCCATTCATTCTTCACAGCAGCAGAAGACTTTCCTCAAACACCTTCATCCCCAAGGCCCCCCTCCCCCGCCTTCCCTCCCCCCCCCCCCCCCCACCCGCGCTTTGAGCAACCACGCCAATCGTCACACTGCTTTCACTCACCCTCCTCAATCCCTTTCTTCTCACATTAATCGCATTTTTTTTCGTTGTATTTTTTTCCATTTAATTGTTTGCGTTTGGTTTTCTTCTTTTTTTTTTTAAAGAACAACACACAAACATACATATCCCTATTATTATAATAAATAACATATGCATATAGCAATTCATTCAACCTTTTCAAATACATGAAGACGTAATGCGTTATGTCTAAAATGAATTGTGTAACGACCGACATGTATCAAGTCTATCATCAAACTATAAAGACACACATGTATTATATCTAATATCAAATACATGAAGACAAAATGTAATGTGTTTAACATAAATTAAATTAAATCCTAATGTATTATGTCCAACATAAAATATATGAAGACCTAACGTATTGTGTCTAACATAAAAATATGAAGACATAACGTATTATGTCCAACATAAAATATATGAAGACATAACGTATTGTGTCCAACATAAAATATATGAACATAACGTATTGTGTCCACATAAAATATATGAAGACCTAACATATTGTGCCTAACACAAAATACATAAATACCTAATGTATCATGTCTAACATAAGATACATAAGACCTAATATACCATGTCTAATATAAAATACAGCAAGACCTAATACATTATGTCCAATATAAAATACATGAAGACCTACACGTATTGGACCTATCGTAAAAATACACGAGGATCTACATACTTTGTGTCTTAACATAAAATGTATGAAAACATACACATATCATGTCTAACATAAGATGTACGAAGACTTAAATACACTGGGTCTATCATAAAATACATGAAAACCTACATGCACTATGTGTATCAAAAAATGTATAAAAACAAACGTATTATGTCTAGCATCACATTATAAAGACACATTCTGTATAACATCACATGTACATATAGACATATGTACTATGTCTAAAATCAAACGCATTCACCTACTGTCCACATTTCTTCCTATTATCAAATATTCACTTGTCTTCTCACCACTTCCTCCGCGCCGCAAGAAAGGGGGTGGGAGGGGGTAGGGGAAAGACGGTTGGATAGGAGGAGAGAGAGGGGAAGGGAGGAGGGGGGGGGGGAGGGGGGTCAGGGAGAAAAAGAAAGTAAGACCGTCTGGAGAAAATATTTCGTATCTGAAACCAAATTCGCAAAGAAAGGGGGGGGGGGGGGGAGAAACAAACAAACAACAGCAAACACGCAGAAATAAAATTCATTTCTATGGCACAATCAGTCCATGTCAGATGCATGCTTGTTGCATACCCCGCACGTGCCTTCACCACCACCCACACTGTAACAATAACCATCTCCACGACCACCCTCCCCGTTCACATACTTTTTCATTTTCGTTATTCAAGCTTTTTCTTTTTTTTTTTAAGTTTTCATTTGTCTACATCATATATTTTCCTTTCTCAATTTCGTGTTGTAACATACAAACAAAAAACAAACAAAATAAAACCAAACCCACGTACAGACACAGACACAGACACACACACACACACACACACACACACACACACACACACACACACACACACACACACACACACACACACACACACACACAGCAACATTATGTGTAGTTTAGATCACAAGTTCTCTTTTTCAATCTCGGAATGTATCAAAAACAATCAAACGCGCGCAAACAGAGAACGAGGGGGAAAGAGAGAGAGAGAGAGAGAGAGAGAGAGAGAGAGAGAGAGAGAGAGAGAGAGAGAGAGAGAGAGACAGAGAGACAGAGAGACAGAGAGAGAGAGAGAAATACAGCAGATGTGAGGAAGGGGGAGGGAGCAGTGGGCTCTAGGAATCAATTTATATCGACAGTATTTATCTGTCATACAGGTCGATGAAAGATGGAGAGAGGGCGGAAGAGAGAGAGGGAGACGGGGGGAGGGGGGCAGACAGACATTGAGACAGATTCAAATTCACACTCACATTCAGATAATTTATTGTATATCGGCCTTAGGCCACAATATGAAATGGAATGTCAGGGAGGCGGGAATATGAGAGAGAGAGACAGACAGACAGACAGACACACAGACACACAGAGAGACACACGACAGAGACAGAGAGGAGAGAGAGAGAGGCAGACAGACAGACAGACAGACAAAGAGTTAAAGAGATTGAGTGTGTGTATGTATATGTTTGCGTGCGTGCGTGTGTATGTATGTGTGTGAGTGTGTGTGTTCGAGCTCGCTTGAGTGTGCACCCGTGCACGCGTGTGTGTGCGTGTTTGCACATGCGTGCGTGAGAGAGACAGAGACAGAGAGAAAGGAGAGCGCGGAGAGAGCAGACCAAAGAAAAGGAGACAAATACAGAAAGAGCCAAAGTGAAAAAGAAAAAAAAAACATCAGAGAGCGAGAAAAACAATACAGAGAGAACAAGAGAATGAGAGAGGAGAGGGAAAGGGGGAGGGGGAGAGGAGGGGAGGAGAGGGGGGAAGAGAGAGGGGAGAGGAGAAAGAGGAGAGAAAGGGAAAGACGGGGAGGGGAGACGACAGAGCGGGAAAGAGAAGAGAGAAGGGGACAGACAGACAACAGACAACGACAGACAGACAGACAGACAGGCAGACAGAGAACAGAAAAAGACAGACAACGAGACAAACAGAGACAAGACAAGACAGAGACAGACAAGACGAAGACAGACAGAGAGGACAACAGAAGAGACAAAGCTGTAAATGGACATATATAAGAAAAGGCTTTAAATGAATGCAAAACAAACAAACAAACAAAACAAAACAAAAACCCAAGCAAACGCATTTATTGAAAACAGTTGATACACGCACAACACACACGTATATTGCTAATCTATCACCCTTGGGAATTAACTCTTTGGTTCCCGCCCTGTCCACCAGCATCCTGCATTGTCAACCATGCTAACAAAGCAAAAACTTAACACTTTGATCCTGATCTAATGTATACACAGGGAGCTGGTGGATAGGGTAAGGGAGTCAAAGAGTTAAGTTTTTGCAGTTGGTGGATAGATGCGGAAATCAAAAGGTTAAGGCTGAGGATTTGTGCGTGAGAGAGAGAGAGAGAGAGGTAGGGGTGAGTGGTGTGTGTGTGTGTGTGTGTGTGGTGAGTTGTAGTGTGTGTAGTTGTGTGTGTGTGTGTGGTGTGTGTGGTGAGATTTGTTGATGTAGATGCGCGTGTGTGTGTGTGTGTGTGTGTGTGTGTGTGTGTGGTGTGTGTGTGTGGTTGGATGGATGTGTGCGTGCGTGTGTCTATGTATGTGTGGCGTGCGTGCGTGCATGCGCTGCAGTGTGCGCGCGCAGGTGCGTGCATGAGCGTGAATGTGAGTGTGTGTGTACTTGTGTCAGTGCATGATCGAGAGTGTTCTAAGAATACAGAGATGAGGGCAGAAAAAATCTAAGATATCGAGAGAGAGAGAGGGAGAGGAGAGAGAGAGAGAGAGAGAGAGAGAGAGAGAGGAGAGAAGACTTTCATCACCGACGTAGAAAAGTGTTTAATGGGAAAAAGGCAACGCCAGAGATTACAGCAGGTTGTATTGCCTACCTCGGGGCCACGCGATGACAGAGTAAAAAACCTGTTTTATAAAACACGAAAAGAGTTTGCAACAATAACAACAACAACAACAACACAACAACACTGATTGATGCTGTTGTTGTCCTCTTTCTTTTCTTCCTTTGTTTTTCTTTCTTTTTTTCTTCTTTTTCTCCTTCTTCTTTAGCGTTCTTTCTATCTCAGTTTTCTTTTCCTTAAAACAATTTATTTCATGTTGACAGAAGGGAGGCAGTGTGTGCACAAGTTCCTGTAAACAAAAAACGTCAGAAGCCCTTGTTAACGCCTTATCGGTAAAATTAGCCGTATAGGTATATTTCGTTGAAAACAGCACACACAATATCAACGAAATCTAAAAGTTCTATTGTTCTGAAAGATTTATATAATGAAAAGTAAAAGGTCACGATTAAGTTGTAAACGCATTTTTTGAAAATTCCTTGGTACAATTTTCCTTCACTTTCTCGACCTCATTTTGGTTTCGTTTGCTTTTACAGCGGACGGTGATACATTTTTTCTGCATCCCCAACAAATCATCTGCAGCTATTTCTTTATTGCGGTTGATAGTCTCACTGCAATCTAATAGGCGCTTAAAAAATTTCTTTTCACTATCTTTTGATTTCATTCTATATGAATAACTTTGTGATGCTTTAAACCAAAAAGAATGTACATGAGTATGAAGTGGAATGCATTATTTTTTTGCATGGCTGTGCGTGCTGGCTGACCACCGGTGCCAGTAATGAAATACATGTGACAGATCCGGTTTGCGCTTTTTTGTTGTTGTTTTGTTTTTGTTTTTCATCAAGTGGATTGCATTAATTTTTGCATAGCTATGCGCGCTGGCTGACCACTGGTGCCAATGATGAAATACAATTAACACATTCGGTTTGCGTTGTTCTTCCTTAGTCCTTCTTGTCAAGAATTCACACACATGGCTCTAGGACCGTACCAGGCCAACGCTAAGTGTTCCTAGGAAGGAGTTGTTGGTTCAGGTCTGCGAGTTGGAAAACACTTTTTTCCCCCTTGAAGGTTCTTTTCTTTGAAATCAAATAGCTTTCACAAAACATAAACCAAAGATCCACATTCACACACTGAGTTTACATTAAACACGCTATATCAAGACTCTGTTATGACACAAGTCAAACAACAATGGAAATCGAAACGAATCGCATTTTCTGAGCAAAATCAAGAGAGAGCTGGAAAACACCTACTTCCATACGGATACGGCAAAGTATACCGATAAGGTGTTGACAAATGCTTCCCAATCGTCACCAGATTGTGGATACTAAATTTACAACACTCTCATCATGAAAAGACAAAGGAGACGGACTGGGCACACTATACAAAGACAGACATAACATCACCAGGGCGGCCCTTGACTGGACACCACAACGAACACGTGAGAGAAGACCCAAAACATCTGGCGACGAACAACAGAAGGAGATTTCAAGGCCCTGAAACACACCTAGGGTTCTGTACATACACAGAGGCTGGCCCAGAACAGACAAGAGTGGAGAATCTACGTTGCTGCCCCGCACGCCAATGGCATAATGTACAGTGAGTGGGCCCTGTTGTGGCCCAAAATGTGAACGTCTCTGAGCATAGGATTTGGGTTCTGAGTGTTGTTGTTCCATACTGTTTTGTTGCTTGTTTTTTCTTTTTTGTCTTTATGTTTTCTTTTAATTCGCTTTTTTGTTTTGTTTTGTTTTGTTTGTATTGCTGTGCTGCTCCAAAGTTCTTCACTGCTCCTAAATCAACCGGAAGCTGTGACATCAATCTGAAGGCAATGGACTCAGTTCTTGTTATCAGAGGAAAGAGAGATCGACGGTATGGCCTAACTATCCTGTATTGGCTTGACCTTGTCACTGAATGTTGTGTGTGATGTCTGATACTGATGTATGTGCATAAGCCACATGTCAATCCCTTGAATTGTGATGTTTAATATGTATGTGTATCAGTCACATGTCAACCCAACTAACGTGATTTCTGATACTGATTACGTTCACGATCCATATGTCAACCCCTAGAAATTGTCCAATATTGATGTATGTGTATCAACCACATGTCAACCCTAGAAGTATGCTGTCTAATACTGATGCATGTGTCCCACATCTACACTTGTTTGTATGTTATACTGATGTATTTCAACACATGTCAACCCTAAAGTGCTGTCTATATGATGTAGTGTTCAAAGTCACTAGATGTGCTGTCTAACACTGATGTATGTGTATCAGCCACATGTCAACCCCTAGAAGTGTGATGTCTAATACTGATGTATGTGTACCAGCCACATGTCAACCCCTTTGTGTGATGTCTATGATGTATGTGTATCCACATGTCAATCCTAAAGTGTATGTCAATATGTGTATGTTATCAACCACATGTCAACCCTTGTTGTGTGATGTCTAATACTATGTATTATATCAACCACATGTCAACCCCTAAGTGTGTGTCAATTGTGTGATGTACAGCAATTCACCCCTAGAGTGTGAGTTAATACGTGTACGTGTATCAGCCACATGCCAACCCCTTGTTGTGTGATGTCTAATACTGATGTATATATATCAATCACTTCAACCTAGAGTGTGAGTCTAACTGTATATAATCATCCATGTAACCTAGAAGTGTGATGTCTAATACTGATGTATGTTATCAGCCACATGCCAACCCCTAAAAGTGTGATGTCTAATACTGATGTATGTGTATCAAGCCACATGTCAACCTCTTGTTGTGTGATGTCTAATACTGATGTATGTGTATCAACCACATGTCAACCCCTTGTTGTGTGATGTCTAATACTGATGTATGTGTATCAACCACATGTCAACCCCTTGTTGTGTGATGTCTAATACTGATGTATGTGTATCAACCACATGTCAACCCCTTGTTGTGTGATGTATAATACTGATGTATGTGTATCAACCACATGTCAACCCATTGTTGTGCGATGTCTAATACTATGTATGTGTACTCCACATGTCAACCCCTTTTTGTGTGATGTCTAATACTGATGTATGTGTATCAACCACATGTCAACCCCTTGTTGTGTGATGTCTAATACTGATGCATGTGTATCAGATGCATGTTAAGTCCTAACGATATGATGCCTAATACTGATGCATGTGTGTAGGCCACATGTCAACCCTACGCTCATCCCTCACACGAACACGATCGTGCCACCCTGATTTTATTCCTTGATTGATCTGTTGCCCCACTCCACCACCACCCCCTCTCACACACACACACACACACACAGACAAGCACACACAAAGACCACAAGAGAAGAGAAACAGCATGAATATTGCGCATCTATCACTCTTGGGATTAGCTACGTGTGTGTGTGTGTGTGTGTGTGTGTGTGTGTGTGTGTGTGTGTGTGTGTGTGTGTGTGTGTGTGTGTGTGTTGCGTGTGTGTCCGTGTGTGTGTGTGTGTGTGTGTGTGTGTGTGTGTGAGTGCGAGAGAGAGAGAGAGATAGAGTGTGTGTGTGTGTGAGAGAGAGAAAGAGAGACAGAGAGACACACACAAGAAAGAGAGAGAGTGAGAGAGAGTGTGTGTGTGTGTGTGTGTGCGCGCGCGCGCGCATCGTACGTGTGTATGTCTGTTTGTGTTCTGTGTGTGCATGTTTGCGCATGTATATGTGCCCGTATCCGTGAAATTGATGACCGCTTCCTTCTTCCCCCCCTCCCCCCCCCCCCCCCAATCTCTCTTCTGTCTCTGTAACAATGCAATTTGCAGTCCTGTCGAGCGATGTGCAGTTTTCCACACATCACAACAACAGCTCATCCCTGATAATAACAAGATAATGTCAACAAGATGCTGACTCCTCTGTCACTCCAATAACAACACTACAACATTTCAACGGCAATTCTTCTTCGCTACACAAACAAAATGAAGGGCGAAAATGGAAGAAAGAAACACAGAAGCAGGAAGGGGAAAAGTACAGGAGAAAAAGAAGGAAGAGGAGGAGGAGAAGCAGAGAAAGAAGGAAAAGAAGAAAGGAGAGGAGAAAAAGAATACAAGAAGACGAACAAGAAGGACAAGAATGAAAGAAACAACGAACGAACGAAAGAAAGAACAAACGAACGAAAGAAAGAACGAAAGAAAGAAAGAAAGAAAGAAAGAAAGACAGTAGACAACAGCCAGACCAGAAAGAAAGAAGAGAAGAACAAAGAAAGGACAAAAAGGAAGAGAAGACCAGAAGAAGAAAGAGAAGAAGAAGAAGGAAAGAAGAAGAAGAAGAAGAAGAAGAAGAAGAAGAAACAAAGAAGAAAAAAGAAGAAACAGAAGAACAAAAGAAAGAAGAAGAAAAGGGGGAGAATCTACGTTGCTGCCCCGCACGCCAATGGCATAATGTACAGTGAGTGGGCCCGGTTGTGGCCCAAAATGTGAACGTCTCTGAGCATAGGACTTGGGTTCTGAGTGTATGTTGTTCCATACTGTTTTGTTGCTTGTTTTTTCTTTTTGTCTTTATGTTTTCTTTTAATTCGCTTTTTTGTTGTTGTTTTTTTTTTTTTGTATTGCTGAGGAAGAAGAAAAAGAAGAACAAGAAGAAGAAGGAGAAGAAGAAGAAAAAGAAGAAGAAATAGAACAACAACTAGAAGAAAAGAAAGAAGAAAAGAAAGAAGAGCAAAAAGAGAAGAAGAAATGAAAACAGATGACGAAGAGAAGACGATAAAAGGTGAAGGTGAGGATAATAATGATTATAATCACGATGCGAAAATGATGAGGTGGTGGTGATGATCATGATGTCTGAATAACAACGGTGGTGATGACGATAATCACGA
>JAPXFY010000021.1:60096146-60101146 GCA_030674185.1 Monoplex corrugatus
TAAATGGCGAAATGGCAATGACGGATAAGGCAAACGGACACCAAAAAACCAAACGTGTTCATTCGAACGACAAATGCGATCATGTTAGGCATGTGAGAAAAGGGAAATAGCCAATCGATGTGTCACTGGATGGCAACATTCTTAGTATGACAGTGCAGGCAAGCCAAGGCAGAAAATGATAGAAAGAAATGACAGAAACCAAGAAAATGATTGGGGAAAAAAGTACGTAAGACTTAATCGAACACATACAGGTGAATGGACCTGCAAGGCAAGAATGATAGGAAGAAATGACAGAAAGCTAGAAAATGATAGGAAAAAAAAGTTCATAGACTTAATCGAACACATACAGTGAAGGGACCAGCAAGGCAGAAAATGATAGGAAGGAATGACAAAAAGCAAGAAAATGATAAGAAAAAACGACAAGGCAGAAACAAAGAGAATGGCAGCAAAGAGGAAATTTCTAGCACATAACTTCCAGAAGGTGGGGATACTATTTCTACTGAAAGAGCCCCCCCCCCCCCCCCCAGCAACCGCACAGGGGACATGCGTTCGTTTGGTTACTTAACTGAAGTGCAAACGCTAAAAATAGCAAAATATTGAACTGTTTGTGTACGACTGAAATAAAACATGTCTGTGCACAGACAATGACAATCAGCGAAATAGACACACCTGTTTAAATATTAATAACATCCAGCCTACACACAAAACGATCATACTAACTGCCATTCTCACACTAACTGCCATTGTGGACACATTATTAGCTCTTCTATTCTGTTGAACGGCGTTTGTTCAGGACGCTGTAAGTATTAAAAAAAAAAAAAAAGTTAAACCACAGCAATGCCACAAATGTCAAATAATGGCCTGCTTAATAAATAAAAGCACGGTGTGAGTGGTCACTGAATTATTGAATGTATTATTATCATAATTATTCATAATTATAATAATAATATATTATTATTATTATTATTATTACCATTATCATTATTATTATTATTGTTTGTTGATGTCGCCGTCGTCGTTGTTACTTTTATTATCATTATTATTATTATCACTGTTTGTTGCTGTTGTTACTATTATTATTACTATCATCATTAGTATCATTATCATAATAAACATTTTTCCTGTTGTTGTTGTTGTTGTTGTTGTTGCTGTTGTCGTCGTCACCATCTAAAACCCAATCGACTGCGCAGATCCTTACCAGGGCTATAATTATTTCAAAACACAAAAAGAACTCGTTAACCCCGAAAGAATAAAATAAAATAAAAATAAAAAACGAAAACAACAACATCTGGAACAGTAAATCCAATAAACATACCAATGCATACGCGCACATAATCCATAAACATTCCCCTGGCGTTGACCATTCCGTCCAATTTATCACCAAGGGATGTAAAAAAAAACAAAACTGAATAGAAATGTATAAACAAAACTATACACTAAAACATACATAAAAACTGGCCTTAGTTAGCAAACACTGCTTCTGCATATCAAAGTGCGAGAGAGATCACTGAATCATCGAGTGCAGAATATAGTCCTGCGAATTTCACGTCACGGGGGATCATTATACATAATTATCACCACAGTCATTAAATCATTATTCTCAAACTATCAGCTATGAAGTATATTGAAGTATATAACGTGTATTTTAAATATCAAAAGGCAAAGATCGTCATATTCCCCTAAAGTAGCGGGGAGGAGATGTACAGATTTCGATGTTCATAAGTCAGCATTATGAGAAAAAGAAGGGGGGGGGGTGGAAGTTCCCCCTTCTCTCTCTCCTCTCTCCCTCTCATCCCCTCTCTTTCCCTCTCTGTCTCTCTCTCTTTTCTTCTTTAGCTACTGTACCCTCCCTAATCTGAACAGAGGTACCCATTTACAGATGATTAAACGGGGCATTCCATCGAAAATAATGTTCTCCCCCTCAAACCAGATTCGATGACCCGCAATGGAACTGGAAGGCGGGAGGTCTTCCTCTACACTAACTAGGCATCATGCCACATTAACACAAAAAAGAAAACAGAGGTATACCAGACGCCGTGGTGAAGTGGTTAAAGCCATGGACACAATACTGGAAGGTTGTAGGTTCGAATCTCATCAGCCTTGTCAAAATCACTTAGGCATTTTTCAGCACAACCCGGCTTCTACCCAGAGCACAGTGTGCTGTGGGCCCAAAAGAAAAGACTAGGACAAAACAGTCCAGCATCATCCATTTCATAGATGCTCATTAAGGGTGCTGCTCAAATGCACAGGCAAACACCTTAGGTGTCTGTATCTCACGATATATTATGAAAGTAGGCGCTTTAATAACATACCACATAACAACAATACCACAGGACATTAAGTACACCTTATTAACATACAGTATACCACATAATACCACAGGACATTAAGTACATCTTATTAACATACAGTATACCACATAACAACAATACCACAGGACATTAAGTACACCTTATTAACATACAGCATACCACATAACAACAACAATACCACAGGACATTAAGTACACCTTATTAACATACAGCATACCACACAACAACAACAATACCACAGGACATTAAGTACATCTTATTAACATACAGTATACCACACAACAACAATACCACAGGACATTAAGTACACCTTATTAACATACAGTATACCACACAACAACAATACCACAGGACATTAAGTACACCTTATTAACATACAACATACCACACCACAACAACAATACCACAGGACATTAAGTACACCTTATTAACATACAGCATACCACACCACAACAACAATACCACAGGACATTAAGTACACCTTATTAACATACAGCATACCACATAACAACAATACCACAGGACATTAAGTACACCTTATTAACATACAACATACCACACCACAACAACAATACCACAGGACATTAAGTACACCTTATTAACATACAGCATACCACATAACAAGAATACCACAGGACATTAAGTACACCTTATTAACATACAGTATACCACACAACAAACAATACCACAGGACATTAAGTACACCTTATTAACATACAGCATACCACATAACAAGAATACCACAGGACATTAAGTACACCTTATTAACCTACAGTATACCACACAACAACAATACCACAGGACATTAAGTACACCTTATTAACATACAGCATACCACATAAGGACATTAAGTACACCTTATTAACATACAGCATACCACATAACAACAACAACAGCACAGGACATTAAGAATACCTTATTATGTATAACATACAACAGAGAAAAAGGTGGTAAAATGATTCAGACGTTCGCCTGCCAGTAACTAAAAAAAAACTCGAAGTTCCAGGGCTCCTTCCGCGTCGATGCCCCGACTTTTCAACTCACTTTGACCAGAAAATCGAACTGAATGTTTGGTCCTCCTGAGAGGGGCGAAAAAACGAGTCGGACTCGTATGCCTTCTGGTCCGCACACATTAAAGGATCCCAACGCAGTTGAAAACCGTAAAGATTAGAGTTTGCCCTGGCACAAAATATTGGAGAAATAATTTGAAATCCCAGGTCCCTCTCCTTGAAGGCCAATTTGCCTTCTTGCCTTTCTGAAGTCTTGGTTAAAAAAAAAGAGTGGCGCTGCATCGCGGCGACGCGTCGTCCATGGGAAGAGCAAGCTGAGTGTCAAAGTAAAATTCATTGTGATAAAAAAAAAAAAAACAGAAAAAGTTAAAAGACAACAACGACAATACACCCCCAACACACACACACACACACACACACACACACACACACACACACACACACACACACACACACACACACACACAGTCCAATAATTATCCTGGTCAGAGTGACCCAATCCATTCGTTACACTGCTTGCTAAGGGACACCACTTGTACGGCTTGGCCTATTACAGCTTTCAACGCCGAAGCCAAAAAAGATCCACCATTTTTTCCCCAACCAATCTGGAGCCCAATCTCATCCATGTCCGACTGTTATCACGAGGTAACGATGGCTAGCAATGGTTTCTCAATATCGAGATAATGTCTTTTGTAATTTTTTACGTGAAATCATCGTTTTTGTGTTTTTTACTCTCGAATTAGTAATTTGCTCGTTCTTTAAACAAAACCGTCTTTGGGAAGATAGAAACGAAAAATGATCAATAACCTCATCCATTACCGTCCATTCCAATCTCCTCTTTTTCACTTTCCTGAGCCATTTTAATCCTTCATCGCCTACTTTGTGTTTGTGAGCCACAACGGTTTCTGAACATTCTAAAAATAAAATCCAGTAACCGCTTCAAAATATCCAACGAAAAAAAAAAAAAAGAAAAAAAAAGAGAAAAACTTCCAGTAAGCAATCAGATATCACAAAAAACAACAAAAATAACAGCAGCAGCAAAACAAACATCCCAATATTTACGTAATGAATGAATGAATGAATGAACGAACAAACAAACGCACGAACTCACGAACGAGCTAGCAGGCGAACGAGCGAACGAACGAACGAACGAACGAACGAACGAACGAACGAACGAACAAGCGAGCGAGCGAGCGAGCGAACGAACGAACGAACGAACGAACGAACGAACGAACGAACGAACGAACGAACGAATGAATGAATGAATGAATGAATGAATGAATGAATGAATGAAAAAGATTCTGGAAAATAAATGAAAAACAAGAAAGAAAAACATCGAGAAACTACGAAACCAATGATCACGATAGAAATCAGATCTGTATAATTGTGACATCCGATTTCCATTTGCAACCCTACCTAAAATGCAAGAGACGACATTTAAAACGTCACCATTAAATCTCTCCCTTGCTGGAAAACTCAAACTTGAAAATAATATTGATCCTCATCCGCACCACCCCCACCCCATCCTGGTTTTAATACCACCAGCCCTGCGACCCTGACGGTAAAATGCCAAAAAGGAATGACCGCTGGACCGTGAAACTATCGTGTCGGCTGAAGCGCGGGTTTGAATCCCGATGGGCTGACAATCCCCTCTTCCATCAAATGGCACCATTCGACG
>JAPXFY010000021.1:60106146-60118646 GCA_030674185.1 Monoplex corrugatus
ACACATGTAGACCAAAACAATCCCATTACACATTAACATGCACATACCCCACATCGTCAATCACATATTCGAACGGTCTTAGTAATAACGTCTGTAGACTTTAACAGAAGTTTTTGAAAGCGAGAGTGTATGCAGATTTTTAAGCGATTCACAAATAGTGTAGACCTTTAAAACAGTTCCCAGTTTTCCAACTTGCAGAACATGTCATAGCTAAGGCAGATTTCTTACTTTTTTCTAATTTACATGAATGCAAAGCTAGTATAGACTTTAAAATGATTCCATGACATCTGTACTTTAGAAGGATTTAGAAGGATTTTACGACATCTGTACTTTTGAAGGATCAAAGGACATCAGTAGTCTGGAAGGAAATCACGACACCTGTACTTTAGAAATGTGTCGCATCCGTATTTTAGAAGGATCACACGACATGTGTACTTTAGAACGATGTCACGACATGTGTACTTTAGAAGGATCACACGACATGTGTACTTTAGAAGGATCACACGACATGTGTACTTTAGAACGATGTCACGACATGTGTACTTTAGAACGATGTCACGACATGTGTACTTTAGAAGGATGTCACGACATGTGTACTTTAGAACGATGTCACGACATGTGTACTTTAGAACGATGTCACGACATGTGTACTTTAGAACGACGTCACGACATGTGTACTTTAGAACGATGTCAGGACATGTGTACTTTATAGAACGATGTCACATGTGTACTTTAGAACGATGTCAGGACATGTGTACTATAGAAGGATGTCACGACATGTGTACTTTAGAACGATGTCACGACATACGTACTTTAGAACGATGTCACGACATATGTACTATAGAAGGATGTCAGGACATGTGTACTTTAGAACGATGTCACGACATGTGTACTTTAGAACGATGTCACATCTGTATTTCAGAAGGATCTCACGCCTTGAGTACTTTAGAAGGATTCCACATCTATACTTTAGAAGGAACTGACATTATACGTACTTTACAAAAAATCTCACGACATCTGTACTTTAGAAGGATTTCCCAATATTTGTACATCAGACAAATATCACAACATGCCTGAAACTATTTCTCAAACTGCCTACGATTCTCGTCCCACGCGCACGGCAAAAGTGAGTCACAACAAAACAGATCGACCGATCACCACAGAAGAGAAAAGATCGATATCTCACCTACATCGACCAGAATCTAAACGTCCTTCACAGAACGCAAGAACCACAGATTAAAAAGCACCCTGCAAGAAACACTACACTCTCTGTGGTAAAAGACATCCCGTCACAAACACTATACACTACGGTAAAAAGATGGACAGCAACGAAAGCTATACGCTCTTTGGCAAAAAAGATCCCTGCAAACAACGACATTCCCTCTAAAGACACCTTGCAAGGAAAATTATACACTCTATGGTAAAAAGACACCCTGCAAGAAACACTATAAATTCAGTGGTAAAAAGATACTCCAAGGAACACTATACATTCTATGATAACAAACACTCTACAAGCAACACAGTGAAACACCCTGCAAGGCACACTATAGACTTTGCAGTAAAAAGACTCCATGCAAGCAACCACTACACATTCTTCAGGTAAAAAGGCAGCTCTCTCTCTCCCCCTGCAAGGAACACTATAAATGTTATGGTAAAAAGACATCCTACAATGGACACTATTTCCTCGATGGTAAATGTACATCTTGCATGGAACACTACACAATGTCTGGTAAAAAGATACCCTGCCAGAACACTTGAATTCTCTGTAAAAAGACATCCAGCAACAAATACTATGAACGGTGTGATAAGGACACCCAGCAACATACATTATACACCACTATGGTAAAAAGACATTCCGTTGAGAACACTACACATTCATGCTGAAAAGACATCCTGCAACCAAACACCAGACACTGTATGGTAAAAAGATACCCTACCAGGAACGCTATACACTCGTAAAAAGACACCCTGGATGAACACTGTACACTATAGTAAAATGACACCCTGCAATGAACACAAATGCACATGGTAAAAAGACACCCTGCAATGAACACTAACACACTATGGTAAAAAGACACCCTGCAATGAACACTATAGACTACACTTAAAAGACACCCTGCAATGAACACAAACACTACAGTAAAAAGACACCCTGCAATGAACACTATGCACATGGTAAAAAGACACCCTGCAATGAACACAAAACACTACGTAAAAAGACACCCTGCAATGAACACAATGCACATGGTAAAAAGACACCCTGCAATGAACACAAAACACTACAGTAAAAAGACACCCTGCAATGAACACTATGCGTTGTGGTAAAAAGACACCCTGCACTGAACACTATACACTAAGGCAAAAAGACAGTGCAACAAACACCACACACTATGGTAAAAAGACGCAGTGCAACAACAACAAAACACACACACACTCTGTGCCACACGATGAATTAAATATGTCGATCCCGGTCGTTCTACAACAGAATAAATAAATGTCGAACAAAGGAAGAACATCAGCAAAGAATCACACAGCGCTTTCGACTCTGTTCACTTTCCGACAAAGTTTTCACTTCACTGACACTGACCAGAAACACACGAAAACAATAAAAACGCCAGTTCAATTAACGAAACAAGACAGACGCAAATTTTCGGCCAATTGGTCTTCGTCCAGCGTACACTGAAGACAGTAAAAGAAACAAAATTCACAAAATTTAGGACGAAAACAGCCGATCAGATAATTTTCCTGATATTTCGCTGAGCTGGAGAAGATAACTCTGATACCTTCAGGTTTGCCTTGCTGCTGTGAAATGTTTCTATAAAAATTGATGAAATCACTGTTTCATAAAAAAAACAAAAAACACTAATAAATGAAATCACTATTTCATTTAAAAAAAACACAAAAAAAAACAGTTTCAATTTTCAAACTGGGTGAAATCACTATGAATTTTTAAAAAAATGGCTGAAACCACTGGGTTTAAGTGTGAACTGCTCAACTCGCCAAATTGCTCATCCGTAGGGTTTCCCTCACGAGAAAAATCTCAGAGAAAACAAAAAAAAAGGTTAAGACCCTGACAACTTCAGGGAAACGGTTTCACTCAGGATGCCAAATCTCAGTGAAATGTTTTCCAGAACAGTCGGTAGCGAGGCCACCCCTACAGGCAGGAGGATAGATGGGGGACAAAGTGAGAGAGAACCGCAGCCAATGCACTGAGACGACCCAGTCAGCGTCGAGTAGCAGACGACATCGAGTTGTCTCCCTGCTCTCTGTCAAGTTCCATCCACACGGTCCCATAGGAGCTTAGTTGGTTTTGGTGTGTGTGTTGTGGTGTGTTGTTGTTGTTGTGTGTGTGTGTGTGTGTGTGTGTGTGTGTGTGTGTGTGTGTGTGTGTGTGTGTGTGTGTGTGTGTGTGTGTGTGTGTGTGTGTGGATGTATGTGTGTGCGTGTGTATGTGTGTGTGTTTGTGTGCGTGCGTGTGTATATATATATATATGTGTGTGTGTGTGTGTGTGTGTGTGTGTGTGTGTGTGTGTGTGTGTGTGCGCGCGAGAGAGAGAGAGAGAAAGAGAGTGAGTGAGTGAGAGAGTGTCTGTGTGTGTGTGTGAGAGAGAGAGAGAGCACTCACACACACTCTCTCTCACTCTCTCTCCGTCCCCCTGGATGAATGAATATGCTGCTGTGAAAGTGAGGATCGCCCCGGGCAAACATAAAGAGAGAGAGGGGGGTAGAGAGAGAGACAGACAGACAGAGAGAAAATCAGACAATGAGAAGGATGGAGTGAGAGACAAAGAGAGAAGGAAAGCAATAGATATGTCGAAGAACAGAGAGAGAGAAGAGAGAGAAAGAGAGAGAGAGGGAGCGAGAGAGAGAGAGAGAGAGAGAAACAGTCGAAAGTAATGTGAGAGAGGCAGACTGACAGACAGACAGACAGACAGACAGAGAATCCAACCAAGCATACAAGCAGAGAGACACAGACAGCTCATTACAGCGGGCAGATCAACGGCTTACATCGATGTGTGTGCCACGTGCTTATTTTGTCGACCCTACCACCACCACCCCCTTAAAAAAAACCACCACTACCCTTTTAATAATATCCCACCACCCATACCGATCCCATCCCACAATTCCGCTGCATTACTTCAGTTCCAGACTTCGTCTTCCAGACGCGAATTAATGTGTTCTCTGCAGTTCTCCGTCCTTCGTCTTCAAGCCTTCAAATCTTCAAACGAACGAACGAACTAGGTGAAACATGTAATACACACACACAAAAGACTCAAAAGACCGTTCCTAGACATAAACGAGCAAGCAAGATCTCTGACGAAGGCACAAAGCAGACTACAACAGCAGCAACATACAATCTACAACAGAAGCAACACCCAATCTCCTTCAGAGAGGCGAAGACCACCATAATGCCAAACTTCCACTCTGAACGTAACAGAAATGACCCCATCCGTTACCAAGAACGGCAACGACAAATCACAGTTTTCCGTCTGACGACTGGAAGCTGTCGCCTACTCCAGCATACATATACATGTATATACCGAGTGGGGCTGTCCCACACAGGTGCGGGGTCCCAGTTGCTCAGTTGGTTTGAGCTTCGGATTCACATGCTAATGGTTGTGGGTTCGAATCCCGGGTGCGCTATATTAAAACTGGCCTTCTCGCTGTCCCATCTTAACATCATTGTTGTTCTGGTGGTGTCAGTATAGGATTAGGTAAGTCCCCCTTCCCCCACTTCCCTGGGATGGTTATCCCCGTTGGCCATATCACCTGAGGTGGGTGTCGGCGTGAAAACTGAACCAAACAAAACCCACACAGATGAATGCCCACGCCAGGCAGGACAACCACACGTTCTACAGTTTTTCCCAATGGTTAGAACAGAAATAAGCAGTGGCTTAGTGGAGTAAATTCCTGAAGAACAGCTCTGGCGCAATAAAGAGGACTTGATGAAAATCACACAATTCATCCAGACCACCAGACTGACCATCTGACCCCTAGCAATGTCCGAATGAAAAACGATATCAACGGGCAGGCCTATGTTTAAGTAAACCAGAATCAGAAAGACACGAAAAATCACATCAGTCTTCACCTAATGGGTGACAGAAGACAAAATCACACGTACTGCCAAACTTGCTTTTTCTTTGTTTGTTTGTTTTTGTTTGTTTTGTTTTGTTTTTTATTTGTTTGTTTTTTTGTGGTCTCCTCTCAGTCTTCATTTACTAGATCTAGGTGACAAAAGACAGGCGCAAACGTTTTGCCAAACTTGTTTGTTTGTTTTTTTCCTTTTGGTCTCCCCTCAGTCTTCATCTACCAGGTGACAGAAGATAGGTGCAAACGATCTACCCCAAAAATAGCTTTTTTGCCTCCTGTTCTCAGTCGTCATCTACATGTGATGGGCGACACAAGACAAGCGAAAACGTTCTCCCAAATATGATTTTGGTCTCCTGATCAACAAAAAAACGTCAGGGAAGTCTTGCTCCTGTTTTATCCCAAGTTTTGCGTACTTATTCTTTGTTGTCCCTTGTATACGCTTGACAAGTTGCCCGATACTGTGCGCCTGCCTGGTTTTGCACAGTACATACCTGTTCACATTCTTTTTTCTGGTTTATATTTGTTTGAACGCTGTCAGCACTGTTGATTTAGATTAAAAACTTTGTTAAGGGCCATACTGATTCAGATTACAATAATTTAAGTAATATTTGCTTGAATTGAAAATTTTCATCTTCTATATATCAACTTCAAAAACAATAACATGATTAAATAGGGCATTTGCTTTAATTAAAGAATACATTATCTTCTAAATATCAATTCCATTACACAATTATATATGGGATATTTGCGCTTTGCTTACATTGACAAAGACGTCTTCCAAATAGCAATTTCATGGCTATCCTTCAATATTTGCAGCAGTCTTCTTCATTCCGTTATCACGCGCCTTTCATGATGTGATAATGAATTCTTTTCAAAATTCACAGATAAGATCTCCTTTTCGAGCAAACATTTCTTTTTTTTTTTAAAGTTCACAGATAAGATGATCTCTTCACGCTAACAGTTTTTCAATAACCCAGAGGTCAGGGCCCTTAACTCACTCCAGTCTGACAGTTCACAGATAAGGTGTCCTCTTCAGTCGAACATCTGTCAACAATACACAGGCTGGGGCAGGGGCAGGGGCTGGACTCTTTTCACAATTCCTCATTTTATAGAAGAGTGCTCTCCTCTTTAAGGGTAAAAACTTTTTGCCCCCCAAGTTCAGATGCTAGGGCTCCTTGACATTCTTATTTAACGTTACATAGGAAGAGCTCGAGTCAATACTTTAATCTTGATTAACTCTCTGACTGCCACACCCTATCCATCAACCGCAGGAACATGGTGGATAGGGCGAAGAAATCAAAGGGTTAAGTTTCTGGTTTTGCCAGCGTGGTTGGAAATGCAGGATGCTGGTGGGCCAGGTGCGGGAATCAAAGGGTTAATCTTGAGTCAGGGTCCTTTCCAATGACACAACCTTCATCAACAATCAAAGAGAAGATACCGTAAGACGAACTTCATATCCAAGATAACTATACTAAATAATTTTTTTTTTAAAGTATTCGAGATAAAGAAAACTGAAATTCACGACGAACAAAACACTGAAACTGGGGAAAAAAGACTCAAGAAAAATGTATACTTTCAACCTTCAAAATCCATTACGCTAAATCCAAGCGACATACCTGAAGAATGTCATTCACAAATATATATTGCGGACTATGTATTTGTGCAGACTATGTCCCTCCTGCCTCCTGCATTGGGGAATACTGAAAGATTCTACACCACCCACACATTTATACTCCCATTGATAATGAAAAGTGAAATACGAAATAATTAACTGTACAAATGTACGCAGTAACTGTTATGTCACCTCACGATAACCACTCTGTGTCTTGTAGCTCTGTTTTGGGTTCTGACGGCAAATAGGAATTCTGACTTCTGTTTTGTTCTGGGTTGTATTGTCTTCAGTAACACCATCTTCAGTAGTTCGCACGCACGCACGCACGCACGCACGCACGCGCACGCACGCACACACACACACACGCACACACACACACACACACACACACACACACACACACACACACACACACACACACACACACACACAGTTCCAAAGTCCGAATTCCATTTAGTTCGAGGTTATGTTCTCTTTAATATTGTCATATTCATCAGTTCGCATGCACGCACACACACACGCACGCACGCACGCACGCACGCACGCACGCACGCACGCACGCACACCACACAGAGTGACACACACACACACACACACACCACAAACACACGTGCGCGTACACACATACATACACACAGTGACACACACACACTCTCTCTCTCTCTCTCTCTCTTTCTTTCTTTCTCTGTCTCACATACTCTCTCTCACTCTCTAACACACACAAACTCTCTCTCTCCCTCTCTCTCTCTCTCTCTCTCTCTCACACACACACTCTCTCTCTTACACACACAATCACTCTCTCTCTCCCTCTCTCTCTCCCTCTCACTCTCACACACAAATCCTACCCCCCTGTACCCATCCCTATCCCCATGTACCCTTGTGAATGGGCTTAAAGCCTAACACAATAAAACATTTCGCATTCCCATTCTCTCTCACACACACACACACAATCTCTCTCTTTCACACACACACACACACACACACACACACACACACACACACACACACACACACACACACAGTCTTCAGTCTAACAAGGATTCATAGGCAAATGGGACCCACCTGCCAGTGGCAATGACAAAACTGCAGACAGACTGTGTGCTGGTCGTTTCACCAAGGACTAAAGAACTCATCTCCCGGGAGCTCTTTTTTCATTTGTCTGAAGTGCTCCTGCATCCACTCTCCTTGAATAGTGCTTCCTCTAGACAGTTAAACTGATTAACCCTTTCCCTCCTCCACCCCCCTATCCTGCGGGAAGATCTTACCAAATACTGTTTAACCCTTAACACTGTTAATCTCTTCATCTGCTTCCTGCAGGAAGATCTTACCAATGTCTTAATCCTGTACATGCAGGACGGTCTTGCCGATAGTGTTTAACCTTTTATATGCTTCCTGCAAGAAGATCTCATCAACAGTAATTAACCGTTTATCTGCTTCCTACAAGAAGATACTACTCATACGGTTTAACCCTTTATCTACTTCCTGCAAGAAGATCTTACTAATACTGTTTAACTCTTTACCTGCAGGAAGGCCTTACCAATAGCGTTTAGCCCTTTATCTCCTTGCTGCATGAAGATGTTACCAATTCTGATGAACTCTTTAGCCTCATCCTGCAGGAATATCTTACTAAAGCGTGAACTCTTTCAGACCTTCACCATAGATACCAGCTTTTCACAGCAAGATCTTACTAATACCGGTTAGGTCTTCCACTGCCTCACCCACCTTACCTGCTCCCTTCCTGCAGGAAGATCTTACCAAAACTGTTTGATTCTTTACCTACAGGAAGATCTTACCAAAACTGTTTGATTCTTTACCTACAGGAAGATCTTACCAAAACTGTTTGATTCTTTACCTATAGGAAGATCTTACCAAAACTGTTTGATTCTTTACCTATAGGAAGATCTTACCAAAACTGTTTGATTCTTTACCTACAGGAAGATCTTACCAAAACTGTTTGATTCTTTACCTACAGGAAGATCTTACAAAAACTGTTTGATTCTTTACCTACAGGAAGATCTTACCAAAACTGTTTGATTCTTTACCTACAGGAAGATCTTACCAAAACTGTTTGATTCTTTACCTACAGGAAGATCTAACCAAAACTGTTTGATTCTTTACCTACAGGAAGATCTTACCAAAACTGTTTAACCACTAATCATCTTCCTGCAAGAAAATCTGACCAACACTGCTTAACCTTAACAGAAAAGATGATGGACAGGATGCGGAACTGCGAGAGTCCACAAAGCTGATGGACAGCGTGAGGGAGAAAAAAGATTAAGCAAAGCCGTTTTTATTTTTATCGTAAACACGGTGGATAAGGTGACAAAAGAAAGCTGGCGGGCAGGGTCATGGAGAGAAAGGGTTAACTGATTTTGTCAAGACTAGTAGACACTACCGCATTCTCTCCCCCCCCCGCCCCTTTTTTTTCTAATCAAAAATGTGGTGGATAATTGAGTCAGAGAAAGCGTTATGCTGTTTTTTGTTAAGATGTATTGATACCACGGCTATGCTATTTCCTTTTCATGGAAAAGATGGTGGTGGATTGGGTGAGTGTGAAAAAAGAGAAATGTTGTACTTTGTTAAGATATATGGACACTGCCGTAATGCCATTTTTATCTCATCGAAAAGTACGAGTCTGGGTCTGGTTGACGTAAAGATCGAGCTTTCGACTACAATTTGACCGCAAGAGCTCCAGTCTGCCTCGACAGGGTAAAAATGTACGTTCAACCGCCAGTCCACGAAGCACTAGATGGATACACAAGGGATGTGTAAAACTTCTCTTTGGATCTGCGGACTTCCGCGGAAGAAAGAATCATTTTCGTCGGATTTCCCGGGCCCTTTCTTCGGAAAAATCCATATCCAACTTCATTTTCGCAAAGCAAAATAAGCATACTTAGTTTCAATTGCGACTGAAAATGCTCATGTATAGAAATTAATGGCGTAGAGAATACTACTTCAAGCACTCTGAGTGCCTGATATGACGCCTGGATATGTGCCAGATTGCACAGATTTTAATTCTTAAATTTCAACCGAGAAGAGTGGAGAGCGTGCCCTACAAATAAAACTGTTAAATGACCAGCGCTCTGTACGTATGTTTCATAAGAGATTATTTTCTGTTGTGTCAAGAATTGTACTTTCAGTGAATTTTTTTCTCTGTGCTGATAACAAAATTAAGAAAAGAAGTAGTGGTGATGGTTCCTACACGATTTTAATACTCCCACCCTATCGCCTTCTTTCTCTTTCTCTCCCACCCTTCTTTCTTCCTTCGCCTCTCCCTCCTTCTCTCCCCATACCTTTAGTTCTCAATACTATTTACATTCCAGTGTTGTATTATGCTGATGTCTTCAAACTATAATAGTTCACTAGTATCAATCTTGATTCTCTATGAATGAAATGTGTTTGTATCAGTGTTGACTATTCATGAGTCAGGGCTGGATGTACAAAAGCATTAATGTGCTGATGTGCCACTAACCTTGAAAATAAAAATTCTCTCTCTCTCTCTCTCTCTCTCTCTCTCTCTCTCTCTCTCTCTCTCTCTCTCCTTCCCTCACCCTCTCTCTAATGATAAAAAAACACCTGTCGATGACAAAGCCAACGGTATCTAAAACACAACGTGGACAAAACCAACAGCGAATATAATACGATGTGGATTCTATGAATGTACCCATTCACCACCCCCAATCACTCATCTGTGTATAGGTCCATGGCGTTCACAATAAACCATGTGTCAGTTCTCTCTCTCCCCTCTCTCTCTCTCTCTCTCTCTCTCTCTCTCTCTCTCTCTCTCTCTCTCTCTCCTCTCTTCTCTCTCTCTCTCTCCTACTCCAGCATTTTTTATACTAAAATCAATTTCTAAATTCGCCGTGACACCCTAAGAGCTTTCTCGCAGCTTACTTTGATGCTGAAATACCGAGAGATCTATAACACTCCCGGCTAAATGCACACGACTCGAGCACTCCCCAGTGATACACCTTCAGAGCACGCAAATGCTCTACCAATATTTCCAAATATTTTCAGAATTTGCCGTGATACTCCTGAAGGCTGCTCTCTCTTTGCTTTCGTTAGGGTCGAATCTCTCAATCGCCTAGCTGACGACCCACGAGTGGACGTCTCATCTGCATGCCTAGACCATGAGCCATATAATGACTGTTTTGTTATGCAGCAGACGCGGTAAAGTGGTTAGCGCAACGGATACTAATTGAGATATCGTGGGAACAAACATCACTCCAAAACAATTACCGTCGGAGTGTTCGGCCCCGCCGGCTTCGACCTAGAACTGAACACTATGCTGAAAGCTAGTTTAGGAAGTACTGGGAACACGTGCTGGGCCAGGGGCTACTTTGGAAAGAATTGGGACCATGTGCTATGCCAAGAGTCAGTTTGGGAAATATTGGGACTACGCGCTAGGCCATGGGCTAGTTTGGGAAGACCTGGGATCACGTAAATTGGGACCACGTGCTATGCTATGGGCTAGTTTGGGAAGAATTGGGACCACATGCTAAGCCATGGGCTAGTTTTGGGAAGAATTGGGACTACGTGCTATGCCATGGGCTAGTTTGGGAAGAATTGGGACCACGTGCTATGCCATGGGCTAGTTTGGGAAGAATTGGGACCACGTGCTATGCCAAAAGCCAGTTTGGGAAGAACTGGGACCACGTTCAAGGCCAAGGGCTACTTTTGGGAAGAATTGGGACCACGTGCTAGGCCAACGGCTAGTTTTGGGAAGAATTGGGACCACGTGCTATGCCGTGAGTTAGTTTGTGACGAACTGGGACCACCAAGTCAAATTTCTTCCACTGTTTAAAACAATGTTTATCTCTCTCTCCACAAACTTCACTCTCATCCACTGTTTAAATCGATATTTCTGTCTCTTGTAATCGTGAACACGCATACAAATTACATCAAACTATAGGTGACATACATATTTATAGACACCCCCCCCCCCAAAAAAAAAATCCGTTGTTGCATTAAGGAATGATATGTTTGGGGGGGGGGGGGGCGTTGTCTGTGTTCAAAACTAAAACAAAATAATAAACACATAAAAACAAATAACCAACCAAAATACAATGAAAGAAAAAAATATGACCAGAACACCCTGGCAGGAAAAGCTCCGATTCTGTAAAACACACAGACTCACAAAAGTAGAAAAATGACACGACACGCTTTATATATGAAAGTCTGAAGTAAAAAAAGAAACAAGAATTAAAAACAAAGAAAAAAAAACAGCGAATAGAAAGAAATAAGAATAAAAAACAAAGAACAGAAAGATATAAGAATTTTTAAAAAAACAAAGATAAAAAAGAAATAAATTCTTATTAAAAACAAAGAAAAATCAGACAACAGAAAGAAATAAGAACAAAAGAAAGAAAACAAAGAAACGAATAAAAAAAAAAAAGAATACTCACTGCAATAAAGAAGAAAAGAACGAAAGAACAACAGCAAGAAAACAGAACAAAGGAATGAAAGTATGAAAGAAACAAACAAAAAGGAAGGCAGAGCGAAAGGCAAGAAGAAAGAAATGAAAAAGAAAGAAAGACGGAAAGACACACAGACTGCACTGGAGACAGACATACATCACTGTCACAAAGAAATATAAAAGGCGTCTGGTTGAAGCAGACCCTCGTGGTCGGTTGGCCTTTTTATCCAAGTGCATGCGCGGATGACAGCGGGAGACGTCCCATTCTCTCTTTCCATCCCATTACCTCCTGTATTCCTGACCACCAAGTTAAAAAAAAAAGCAGGTGCTAGAATTTTTTTTCTAATATCAAACGACATCCAGGAAATGCACCCTTCTGGA
>JAPXFY010000021.1:60133646-60138646 GCA_030674185.1 Monoplex corrugatus
TCTCATAAAGATCAGCCGTTCTATCAGTAGGTCGACTAGTTACTTTGCTGTGTCAGGCAGGCTGGTTGATTTATTTGTTCCACATCTGATGTTTCCGCTTTGTCCGCTTCTTCATACATTTCCCGCATTACGTACACGTTTCTCTCCTGCATGTTTGCTTCTTTGTTCTGATACAATGTGTTATTGACAATCATTACGTTTGTAGCTTTTCGTTTGTCTCCTTTATTCATATGTGCCATTAGCTTGCTGAAACTGTGAAAAGCCTTGAAAGTAGCCAGTCTCTGAAGAGAGCTGGACAGCAAACGGTAGTCAGGGGGATGTATACTACTAATACTACTACTACTACTACTACTACTACTACTACTACTAATGATAATAATAATAATGATAACATAATAATGATAATCATAATAATAATACACTATAACTAATACTTCTACTACCAGGCATACTATTATTTCTACCACTGCATTTACTGTTATTACCACTATACCACTGCCCTTTACCATTATAAATAAGAACAAGAAGAACAAGAACAAGACAAGAAGAAAACCAAGAAGAAAAACAAGAAGAGAAACAAGAAAAGGAACAAACAATAATAAGAATAAGAATAAAGATTTCTATAAAGCAACAACCGGGAAAGCCGGCTAAGAAGAGCCGTAAATTCGACAGAAAACGGTAAGCAAAAAAAGCCAACGACAAAATCAGTCGTAAAAGCATGACGTGAGACAGTCTATGAGATGAGAACAACAATCATAAGCTCATCAGGGAAAAATCAAACACGTACATACAGAAAACACATTTCCATATGAACGTACACTTACACACAACTCACATGTACACACACCCGCGAACACGCATACACACATGCACTAGCGAACACACACACGCGCGCGCGCGCGCAAGTCGAAAACAGTAGTTTTGCAAATTGTTTGTCGCAGTCTCCTCTTTTTTACTTATTAGGGATTATGTTAATGCCAGTTTTCAAGATGGAATATGGTTCGTTATTTCGCCAGAATCTGGATCATTCAACAGTACGCGTTTCTTCCACTCGTTTATAACTGGCACTGAATGTGATAAGAGACAATCATCGTTTTGTTATTTCAAATATTCTAGCGGAGAACACACACACACACAACACACACACACACACACGACACACACACACAACACACACACACACACACACGACGCACGCACGCACGCACACACACTCATACACACACACACACAACAACAACATAAAACACACACACACACACCACATACACACTACACAACACACAACGCACGCACGCACGCACGCACACACTCATACACACACACACACACAACAACAACAAAAATACACACACACACACACACACACACGACACACACACACACACACACACACACACACACACACACACACACCACGGTAACGATTAGCCACGTGTTTATTTCGTGGCTGACCGCTAGTTGATGAACGCTATGAACAATCGCTTATCGATGGTATGTTACACGGGATTTCTCCATTCGAACTTCCAGCTCACTGCTGACCGTCAACAATTTCTTCTCGCTACACCTGTGGCGGCACAAGTGGACGGACAAAAGAAAGAAAACAGAAGAATGGTAAATCTTCACGACAGTCACAGCATCACAGTGTCCATCAGCATCATGATTTGTACCTACCTGTAACCGATGTCGTTGAGTATCTCACCGCTTACCTGCAATCCGCTGCCACCTGCAGCTCCCACCGAGAGGACAGGATACGGCCGCATATCGATGGATTAACCCTTTGATTCTCGCACCCTATCCACCAACTGCAAAAACTTAACCCTTTGACTTCCTCACCTGAGGGAGTCAAAGGGTTAAGCTTTTGGTTTGCTGGCAGGGTTGACAATGCAGGATGCTGATGGACAGGGTGCATGAGTCAAAGGGTTTAGTCACACACCAGCACACATACACTCAGCCACAATGTGGTCAAAAACCATCATCACCATCTCATCATCATCATCGTCCCCACCACCACCACTACACTCATCATCGGGCACGACAGTTGAGGGATTAGGACACAGGTTTTCCAAATGGTAGGTGTGAGTTCGAACCTGTCTGGGTATAGCCTGGAAGGTAAAAGAATGGAGTTGTCCTGATCTTTCAGGTCAACATAAGCGCAGACATTCTAGTGCCTGAGCCCCCTTCGTGTCCACGGTACACACGCAGAACATCAAGTATGGACCCAGAAAAACACGAAAATAGAATCAGAACGCGTATTTGATATAACCAGACAAGACAGGCGCAAATTTTCGGTCAACCGGCCTTTGTCAGGCATAAATGTAAGATCACAAACGAAGAACACCACACACAAAAATTAGCACCAAAGAAAATGACTGAAACTTCCCTGCTACTTCGTCTAGAGGGAGAAAAGTCCTTTGTGATCTTACGTCTACTCTTGACAAGGCCAGTTGGCAAAAAATTGTGCCTGTCTTGTCTGGTTGTATTAAATACGCGTTCTGATTTTTTTCATGATTTTTTTTTCTGGTTCCTGTTTGCTTGAACGCTGTCCTGTATACCGTGTCAATCTTCAGTGACTTACAGAAACACGAAACCACCTAGTATGCACATCCCCGAAAACGGATTATGACTGTCTAAATGGTGGGGTGGAAAATAGAACAGCCACGCAAGGGTTGTGGGTTCAATCCTCGGGCGACTCACGTTGTTTTAATTGGCTGCTTGGCTCTTGCAACAGATAAAGCCCTTGTACTCCAGACCTGATATCTCAAATTCAATCGCATCTGGAAATTATCTGGCAGACTCCCTGAGCATGTACAAAATGCAATGTGCTAGCAAAGTCTAGAAATAGAGAAAGGAGGGGGGTACTAAGCTGACACCACTGGAAAGAAAGAAACATTATGATGGGCAGCGAACAGGCCAATTTTTTATTTGTCGGCTGGGTTGAGTCCAAGGCTCTATCAAAAGAACCAACCAGACCAAAAAAACAACAGCAACAACAACAAAACAAACAAACAAACAAATAAATAATAAAATAAAAAAATTAAAAATGTCCACCCTACTTGTACTATTCCTTAACCCTCCAACTCCCGCGCCCTATCTACCAGCATCCTACATTGTCAACCATGCTAGCAAAACAAAAAAATTAGCCCTTTGATTCCCTCATCCTATCAACAGCTTCCTGTAGGAAAGAAGTTGGTGGATACGGGGGAGGGAGCCAAAGGATTAAGTTTGAAATTTTCAGTTGGTGGATAGGGCGTGGGAACCAAAGAATTAAACCCTCGATTATATATGTACATATACGTAAGAACATCTGTACTGTAAGCCAGTGTGTAAGTACTCACGTTGAGCAGGGAACACAGACGGGTGTCTTGGAAGACTTGCTCCAGGAAGCCCTTGTCTTGCTGCGAACAGTCGGACAGGCACTGGATCTCTTCAAGGGAGTCAAGCACGGCGCTCACGGCTCCTTGGACAAAAGGCACACACCCGTTATCTCCCTTAGACCACCGCCCTTCAGACACACACCCCATGCGCCATGCGGGATCCACATGCTATGGTTTGTGTTGGGAACGGGAGGTTGGTAGCGGGTTGTGGGTGATTTAAATAAAAGATGCCGGGGTGGAGGAGAAGGGGAGAGGTTGTGGGCGTCATTCAACCTCGGTAAAGGTTTTGTAAACTGAATATTTAAAAATAAGCAAAATCATTCAGTATGCTAAGTCTAGGGGCAATCCGACTGGTGGATAAGTAGAATATGGGAGTTTAACTAAGACAGATTCATTGTATTCAGGCAATTCCATATGCACTCCACCCAAATCTTGCAGATTCCTTGAGCTGTGCACCGGAAAGATCTTGAAATGCAGAGGGAAGGGAAAAGACCTGTGAAACGATGACACCACCAGAATGATGGAAACAATAAGACAATAAGATGGGCAACGAACAGACCAGTTTTCACCGCCACAGGCTGGGATTGAACTCCAAATATCAGATCTTGAAACCACGGCTCTATCAGAAGAACCAGCAAGCCCGCAAACAGAGCAAAGAATTGGGTTTGTGGGGGGGGGGGGGGTAAAAACCGATGACTGAGTTTTAATCTGGTAAATGGGTAGCCCAGGCAAGTTCTTAAAAATGGATAGGTCACGGTACCTACGTTTTGATTTTTTTTCTAAAAATAAAGTGTTAGATTTATACATGGCATACAGGCATTATCATGCAAGGGAGTCAAAGGGCTGAGGGGTTGGGGGAATATGAGAGGGGGATGGTTCTTGGAGAAGACAGAAGAGCAACGGGGTGGGGGGGAGAGGACGGATGCATTATCATGCATGGGATGGTAACAGAGGTAAGGTAAAGGAGGGTTACGTTGGCGGGGGGCGGGGGGGGGGGGGAGGGAGCGATATCGCAGATGCACAACTGATCAAAATATTGTTTCAATGCCACATGCCAAGAATCATTCAGGGTACAGGCACAAAAAAAGCATTATACGTGAGAGAAAGGACAACTAGGTAAACATTCTGAATACATGTCTGTCGGCAACAGCAGCCAGAATTAATGAATTCCTCTCTCTCTCTCTCTCTCTCTCTCTCTCTCTCTCTCTCTCTCTCTCTCTCTCTCTCTGTCTCACACACACACACACACACACACACACACACACACACACACACACATACATAAACACACACTCACATACACACATACGCACGCCTGCACATATACACGCACACACGCGCGCGCGCACCACCATCACCATCACCACCACTACCACCATAAGAAAGCAAAAAACAAACACAAAACCCGAGGTCCCATTCACAATCACCCGATAAAATGCTTTTCTGACAAATTTCTGTCTCTTTCTCTCTCCGCCCCCGCAAGCGCGGACACACACACACACACACACACACACACACACACACACACACACACACACACACACACACACACACACGCACGCACGCACGTACGCACACACACACACGCACACTACAGTCATCCACGTGCACGCGTTCACACAT
>JAPXFY010000021.1:60143646-60153646 GCA_030674185.1 Monoplex corrugatus
ACGTCATGCGGCAGGGCACCTGATGATGATGATGATGATGATGATGACAGGTGAGATGAGAAACAGTTGATGAAAAAGGAAGTGAGCTGTTCTCACCTTCGGACTTGAACATAGTTCACACAAACACGAAAACAAAACAAAACACCTGCCTGTTTCTACTCTTGGACCTTCTACAGGGGACACAGAGAGAGAGAGGGGGGGGGGGGGAAAGAAACAAGGGAAAAGGAAATGTAAACACATGTGTCAGGGCACACGTACTGAGTACATGTGTGTTTACATTTCCGGTTTTTTTTTTTCTTGTTTATTTTTCCATAAGTGTACCCTTACAAGACCCAAAGTCCGAAACCGGTAGGAGCTTTGTTCGGTTTTGTGTTTATGTGACTCTGTTCAAGTTCGAAATTGAGTGCAGTGTATTAATTTGTCATCAACTAAAAATAAAGTAAAATAGAATAGAATAAAGCAAAGTAGAATATAATGAAGTAAAATAAAATGAAAAAAATACAATAAAATAAAAACAAAATAAAACAAGGACTACAGTTTGTGATGCCCCAAACCCTCTGTGAGGAAGACAAAAACTGTTGTCAGAGAACAGTGTACCGCTCTCTCTCTTTCTACGTCTATGGTACAAATTTGCCAGAAATGGGCGCAAAAGCTCGATGGAATGGTCTGGATTCGATCCTCACTGGATACCGCTTGGTGATTTAAGAACTGATTTTTTTGGAGGGGGGTTGGGGGATGTGGGGGTCCCCTTCCAATATCGAAATCTGTGCAATCTGTTTCTGGGCAATAATTTCGTGTATATTTCATATCTAAAATTTTCAATACTTCGAGCAGTTAAAAGTTAAAAAAAGAAGAAAGAAAGAAGAAAGAAAAACGATATGTAGATTACCGAATAATTATAATTCTCGATTACAAGTCACAAGTTCACAAATCCCTTCTGTTAAAAGATTAAGAACTTTTACTTTTTGATACAAGGCTGCAATACTGCTTTGAACTTCTTTCATATCGACAGGGGATGCGAGAGTACACTGACCCCCGCTGGTTGTAAAGGTATGGCGTTGCCGCCTCAAATTTGGATCGGTTGGGATACCACTTTTTTTTTCTTTTTCTAAGAATTCAAGGAACTTATAGTTACCTCCCCCCCCCCCCCCCCCCAATTTCCACTGAAAATAACGGGTCCGACAAGAATCCCCATGCCTGTCTAAGCTGATGCCAGGAAAACGACTAAGGTATCATGACGGAAAGCTGGATGGCCAATGATAACGATGCCTAATAATCCTATCTTCCATTGCCCCCCCCCCCCCACTTCCCCCGTTTTGTTTCGGCTTGGTTTGGTTTGGGGTTTTGTTTGTTATGTAAATATGTTTGTTTATAAATTGTTATTTTCCTGAATTCCCCAAGTTGTCTCATTTCTTTATTTTTCTATTAAACTAACGTAACTCCATTTGTATATAACTGACCTTCTTGTTTACCTATCTCTGTCTGTCTCTCTCTCTCGCTCGCTCGCTCGCTCACTCTCTCTCTCTCTCTCTCTCTCTCACACACACACAAACACAAAACACACACCACACACACACCACACCACTACACACACACACACCACACACACACACACACACACACACACACACACACACACACACACACACACACACAATTTACCTTCAGTTTTCTTCTGGCATTGAACTTCTTCAGTTCCTCCACTGTTTCGTGAAGATGCACCCTTGGGATTTCCCGTTTTGACTGAAACAGAACACCATATCTATTATTGTTATGAATAAAAACAATATTTATGTTTAATGCCGAAAAGAGTTCAAATTTGTCACATGATTTGTTGTTGTTGTTGTTGTTCTTCTTCTTCTTCTTCTTCTTGTTATTATATTTTGTTGTCATTATTATTGTCATTATCATATTATCATTAGTAGTAGTAGTAGTAGTAGTAGTCGTCGTAGTAGTAGTAGTATCATTATCATTATTATTATTATCATTATTATTATTATTATTATTATTACATCATCACATAATTATTATCATTATTCTTTTTATCATAAGCGTATTTATCATTATCATCGTCATCATCATTATTATCATTAATGTTTGTTGTTATTATCATTATTACCGTTGTTGTAGTTATATTATATTATTATTATTATTTATTATTTTGTTGTTATTGTTTTTACCGTCGTTATCGGACTTTAAAGCCCAAGCTGAGTCAAACCAGGTCTATGACCATCTCAAACAATACACACGTGTAAACACTCTAAGCGTCCCATTTCTTAAATAAAATGATGTTAGATGTTTTAGTTTCTTTGAGGAGCATCGTGACTCCATTGAAACAAAAACTATGTTCCTTGTGTAAAAAAAATATTTCGACTGCCTAAAATGCACAAAAAAGGCTCAGATATGCTTGAATGGTACGAAACCCATAACAGATTGAGTGCTATATATACTGCGAGGGCAGATTTAAGTAGTAAATGGTTAATGGGAGGTGGACTGACAGACAGACTGTTATGCAGTCACGACGAACAAGCGACAGACCAACATACACTGATAGACAGAACAGGCAAGTCAGGAACAAGGCGAATTCTGGCAAAGTAAACTTAAAAAACAAGAGAGACAGACAGACAGACAGACAGACACAGACACACACACACACACACACACACACACACACACACACACACACACACACACACACACACATACATACACACACACACACAAACAGAGACAGAGAGAGGCAAGCTACAGGTTGCCGCTACCTTGATCCAGGGATGGTCAAGAGCCCCCTCCACAGTGAGCCGTGTCTCCGGGTTCAAGTCCAGCAGTTTCATCACCAGGTCTTTGGCAGAGGCGGAGATGGCTCCCCAATTTTTGGCCCTCATCTGAAAGACAGCACACAACTCAACAGTTCAATTCAATTCACTAACCAGTGTCCGACTAACCACCGCTGTGGAGCTGAAATCTTACTGAAGTGTCATAAGGCAGTGGGCAAAAAGTGAAAGATTGACACACAGACACACAGACAGACAGACACACAGACACACACACACACACACACACACACACACACACACACACACACACACACACACACACACACACACAGAAAGATAAGGATAAAGAGAGAACGAACGATTTGTTATTTTCAAGGGCAGTGGCATGTTAAATGCAAAAAAGAAAGAGCATGAACGAGGGGAGAGACAGGGGAGGGATGGATGGAGAGAGGGGGGAGAGACAGGGAGGGAGGGATGGTGGGAGAGGGAGAGGAGAGGGGGAGAGGCAGACAGACAGAGACACAGACAGACAGACAGACAGAGACATAGAAGACAGACAGACAGATACAGACAGACAGACAGAGACAGAAAACAGAGCAGTGTCAGGTGTTATATCTAGCAATCATCACTGTTAAAAAATTGTATATCTGTCTAAAATGATAAAAGTTCAAAACACAACTCGGAAATAATCGCATCCACTTCATCAAACCGCAGCAAAGCAAGAAAACGACGTACAACTACAAGTGCCGTCAGCAATCCAGTCCTGATATGCTCACCCCTACCCTCTCCCCATTTCAAATTCTCCTCTGGTTAAAATATTTATCGTATGAGATGCATTTGGCTAAACGTTCACACAAATAACAATGAAAAGATGCCCAAAACTTTCACATCGATCCACAATCAGAGTTCACGTACGTAATCGGCTTTGCAAATACAACTGTAACTTTTGGGGAAATTTTACAATAACTGCTTTAAAGTTTTTCAGCGAAAACTATTAATCACTCCATGAGACAAATGGTTTCGTTTTAACTAGTATCCTGAAGCCCTGAAACAGCACACTGCCATCTGCCGACACAGTCAAAAGGAAAATAATTCTCTGTGAAGAGCTCTTGTGTGTTTTTGGGGATTTGGGACCTGTTTGTTACAAGCAGGGTTTATCACACTCTCGTATATTATAATCATTTATTCCACCCAAATGTTGTGTAATTTTTCCCCTACAATACCTCGAACCAATGCAAAATAATGTATGCTAAGAATGTGTGAGATGAAAATGAGATAGGACAAGGATTTTGAATGTGAAAAGATAGTCGTGGATTTTGTGGTGAAACATGGATTTTGAATAAAAAAAAATTAAAAAAACAGTGGGTGAGGACTTTACATCAAACACAAAGCATACAGATGACAACGACAAGAACGGTCATATTACGACGGGCAGCAGGCAGACCAATGCTAATACTGCAGGTAAGAACTGCGCATGACACGTCTTATCTCTGACTTGAGTCACAATTAGAATCTGTTCAAGATGGATTCATCGCACTCAGACAATTCCATATGCACTCCACCCAAATCAGCCAGCAACTGTGCAATGATCTGGCAAACTCGCTGACCCTGTCATCATCATCATCATCAGGTGCCCTGCCGCATGGCGTTGGCGATCATGGACTTCCATCTGTCTCTATCTCTCGTTGCCCCTAGCATCTCCCCCACCCTCCTCGTCCCCAGCCACTCTGCAAGTCCGTCCAGCATTTTCTCCCTGGGTCTACCTGATGCTCTCTTTCCCTCCAGCTTTCCCTTGTGACCAGGTGCTCCAAATCCCCCTTCCTCATAAAATGGCCTATAAATGTTGCCTGTCTTTTCCTAATCTTCCTTATGAGACTGACCCTGTGCAAAATCTTATTCGCTGGAAATATCTTGAAATGGAGGGGAGAGAAGAGAGGTATTTGAAACACTAAGCTGACACCACCAGAAATAACTGCAGCCTTAAGATGGACAGCTAACGGGCCAGTTTCTTATGTTGCAGCTGTGACTGGAGATTGAAGTTTGGAGATACGGGGTTTGATCAAGAGGGTTTCATCGCACTCGGGGAACTCCACATGCGCTCCGCCCACATCCGCCACCAATTATCTGGCAGACCCCCTAAGCATGTGCAAAATCCTGTGCGTTGGGGAAGAGGGGGCAAGGACCTCAAAAATATTATGCTGACACTGCCAGAACTATGGAAACATTCAGATGGGCAGTAAATAGACCAGTTATTAATGTCATAAACTGGTACTGAAATCAAGAAATCAGGTCATGAGTCCACGGCTCTATGAAAATAACCAACCAATATAATAAACCAGCCAGCCCACTATCCATCAACTGCAGTAAAGGTCACTATCCATCAATTTCAGCAAAGGTCACTATCCATCAACTGCAGTAAAGGTCACTATCCATCAACTTCAGTAAAGGTCACTATCCATCAACTGCAGTAAAGGTCACTATCCATCAACTTCAGTAAGGGTCACTATCCATCAACTGCAGTAAAGGTCACTATCCATCAACTTCAGTAAAGGTCACTATCCATCAACTGCAGTAAAGGTCACTATCCATCAACTGCAGTAAAGGTCACTATCCATCAACTGCAGTAAAGGTCACTATCCATCAACTTCAGTAAAGGTCACTATCCATCAACTGCAGTAAAGGTCACTATCCATCAACTTCAGTAAAGGTCACTATCCATCAACTGCAGTAAAGGCCACTATCCATCAACTGCAGTAAAGGTCACTATCCATCAACTGCAGTAAAGGTCACTATCCATCAACTGCAGTAAAGGTCACTATCCATCAACTGCAGTAAAGGTCACTATCCATCAACTGCAGTAAAGGTCACTATCCATCAACTGCAGTAAAGATCACTATCCATCAACTGCAGTAAAGATCACTATCCATCAACTGCAGTAAAGGTCACTATCCATCAACTGCAGTAAAGATCACTATCCATCGACTGCAGTAAAGATCACTATCCATCAACTTCAGTAAAGGTCACTATCCATCAACTTCAGTAAAGGTCACTATCCATCAACTGCAGTAAAGGTCACTATCCATCTTGGTCAGTAAAGGTCACTATCCATCTTGGTCAGTAGAAGGTCATTATCCATCTTGGTCAATAGAAGGTCACTATCCATCTTGGTCAGTAAAGGTCACTATCCATCTTGGTCAGTAAAGGTCACTATCCATCTTGGTCAGTAGGTCACTATCCATCTTGGTCAGTAGAAGGTCACTATCCATCTTGGTCAGTAGAAGGTCATTATCCATCTTGGTCAGTAGAAGGTCACTATCCATCTTGGTCAGTAGAAGGTCACTATCCATCTTGGTCACTAGAAGGTCACTATCCATCTTGGTCAGTAGAAGGTCACTATCCATCTTGGTCAGTAGAAGGTCATTATCCATCTTGGTCAGTAGAAGGTCACTATCCATCTTGGTCAGTAGAAGGTCATTATCCATCTTGGTCAGTAGATGGTCACTATCCATATTGGTCAGTAGAAGTCACTATCCATCTTGGTCAGTAGAAGGTCATTTTCCATCTTGGTCAGTAGAAGGTCACTATATATCAACTTCAGTAGAAGGTCACTATATATCAACTTCAGTAGAAGTTCACTATATATCAACTTCAGTAGAAGGTCACTATATATCAACTTCAGTAGAAGGTCACTATATATCAACTTCAGTAGAAGGTCACTATATATCAACTTCAGTAGAAGGTCACTATATATCAACTTCAGTAGAAGGTCACTATCCATCTAGTTCAGTAGAAGGTCACTATCTATCAACTTCAGTAAAGATCACTATCCATCAACTTCAGTAGAAGGTCACTATCCATCAACTTCAGTACAAGCCTACTATCCATCAACTTCAGTACAAGGTCAATATCCATCCACTTCAGTACAAGCCCAATATCCATCCACTTCAGTACAAGCCCACTATCCATCCACTTCAGTACAAGCCCAATATCCATCCACTTCAGTACAAGCCCACTATCCATCCTCTTCAGTACAAGCCCAATATCCATCCACTTCAGTACAAGCCCACTATCCATCCACTTTAGTACAAGCCCACTATCCATCCACTTCAGTACAAGCCTACTACCCATCCACTTCAGTACAAGCCCACTATCCATCCACTTCAGTACAAGCCCACAATCCATCCACTTCAGTACAAGCCCACTATCCATCCACTTCAGTACAAGCCCGATATCTATCCACTTCAGTACAAGGCCAATATCCATCCACTTCAGTACAACCCTACTATCCATCCACTTCAGTACAAGTCCACTATCCATCAACTTCATAAAGCCTATCATCAACTTCAGTACAAGGACATATCCATCACTTCAGTAAAGGCCACTATCCACCACTTCAGTACAAGGCCCACTATCCATCACTTCAGTACAAGTCACTATCCATCAACTTCAGTAGAAGGATATATCAATCAACTGCAGTACAAGGCCATATCCATCAAACTTCAGTACAAGGCCACTATCCATCCAACTTCAGTAAAGGGCCCACTCATCCATCCAACTTCAGTAAAGGCCATATCCATCACTTCAGTACAAGGTATATCCATCTTGGTCATCAAGCTCACTATCCATCCTTTCAGTACAAGGCCTATTATCCATCTACTTCAGTAGAAGGTCCGTATCCATCATTTCAGTACAAGTCCATATCCATCCACTTCAGTACAAGCCCAATATCCATCCTTTCAGTAGAAGCCATATCCATCCTTTCAGTAGCAAGCACTATCCATCACTTCAGTACAAGCATTATCCATCCACTTCAGTACAAGCCACTATCCATCAACTTCATAACAACCCTGATAATCTATCCACTTCAGTACGAAGGCCATATCCATCCACTTCAGTACAAGGCCACTATCCATCCATTCAGTACAAGCACACTATCAATCCACTTCAGTACAAGCCACTATCCATCCAACTTCAGTAAAGGGTCCATATCCATCACTTCAGTAAAGGCCCACTATCCATCACTTCAGTAAAGTCTACTATCCATCCAGTTCAGTAGAAGTCCACTATCCATCAAATTCAGTACAAGGCCACTATCCATCCACTTCAGTACAAGCATATTATATCCACGTTCAGTACAAGCCTATTACTCCATCCATTCATACAAGCCTACTATCCATCCCTTTCATACAAGCCCATATCTATCCACTTCATACAAGGCCACTATCCATCCACTTCAGTACAAGTCCACTATCCATCCACTTCAGTACAAGCCCGATATCATCCACTTCAGTACAAGCCTACTATCCATCCACTTCAGTACAAGCCTACTATCCATCCATTTCAGTACAAGCCCGATATCTATCCACTTCAGTACAAGCCATATCCATCCACTTCAGTACAAGCCCATATCTATCCACTTCATACAAGCCCACTATCTATCCACTTCAGTACAAGGCCATATCCATCCACTTCAGTACAAGCCCTACTATCTATCCACTTCAGTACAAGGCCACTATCCATCCACTTCAGTACAAGCCCACTATCCATCCACTTCAGTACAAGCCAATATCCATCCACTTCAGTACAAGCCCACTATCTATCCACTTCAGTACAAGGCCATATCCATCCACTTCAGTACAACCCTACTATCCATCAAACTTCAGTACAAGCCCACCATCCACCATTCAGTACAAGCCACTGTCCATCCATTCATAACAGCTTGTCCATACTAGTCATGTACAAGCCCTACTGTTCCACTTCATGAAAGCCAACTGATACAACTATTCATGACAAGCCCACCTTTCACTTCTTATTACAAGCCCACTTTCATTCAGTTCAAACAAGCCCATCATTCAATCTAGTCATGGGAAGCTCACTTCAACATCACTTCAATGAGCAAGCCCATGTTCATCTAGTTCTGGAAGCCCACACATTCACTTCAAGACAAGCCACACAGTTCAATCTAGTTCATGGGAAGCCCACTGTTCACTTCAAAACAAGCCCATCATTCAACTATCATGACAAGCCCACTTCACTTCAGACAAGCCCACTTTCATACTATTCATAAGCCCACATGTTCAACAGTTCATGACAAGCCCACTCAGTTCAACTAGTTCATGACAAGCCCACACGTTCAACTAGTTCATGACTAAGCCCACTGTTCAACTAGTTCATGACAAGCCCACTGTTCAACTAGTTATGATAAGCCCACTGTTCAATTAGTTCATGACAAGCCCACAGTTCAACTAGTTTCATGACAATGCCCACGTTCAATTAGTTCATACAAGCCCACAGTTCAATAGTTCATACAAGCCCACTGTTCAATCTAGTTCATAAACAAGCCCACATGTTCAACTAGATTCATGACAATGCCCACGTTCAATTAGTTCATAACAAGCCCACTGTTCAACTAGTTTATGATAAGCCCACAGTTCAACTTAGTTCATGAAAACCCACTGTTCAATTAGTTCATGACAAGCCCACTGTTCAACTAGTTTCACGACTAAGCCCACTGTTCAATTAGTTCATGACAAGCCCACTGTTCAACAGTTCATACAAACACATGTTCAACTAGTTCATGCCCAAGCCCACGTTCAACTATTCACGACAAGCCCACTGTTCAACTAGTTCATGATAAGCCCATGTTCAACTAGTTCATGACAAGCCCACTGTTCAACTAGTTCACGAAAGCCCACAGTCATGATAAGCCCCATGTCCATCTCGTTCAGTACAATTTAATTTTGAGCAATCAAGTCCAATGTTTAATTTCTAGGCAAGTAGACAGGAAGAGGGACAGACGGTCAAAAAAAAAAAAAAATAAATAAATAAATAAAAGAGGGAAAAAGAGATTGACGGACAGACAGACAAAAGTGAAGATAAAACAAAGATAAAGAGAAACAGATAAAGAAATACACTGACAGACAAACAAAATACGAAAAAAGAACAAAAATGGATCGTTACATGCATACATGTATGCACAAAAAACGTGCATGCTTCGTGTATGTGTGCGTGTGCGCCACGTTGCGTGTACATGCTCAAAGGAAGATAACATGCCGGCATGCATGCACGCACGTCAATTCATTGCCAGGACTGCCTGTGGGGGGATTTCAAAAAGTGAAGATGCATTTTTTTCCCCTTTCTCTCCCTTTCCAATCCACTCAAGTCGCTTCAATCAATACGACAAATAAGTTTCCAAGATGGATATGAAGGAAACTTGATGGTCA
>JAPXFY010000021.1:60168646-60213646 GCA_030674185.1 Monoplex corrugatus
CACACAACACAACACACACAACACAACACACACCACACACAACACACACACACACACACACACACACAAACCACACAACACAACACACACAACACAAACACACACAAACAACACACCAACACAACACACACAACACAACACACACAACACAACACACACAACACACAACACAACACAACACACACAACACAACACCACACAACACAAACACACACAACACAAACACACAACACAACACACCAACACAACACCCACACAACACACACACAACACAACACACACACACACACACACAACACAAACACAACACAACACACACACAACACAAACACACACACAACACACACACACACAACACAAACACAACACACACAACACAAACACACACACACAACACACACAACACAACACACACAACACAACACAACACACCCACAAACACAACACACACAACACAACACACACCAACACAACACACACAACACAACACACACAACACAACACACACAACACAAACACACACACACAACACACACAACACAAACACACAACAACACAACACAACAACACAAACACACACAACACAACACACACAACACAACACACACAACACACAACCAACACACAAACAACACAACACAACACACACAACAAACACACACAACACAACACACACAACACAAACACACACAACACAACACACACAACACAAACCACACAACACAAACACACAACACAACACACACAACACAAACACACACAACACAAACACACACAACACAAACACACACAAACAACACACACACAACACAACACACAAACACAAACACAACAACACAACACAACAAACACAACACACACAACACAACACACACACAAACAACCACAACACAACAACACACACAAACACACAACACAAAACACACAACACAACCACACACAACACACACAACACAACACAACACACACAACAACACAACACAAAACAACACAACACAACAACACAACACAACCACAAACAACAACCAACACAACAACACAACACACACACAACACAACACACCAAACACAACACAACCACAAACACACAAACACACAACACAAACAACCACAACCACACACACACAACACACAACACAACACAAACAACACAAACACACAACAACACAACACACACAACACAACACAACAACAACACACACAAAAACACAACACACACAACACACACAACAACACACAAACACACACAAACACAACACAACACAAACAACACAAACAACACAACAACACACAACAACACAACACAACACAAACAACCAACAACACCACACAACACAAACAACAACACAACACACACACAACACAACAAAACAACCACAAACACAAACACAAAAACACACACAACACACACACACACACAAACACAACACAAAGAAAACAATAAAAAAAAAGTAAATAAAACTTTCCACAACTACTCACGTTATACGTGCTATTACAGATGAGGTCGTAGAGACGTTGTCGGTGCCGTTGACGGGGGTAGCCCCCCAACAGAATGAAGAGCAGGACCCCAGCCCCCCACATGTCCACAGCACACCCATAAGGCTTGCGTTCGATCACCTCAGGAGCCATGTACTGGGGCGTACCTACTCGACCTGCCAGCCAGAGAGAGAAAGAGAGATGGCTGAGATTGAGTTTCAAGTGTTAAATCAATCAAGTCTTAAATGTTCATCTTTACAGATTTATCGTGTGAAATTCGGGCTGCTCTCCCTGGGGAGCGCATGTGTGTGTTGTGTGTGTGTGTGTGTGTGTGTGTGTGTGTGTGTGTGTGTGTGTGTGTGTGTGTGTGTGTGTGTGTGTGTGGATCATAATGACGGCAATCATGCAGCATTAAAACAAAGAAAAGATCGACAGTGACACAAAATGAATCACACACCATATAAAACCATATCAAATCATATCAGCACACAGAAAACATCCAGACACTAGAGACATTAACTGTGTAAATGCAATAACGTATAATGTATCATACAATAATACAAACCATTTCTTCTTATATAAGAAATATTGGAATAAAAAAAACGTGTACCTAAATTCTGTATATCGTACTAAAAGCATAAAAATCATTTATTTTAAAACAGACATCCACTAACAAAATCATAACAACGCTTCGTCTTATGTTAACATCAATACAAAGAATTATGTACACAAATGTTGCAAGTAAACAAACCAATCATAATGGTAAATCATTGATAAGTAAAAAAAAAAAAAAAAAACAGCTAAAAATAAAAGCAAGCAAGCAAAAGAAACATGCTCTATGTTTTGATGGTAATTTGCAATGTACTCAGGTTAATTCTAAACAAAGAATGCTTTATGTCTAGAAGTTAAATTCACAACGTACTCAATTCATTCTAAATAAACCATGCTGTATTCTATGACGATATATCTACACCGTACTCACAATTATTTTAAATAAAACATGCTGTTCGTATGATGACAATTCATTTACCATCGAATGAAGCATGCTGTTATGTCATGACGATTAATTTACTACGTACTCAAGATTATCAAACTTGAAACAGATATGAAAAGGAAACAAACAAAATCTTCACACTACAGGAATGTACACTAAGTGTGACGGGTGGACAAACACATCTCACACTTGTGACTGACGCCATGCCTCATGTCTATGTGTGTTGCAGGTAGGACAGTACCTAAATGTCATGAGAGTGATATCCTTTTTTTTCAATCTGTGGTCTTCGTTAATGGCATGGAAACAGCCCTGAGAAGGCGGGCCCTTAGTGGTCGGCGGGAGTACAAACAATACGAACTGATATGAATAAACTGAATTGAAAAACTTCTCGTCACTGTTCCGATAGGCATCCTCTGGTAGTCTTCTTCTTTTTTTTTTTTTTTTTTTAATTTAGGTTTAAGAGTGGTGTTTGGTGTTTCTTTCAGAGGGTTTCATCTCACCCGGAAAACTCCGAATGCGCTTCACCAAATCTACTACCTAATAGCTGGCAGACCTGAGTCTGCGCAAAACCCTACACAGTGGCAAGGTCTTGTGATGGGGGAAAGGACCTATGAAACGCTAAGCTGACATCACCAAAATGATGGAAACTTTAAAAGGTAGGCAGCGAACAGACCAGATTTTCATGCTCCGGGCTGGGATTAAATACGAGATATCAGATCTTGAGTCCACGGCCCTATAAAAAACAAACAACAACAACAACAAAACTCCGCCTGCGTAATAGTAAACAGCAGGATAGCAGAAGTGCCGATAACTTAGGTCTCCTACCCTAACAGTCTTGACACTGTCTAGTACAGGTAGGACAGCGGCAGATCAGCTGTTCTACCCCCACTACAATTATTCTGGTTCATGTAGGTCAATGCCGAAGTTGTCGACTATTGCTCAATTGTTCAACCATACCTACCTCGCATTGCTTCACATATTAAGGAAACAGTTATTTCGATTATTTACTTATGGATGAGGCATCCTACACTATAACTAACTACCTTACTGTGTCTGCCTTTGGTAAAACAATGGTAAAATCATTTGTTTGTTGCCCAAAGTCCTGTCTTAAATCTCTCGACAGTTTCAGTCGTCAAAGCATGAAGTATGGAAACATTCGCTCCATGAGGTCTGTCTGTCCTGCCTTTGTTGGCACAAACTATTTCCCGTCATCTGGAAACGCCAAAAAGTATCTCCAGGAGGGAACGGGGGGAGCGGGAGGGAGGGAGGAAGACAGAAAGAGAGAGAGGGAGAGAGAGCGAGAGAGTCAGAGACAAATAGACTGACAGAGACAAAGACACAGAGAGACAGACTGAACAGGCATGCATGCATACAGGCATACATACAGACAGACAGAGAGAAACAGTCATGAGAATGGCACAAACATACGTTCTTTAACCCTTTGATTCCCGCACTTTATCCACCATCACCATCCTGTAGGAAGCTGGTGGATAGGGTGAGTTTATTTCTTTGCTTTGCTAGCATGGTTGAAAAAGCAGGAAGCTGGTGGACAGGGTGCGTGAGTCAAAGGGCTAAATTTCAATTCAAAGCCACGTGCATAATAAAAATGATGTGGCACAATATCATGCAGCCCAGAAAACAACCGTGCTGATCAAACACCACCAAGCATGCAGTGACTTTATACACCACCATCAGACCCTCTTTGTCCTATCGCCACACATTCCTATTTCTATTGCATAGTTCTGGTGCCAAGGGGGTAGTGTGGGGTAAAGGTTTATGTGTGGAATCCGCAGGGAAAAGAAGACAACCCACTCACTCACTCACTCACTGCCTTCGCCTTTAGTGTGCGACATTTTAGAACTCAGTGAAACCTCACAACACATGAAGTCAAGGAGATACATTTTACTAAATGATTTTTATTTCTTTTTCTTTATTCTGAACTTCTTTTGTTTTGTTTATTTGTTTTTCTGCAGAATTTCGCCAGGTACAGCTCTTGTTGCTGTAAAAGCTGTTTATAAATGTGATCAATGAACGTTGCACACGTCGACATGTTTCATCACTTCATCCGAAGGGCTGGCACTCCATTCATAATTGTTTTTAACCTATTTATAACTTTTCTCACCTTAAGCATCACTCAAACTCTCATGAAAGGTGACGAGAAGAAAGAAAATATGTTGTATACCTGTCCAGACAGAGATTCGAATCCGAAATCTCTCCTTTCCTATCTGGGTGTTCCTACCACTGGACCACGCCATTTTAAATATCAAATGGAGTTTGGAGTTTGCTCAAAAGATATTCTATGCAAGCACACAATTCCATATGCGCTCAATTAAATCTCCAGAAATTGGTTGGCAGAACACTTGAACCTGCGCAAAATTCCAGGTGCTGGAAGATCTCCAAATCAGAAACGGGAGGTGGGGGGGGGGGAGAGAACGGTGAGAGAAGAGGATCTATGAAACAGTACTCTGATACCACAAGAATAGTTGGATTATCAAGATGGGCAGCGAACAGACCATTTCTTTCACGTTGCGGCGTAGGAATGAACTTCACACATCAGATCTGCAGTCCACGGCTGCAACGAGAGGTCCCGCCAGCCAGCCAGCCAATCCGCCAGTCAGCCAACCAGCCAGCCCTCCAGCCAGCCAGCCAATCAACCAGCCAGCCAACCAGACTGCCAACCAGCTCTCCAGCCAGCTAATCAACCAGCTTGCCAACCAGCCTGCCAGCCAGACAACCAGCAAACCAGCCAGCCAGCCAGACAGCCAGAGAGTCGTCGAGCCCACGACTCTTGCGTTATAAGCTCGGCGCCCTAACCAATGAGGCAACAAGCCACGCTGATAGGCCTAACGCGGATAGAATAGTATAGTAGTGGGTGAGAGGGTTCAGGTTTCCCCAGAGTTAGTTCAAAGCGCGATCTGTTATTATGAGCACATTACTACTACAGCTGGTCAGCCAGCATTCAAGTCTGCAAGTCAGTCAGTTAATGAAGCTTGTATGGCAGCTGGTAAGTATGTCAATCTCGCCCAGCAGTCCATTGTTAGTGAAGCCATACAGTGCATGCAAACAAACACCTCCCTTATCGACATACAAACACACACCTCCCTTGTCAACACTCGATACACCGACAAAGGCGACCCAAAGAACATAAGAAAACGGAAACTAAACAACGCCAAGAAATATATCCACAGCATGGTCAAGCCTTTCTGACAATATCCCTTTTTATACAAAATCATTATGTAAAAACCCCGCCTGTGTGTTTCTCCACCTGTGGTCTTGAAGAAATATCAAGAAAAATCAGACTTGACGTGAAGCGAGACAATAGCAGACTGTCACACAACAACAGCGTAAACAGATCTTAAATATTGTCAACAGTTCCTAAGCAAGTTCTGTTCATTTATCTTCCTCATTCCTCAGAATGCTTTTTCCACCTTCACTTATTGCTGTGTGTAGTCCGTGTAATCTTGATCTTGCAGCTGTACGTTCTTACCTTATTCTTTCGATACTTTTCAACAGGCCCAACTCTGACCAAGTTTGACAAACACACAAAAGCTTAAAATCGTGTTTACACATATTGTCACGCACCTACGCACGCACGCACGCAAGCACGTAACACCACACACACACACACACACACACACACACACACACACACACACACACACACACACACACACACACACACACACCTCCAGTCGATATGAAACAATCTCTCTTTAAAAAGAAAAAGACGAGAGTGGTGGAGGGGACTGAAACAGGAGAAGAAAGAAAGAAGAGAAAGAAAAAAAAAAGAGAAAACAGCAGAAAAGAAAAGAGAAAAGAAAAACCAAGAAAGAATGAAAGAAAGATACAAAAGAAACAAAAGAAAGAAAGAAAAGAAAAGAAAGAACTAATGAACGAAAGAAAGGAAGAACTAATGAATAAAAGAAAGAAAGAAAGAAAAAGAAACAAAGAGAAAGACAGGAAGAAAACCTTCGGTACAAAAATTACATACCACACTGACATACCTATAGACTACACGTTACCACACTTGAGTAAAACAAAATAAAGTTGTGTCATGAAAGGCGATGGCTGAAGCAAATCTTGTTAACAAGCAATACGCACCCCCTATACATTAATCATCTTCATCTTCATAAAACAAAAATAATCAATTCTCTGTTAGTCATCCTGTTATCAACATCTAAGGAAGTGTTATCTGGAGGAAGTGTTATCACAACAACAACAAGAAAGGTTGAAAATACAAAAAACAACCACTCACTCCCGTTCTTAAGCGTCTGAACCCATTCATTCATGTGAGTCGATGACTTACATTGCAATACACTATCTTAAATTTGAACACACACACACACACACACACACACACACACACACACACACACACACACACACACACACACACACACACACACACACACACACACACACACACACACGCACACACACACCACACACAACACACACACACACACAACAACCACCACGAATTCAAGCAGCACAGACCTCGATATTCAGGAACTCGCGTTTTATTTCCCTATCGATTCTGAAAACAAAGCTCCTTAAAAGAAAACTCATTCTTTTTGAAAAGACGGAATGAAAATGTTCAGTCAATAAAATAAAATCATGGGTCTGCAATAACACTGCTGCTATCTTCTCCCTTACAAGCCGAGAGAGAGGGGGGGGGATAGACACAGAGAGAGTGGGAGACGGGGAGAGAGAGAAAGGGGGGATAAGACACAGAGAATGGGAGACGGGAGAGAGAGAGAGGGGGGGATAGACACAGAGAGAGTGGGAGACGGGGAGAGAGAGAGAGAGAGAGAGAGCGGGAGAGACAGGCAGACTGACAGAGACAGACAAGAGTGGATGAAGAGGACGGGGAGAGAAAAGAGTGGGAGAGGGGTACAGGGAGTAGGGAGAGAGAGTGTCTTACACACACACACACACACACACACACACACACACACACACACACATACACACACACACACACACACACACACACACACACACACACACACACACACACACACACACACACACACACACACACCTCAAATAAAACCAAAAACAAAACGCTATTTCCTGCAATGTTTTCCTGATGACTTCGCGTGTCCCCATACGCACTGAAGCTACAGCCATTAAACTGTAATTATGGCAGCATATGCATCCACCTCTGTTTCCGCGTAAAAGGAAAAAGTAAGCGGCGCGTCCAACCGGTTTTCTTTGTCAAAAATCCGTTCCCTCTGATGATCAGCTGTATATATTTTTTCCTTCTCAGTTCGCTTTATTTCATCTCTGATGAACTTGTCACCTTTCGAAAAGTGGAGGAGGTTGATCTTAATTAATTGTAAAGAAAAGGTATGCAGGGTGGGTTTGGAAAGGGTGGAGAAAGGATGGTAAATTTGCATGTTGTTGTTGTTGAAGGTGATTGCTATTGCGTAAGTACATAATATGTGCGCATGTTGTGTGTGTGTGTGTGGTGTGTGTGTGTGTGTGTGTGTGTGAGTGTGTGTGTGTATGTGTGTATGGTGGTGTGGGGTGTGTGTGTGGTGTGGTGTGTGGTGCCGTGTGTGTGTTGGTGTGCTGTGTGTGTGTGTGTGTGGTGGTGGTGTGTGTGTGTGTGTGTGGTGGTGTGTGTGTGGTGGTGTGGTGGTGGTAGTGTGAGTGGTGAGTGGTGAGTGAGTGATGTGATGTGAGTGTGTGTGTGTGTGTGTGGTGTGTGGTGTGTGGTGTGTGTGTGTGTGTGTGTGTGTGTGTGTGTGTGTGTGTGTGTGTGTGTGTGTGTGTGTGTGTGTGTGTGTGTGTGTGTGTGTGTGTTTGAGCGCACGTGCACGTACGTGCGTGCGTGCGTGCGTGGGTGCAAGAGTACGTCTGTCTGCCCGAGCGAGGCAATGCACTGTATGCAATTTTCATGTCCACTTAGTGTTCCTCAGCGACGTTCCAGGTTCCTATCTCAGACGAGCTCTTTAGCCAGCTCATGAGTTTACACGCAGGCTTAAGACCTCTGCTGTGATCATTTTGGATCTTCTCCATCCCATGGCCCTAGCGGCGTCAGTACATATAATTATGGAATTCATTCCGAGCACTGACACTGAAAGCAACTCTTTTCTCGCTGTAATATCTTAGTTTCAGTGACTTGATGTCTGTCGATGACAAATACAAGCACTATAGTGCACAGTACAGTCCAGCTTCAATGCAAAAGGCTAAGTTCAAAATCCGACAAAGACGCCATCCCCTCCCCTCCCCTCTCCCTCCCCTCTCTCTCTCTCTCTCTCCTCCTCTCTCTCTCTTCTCTCCTCCTCTCTCTCTCTCTCTCACGTCTCGTTGTTATGTTGCAGAATCTTAACCATAAGTGTCAGGAATCATGGTCAAAGGAGGGTTGGAGTGTCGAGGGAGACACCCTGTCTACTGCACTGACGAGAAAGAACAGAATGTATTCTTCTCTCTCTCTCTCTCCTCTCTCTCTCTCTCTCTCTCTCTCTCTCTCCCCCTCTTTTCCCTCCACCCGTCTCTCTCTCTCTTCTCTCTCTCTCTCTCTCTCTCTCTCTCTCTCTCTCTCTCTCTCTCTCTCCTCTCTCTCTCTCTCTCTCTCTGCGGAGTGCAAAAACAGAGAACAGAGAGTACACACGAATTAATTAATTATTTATTTATTTACACACACACACACACACACACACACACACACACACACACACACACAACACACACACACACACACACACACACACACACACACACACACACAAAGGGATGCGTCTACCGCTGTGACTTCACTTCAACTTCAGAACAGAAACAGGAAGAAAAAAGATTACACAAGAAAGTGATCACCCAGAGTAGAGATAACCCAAAACACACAATACACACAACTTCAACAAATCAGAAAATAAGTTAGCAGAAATCAAAACCAAAACATAAGTTAATGACATCGAGCAAACGAAGAGGCTACCGAAAACAAATAAAATGAAACAGACCAACAAAAATGTTAATCAAAAAGCAAAAAAAACAAAAAAAACAAAACAAAAATAGATTCTAGGTTAATGACATCTGGTGAGCAGAAAACTACAGATCATTCTGACACTTGAATCTTGGGGTGAAACAGTGGCCAACCTGTTCAGACGCTGATTGACTTGACTTTCACTAAACAAAAATGACGTACTCCCACAAATAGTACATTAAATCGCTGGGTACCTTAGCCCATACAAGTCTGTGAAACGTTGCTGGTCTGTTTTTATTGATTTCCAGTTTTATTTGTTTGTTTCATTTTGTTTGATGGATCCTTTTTCTTTTTTTTCGTTTAATCTTTGCCTGATCACATTTCAAAAACTTCGATTAATATATTCAATTACCATTTCATACAACTTCAGTAAAATTGTGAATTTTTTCACTAACTTCAAATGATCATTTCCAAACATGACCACTTACCCTTGCTGAATTTATCTTACGCTTTCAATTTCAATTTAAACTTCAAATAGACATTTCTAAAAACGGCAACTTGCCAACATGCTGGTTTTAATTTACATTTCAGATGAAGTTGTCTCCAAATGGCCACTTGCCGATTGCTGGTTACAATCTACACTTCAAATAGTGCTGTCTCCAAATGGCCACTTGCCGATTGCTGGTTACAATCTTCACTTCAAATGGTGCTGTCTCCAAATGGCCACTTGCCGATTGCTGATTACAATCTTCACTTCAAACGGTGCTGTCTCCAAATGGCCACTTGCCGATTGCTGGTTACAATCTACACTTCAAATGGTGCTGTCTCCAAATGGCCACTTGCTGATTGCTGGTTACAATCTTCACTTCAAATGGTGCTGTCTCCAAATGGCCACTTGCCGATTACCGATAACAATCTAAATTTCAAATGGTGCTGTTCTGCCAAATGGCCACTTGCGATTGCTGGTTACAATCTTCACTTCAAATGGTGCTGTCTCCAAATGGCCACTTGCCGACTGCTGGTTACAATCTTCACTTCAAATGGTGCTGTCTCCAAATGGCCACTTGCCCAATTAACCGATAACAATCTAAATTTCAAATGGTGCTGTCTCCAAATGGCCACTTGCCGATTACCGATAACAATCTGAATTTCAAATGGAGCTGTCTCAAAATAGCCACTTGCCAATTACCGATAACAATCTAAATTTCAAATGGACTTGTCTCAAAATGACAAATTGCCAATTGCTGATTACAATCTACACTTCAAATGGAGCTGTTTCCAAATGGCCACTAGCCAATCTACACTTCAAATGGTGTTGGCTCAAAATGGACACTTGCAAATTGCTGATTTAAGAGCAAACCTTCTTACATCGTTTCAAAGCGATTTCCCCCTGTTTGTAACAAAAACTCAAGAATCCTCAAAAGAATTTAATGTAAATTTTGTGGGAGCACAGAACATAAATGGAACGCACCCATTTTCTTTTAGCGTCTGTTTAGGTGAGCAAATGTTTGTCAGCACCCGTTTCATTATCCCAGGTTTTTAAAGGGGTGATTGATTCAAAACAATCAATAGTGTGTGTGTGTGTGTGTGTGTGTGTGTGTGTGTGTGTGTGTGTGTGTGTGTGTGTGTGTGTGTGTGTGTGTGTGTGTGTGTCTGTCTGTCTGTCTGTGTGCACGTGCGCTCTCGTGTGCGTATGTCACGTTATATATAGTGTATGCGTGCGTTCGTTTACCGTATCAGCGGCCAAACCACACGGGAATAAAGTTATTTCGTTGTGATGTCACTGTGTCTCTTGCCCTCCTCCACCCTACCCAATCTCCTAAATTCCCTCCCTGTTCACAGTCGGCTGATTACAAACCGTGGAACAACCGGCTCAGGATAAATAATGGTACAACCGTGCACATGAGCTAGTTGTGTGCGACTGTACTATATACCACTGCACACATGGAATATACATCCTTTAACTTTTTGATTCCACACCCTATCCACCACCAACTGCAAAAACTTAACCCTCTGATTCCCTCACCCTATCCACCAGCTTCCTGCAGGAAGTTGGTGGGTTGGGTGAGGGAAACAAAGGATTAGTTTTTGCTTTGCCAACGCAGGATGGTGTTAATCAGTGTGCGGGGAGTCAAAAGCGTTAAAAAGTCTCGAACACAAATTTCAAAGTAAACATCCGTAAAATTGCGGTGATTGTGGCACTGGATATTTACCGCCTCTTTGGGTTAACCCTCGCCGACCCAAAAAATAGTGCATGTGCGTAGTTGTGCTGTGTGTTTGTTTTGTCATGGGGTCTAAACTCTTTTGTCATGGGATCTAAACTCTTTTGTCGTGGGTCTAAACTCTTTTGTCATGGGATCTAAACTCTTTTGTCAGGGGTCTAAACTCTTTTGTCATGGGATCTAAACTCTTTTGTTATGGGGTCTAAACTCTTCACGCCTGTCCTGTGGCCGGGAAAAACAGTGTGGAAAGAAAGCAGGCGATGAAATGAATGTGAATGGGGTGGAGGATTGTTAGCTGGATTCGAACACCTCTTTTTCCCCCGGTCCACCCAAGAGTAACATCTTACCCACAATATCTTCTCGAAAGTCAACCAAGGGTTCAACCCCTAAATGCTCCGTTATGTCTGCAAGGGCAAAGACACAGTCAACATAATGCATGCACAGCAGGCAAAAATGGAACACAATGCACACCATCATACGTCTAACATATTTCCAATGACGGAAAAACAACAGCAACTACAATAACAGCAACACGAAAAGAAACAAACTAAAAAAAAAAATATTAAAAAAATAAACAGACGGACACAAAAGCACGCACGTAACATACTTTATATACAATATACACATATTGCATTCGTGATCTACTCGGCTTGTATCTACTGCCTAACACATCTAAACGGAAACAGTAAAATAAGGAGAGAAAAAAATCTTGACAATAAAAGAAAGATATACTACGCTGATGATCTTTCAGATATGTACCAACTGCCTTACAAATTTAAACGAAAATAGCAAGCTATGAACATTTTATCTTTTACAATTGAAATAAAAAACAAGGAATTGGGATGAAATAGAATAAAATAAAATGAAATGATTAAAAACAAAGTAAAATGAACTGAAACAAAATAAATTTTAATACGAAATAAAATACGATAATATGAAATAAAATGAGCTTAAATAAAACAAAATACTATGAATAAAATAGAACAAATGAAAAATAAAACACACTAAAAACAAACACCACAGTCAAAGAAAACAACTCTTATAATATAACAGGCAACAAGGAATACAATAAAATGAAATAAGTTGAAATAGAATAAAATGAAATGAAATAAAATAAAATAAAAATAAATTTAAAAAAATAAAAAAAATAAAATGAAATAAAATAATAAATAAATAAAAAAGAAAATAGAAAAAAAATTTAAAAAATAAAATAAATAAAATTTCAAAAAATATTTAAAAAATAAAATAATCAATAAAGAAAACACCAAATCGACCGATCACAGACCAGTTGGTGAATTTGTTACTAAAGCGATACACAATCCTTTACAATCCTTTCTGTATTGATGTTGTCACTGAATGCATTACCAGCTTCAAAAGTACAACATGCACACGTGTGACAAAACATGCAGCACTGAAACCAGTCCAGCGGTGTTAGGGCAGTACTGTGATACTGGGTGACGACAATACCCATTACACAAACACATGTTTGATTTCGTCAATATAAACAACCAACAGCAACAACAGCATAAACAACAAGGAGAGTACCAACGGTAACAACAATAGTAAACAATAGCAACACCAACAGTAACGACTTCACCAAAATAACAACAACAACAGCCTAAACAACAAGAACAAAAACACCAATAATAACAAACAGCAGCCTAAACAACAAGAACAAAAACACCAATAATAACAAACAGCAGCCTAAACAACAAGAACAAAAACACCAATAATAACAAACAGCAGCCTAAACAACAAGAACAAAAACACCAATAATAACAAACAGCAGCCTAAACACCAAGAACAAAAACACCAATAATAACAAACAGCAGCCTAAACAACAAGAACAAAAACACCAATAATAACAAACAGCAGCCTAAACAACAAGAACAAAAACACCAATAATAACAAACAGCAGCCTAAACAACAAGAACAAAAACACCAATAACAACAAACAGCAGCCTAAACACCAAGAACAAAAACACCAATAATAACAAACAGCAGCCTAAACAACAAGAACAAAAACATCAATAATAACAAACAGCAGCCTAAACAACAAGAACAAAAACACCAATAATAACAAACAGCAGCCTAAACAACAAGAACAAAAACACCAATAATAACAAACAGCAGCCTAAACAACAAGAACAAAAACACCAATAATAACAAACAGCAGCCTAAACAACAAGAACAAAAACATCGATAATAACAAACAGCAGCCTAAACAACAAGAACAAAAACACCAATAATAACAAACAGCAGCCTAAACAACAAGAACAAAAACATCGATAATAACAAACAGCAGCCTAAACAACAAGAACAAAAACATCGATAATAACAAACAGCAGCCTAAACAACAAGAACAAAAACACCAATAATAACAAACAGCAGCCTAAACAACAAGAACAAAAACACCAATAATAACAAACAGCAGCCTAAACAACAAGAACAAAAACACCAATAATAACAAAGACAGCAACGGTAATAACGACAGCAACAGCAACAACAACAGCAGCAACGAGAATAACAACAACAGCAATGTCATCAACAACAACAGTAGCAACATTATTATCATCATCAATACAACAAAAACAACAACAACAGCAGCAGCAACAACAGCAGTAACAATAACAACAACAACACCTACATCATAATCATCCCCATCCCCATCAACAACAACAGAAGCATCATTATCATCAATAACAACATGTGCAGCAACAACACCAACAGCAGCAACATCATCAAAAACAACAACAGCAGCATTACACAACCACAACAACCACCTCACATCACCAACAACAGCATCAACAACAACAACAACAACTAGTAATAACAATCCACAACACTCTAGTACCACCCTACAGACTGACAAGATAGAACAACAACCACCTCACATCACCAACAACAGCATCAACAACAACAACAACAACAACAACTAGTAATAACAATCCACAACACTCTAGCACCAGACTGACAGACTGACAAGATAGAACAACAACCACCACCTATATTTTAACATTTTACCCCATGTACCAAAGCATATTATATAGCCAGATATGAACAAGTAATTCCGATAATATTTTAAGCCCTGTCACCTATCTCACTACTTGATACGGAACATGGAAGTGAACACGGGCAGGTGGAAGCGGACTATTAACAGACTTGAGAACAAAAACAAAGCCAACATAAAGATGCTGTCAAACCATTCAAACTTCCTCCTTTATCATACTACAATCATTGCAGAAAATTCAGATTGCGGTACTTCTCAAAGTCAATGTGAACTTCAAGAAGTCTCAGTTGAAATAAATTTGTCACTGTGACCTTGAAGAAACTTCTTATGAAATGAAACTTGACGTGCATCGAAGATGACAGTAGACTGTCACAACAACGAAAACATATCTTAAATATTAACACAAGTTTCTGAAAGAGTGTTGACCACATACCTTCCTAAAAAAAAAAAACAAAAAAAAAAAAAAAAAAAAAAAAAAGAAAAGAACAAAAGAAACGAAAAATGCTGATCTGAAGCACTTCCTGAATACATGAGACTGTGTACCTTGACACTTTGCCCTCAGAAGTTGTATATTCGCCAACATTCAGCAGTCCAAAAACATTAAATCAAAACCTATAAAAGATATATCCAGAAAAAGCTGTAAAAAAAATCTTGTTTCTGTTCTTCCAGCCCATACTAATTTTTCTATACTCCACACTACCAAAGCTGAATAAAAATATACTTCCCATGCACCCATCCAATTTTGCCAATAGGAGGATGCAAAAAAATGGAGGTCAGAATTTATTCAAAGAATAAAGTCATCGCTCTTCCACAGTTCCATCTGCGTTCCTCCCAAATCCACAAGCAAGGAAAACTCTTCGTGCCTACGTAAATATTCTACACCTAGGCAAAGCCCTAAAATGGACAGGCTAGGCTGCGTAACCTATGTTTTAGACCAAGCCCTTGCATGCCTCAAACACAACGACCAACTCCTACAGTTAAGCAATATAACGAACATGCTAAATTTTCAACATAGCGGGCCAGGATCAAACTCAAGATCCCAGAACTTGTGCACAAACTGAACCAAAACACCCATGAAAAAAAAAAAAAAAGAAAACTACTAAAAGCTTACCTCCAGTAATAAGACCACCGTCCTGGGGTAGATGGGTGGCTACCCCGAAACCGCCCAACTTGACGGGTGCCGAGTTCTCCTTGGAGGCCAGCAGAACACAGTGAGGCTTCAGGTCTCTGTGCACAATCCCGTTTGTATGGCAGTAGCGTAAAGCCTCCAGGATCTGTCGCATGTAGTGACTGAAACAAGACAACAACAAATAAACAAACATCAATCAACGTGGCCAAGTGATTTGACACAACAGACAACTGACTTATTCTTATTGTCTATTCTTATTGTTGCTTGAAGCCAGCAGACTGCATACAACCATATCAGGGCTATAACCAGTTCAATGCACATACAATACTTAACAGGAAAATAAGAAAAGGAAAGGCAAAATAAAGTACACGTATCAATGCATTCGAGCCATAATCTAAGGAGATGCCCCTAGCGTTGACCACTTCATCCAATTTTTCACACAGGGGTTTTAAAAAACATACCTGAATACAAACTGAAACATAACTAAGGACCTAAAACATAAAAACAGGCCTATATTATCTGAAATTGCTTCCGCATATCTCATTTCCCTAGAACCAGAAATGCAATAAATACATGTACCCAATTATCAATCCTAAGAGAAAGTACGTTAAGCTTTATAAAAAAAAAAACATGCAGGTGAATGGACCAGCAAGGCAGAAAATGATCGGAAGAAATGACAGAAAGCAAAGGAGGAAGAAACAAACAGACAGAGTGACAGAAAAGAGGATTTTTTTTAGCACAGAAGGTGGGGATACTATTATACTGAAAGAGCCCCCGGCATCCCCACGGGGAAGGACTACTGACGGAGATGCCGTGGGTTCGACCCTCCTTCAGTAAAAAGGTTGCACTCTTTTATGTCTCCTTTCCTACACCACATTAATGGATGGCCATCCGGGACACAACTTTTCACAATGGTGTGATCTGGTGACGATAAGAATGATAAACATGGCGCTACAGAGTTCCATCTCGGATTGAGACTGCTTGACAGAGCTGTACTATACACCTACTTTTCTAATATATCACTGCATCAAACAGGCCTGATAGATACAGACACCTGATCCGTTAGACAGCAGCCAAACCAACACCTCAATGATGCACCAGTGAAATGGATGAAACTTCACGTGAAGTTTTCCCAATGAGTCCATAGTACACTCAACCCTGGGTTGGAACCGGTTAGGGCTAAAATATCCTATAACAAATTTTGACAGAACAGACAGGATCCGAACCTATAATCTTCCCTTTCAGGGAGTCTGTAGCGTTAACCGCTGCATCCCGGCGAATGATCGTACAAAGAAAATACTGGGGGGGCGGGGGGGGGGGGTTGGCCTCGACCAGCTACTACTCAGAGATGAGCATACTTTAGGTTCGTTGGGATGACTAGGACCATCAAGCCGAACTTCATCCACTTTACAGATGCGCTATTCAAGGTACTGATCAAATCTCCTGACCAACATCACAGGTGACTGTGTCTCCCGGGCCTGGTTGACGCCAGGATACACTATGAAATAATGTGTAGAGTACAGCCTTGTCACGCAATCCAAGTCCAATCATCACCTCTATCATCATACATCAATTATTCGTCGGCTATGGCTAAATCAATATCGGCCTGCGTTCTACGACAACAACTAGTGTGTGGGGTGTGTGGGGTGTGTGTGTGTGTGTGTGTGTGTTGTGTGTGTGTGTGTGTGTGTGTTGTGTTGTGCGGTGTGTGTTGTGTGTTGTGTGTGTGTGTGTGTTGTGTGTGTGTGCGCGCGCGCGCGCGTGAGTGCGTGTGTGTGTGGGTGTGTGTGTGGTGTGTCGTGTGTGTGTGTGTGTGTGTGTTGTGTGTGTGTGTGTGTGTTGTGTTGTGTGGGGGTGTGTGGTGTGTGTGTGTGTGTGTGTGTTTTGTTGTGTTGTGTTGTGTGTTGTGTGTGTGTTGTGTTGTGTTGTGTTGTGTGTGTGTGTGTTGTGTGTGTGTTGTGTTGTGTTGTTGTGTGTGTGTTGTGTGTGTGTTGTGTGTGTGGTGTGTGTGTGTGTGTGTGTGTGTGTGTGTGTGTGTGTGTGTGTGTGTGTGTGTGTGTGTGTGTGTTGTGTGTGTGTGTGTGTTGTGTGTGTGTGTGTGTGTGTGTTGTGTTTGTGTGTGTGTGTTGTTGTGTGTTGTGTTGTGTGTGTGTGTGTGTGTGGTGTGTGCGTGGTGTGTGTGTGTACGTATGTATGCGCGCGTGCGTATGCGCTTCAGAAAGGTCGCAATATTTCAGACTTCACAGCTCGAGAGTGTGAGCCCAAATAAAAGGAAATGATGATGAAAAACAGAAGGGAGAGAAGGAATTTAAAAAAAATATATGGGGGGGAGGGAGGGGGGGCGGAGAGGGAAGAATGACAGTAACAAATACACGGTACTGCACTTTTGATCATCCCCCCCTCACCCTGCCTTTCCCCTAACCCCAAATTAGCACTTCTCCTATAATAATCAACCTTCGATCTGCAGAGAAAATGACTGCCACTGCCACTGCCACTGCCACTACCGCAAAACTTCACCGAGCAGTTCCCACAATCACCACAACCACCCCCATACCATCATCCTGCCTTCTCCTCCCCTCCCTCCATCCCTACCCCCAATCTCATCTCCCATCACACCTCCTCTCAACTCCCTCTTTTACCCCTGAATTGAGCCCCCCCCCCCCCCCCCCCACACACACACACATTCTCTCTCGTGGGAGAGATTTTTCGATTCCCAACCGGATAACTCGATACGCTGACTCCATTCGATTTTCTCTGCCATAATTACAACACACACACACACACACACACACACACACACACACACACACACACACACACACAACACACACACATAGAGAGAGAGAGAGAGAGAGACACACACACACACACGAAGAGACACAGAGAGAGACAACAGAGAGAAGAGAGACAGAGACAGAGAGAAAGAAGACAGAGACAGAGTGACAGACAACACACACACACACAGCACACAACACACACACACACACACACACACACACACACAACAACACACAACAACACACACAAACACAAGAACACACAACACAACACACACACACACACAACACACACACACAACACACAACACACACACACACACAACACACACACACACACACACACACACACACACACACACACACACACACACACACACACACACACACACAACACACACACACACACACACACACACACACACACACACACACACACAACACACACACACACACAACAGCGTTATGTAGTCAATGTTACGATTTAGATTTCCTTTATGAAATAATCCAAACTGAATTATAGTATGGAGCCGCTATGATGCTATTATTACCAGCACTGCCACAACCACTGCTGAGAGTTTCAGATTTCAGTATCGATTTGTTTACATACACCAACATCACAGATCCCATGTGATAGAAAAAAAAGATAGGAAATGATCAACTACAAAAGTCATTAGCCTGCATATCAACTCAACAATCTAGCAATGACCTGACGTTCTATCTTACTTGTGGGCTATATAATTATACTAATGTCTATGTTTGTCGTCATCATCATCATCATGGCGTTGGCGATCATGGCCCTCCACACTTGTCGCTGCAAGTACGTCTGCAACCCTCTCTGTCCTCAGCCACTATGTAAGTCGTCCTATTAGTTTCCTCCTGGGTCTGCCTGGTGTTCTCTTTCCCTCCAGCTTTCCTATTGTGACCAGGTGCTCTAATTTCTCTTGAATCATAAAATTTCCTATTACATGTTGCCTGTATTTTCCTAATCTTCTTTATCAACGTTCTTCTTGTGTCTTCCTCCTTTAAAGTTGTCTCGTTTGTTTTTTCTGCTCTCCATGGGAACTCTCAATTTCTTCTTAGAAACAACATTTCAGTTGCCTCAATTTTGTTCTGAGTTTGCGTGTTCACTGTCCACGCCTCACAACCGTACAGCAGCATAGGTTCTATGTTTGTTATTTACCCGTTATTGAAACAAACGTATGACACATGCTATGTCCTATGAAGCCGCCAGCCAAGAATAGCATGATAATTCCCAACTTAGTCAAAAATGTCAGTTCGCCAGAAACAACGTCTGCACACTTCACAACAAACAGTAGAGGGTGCTAATGGAACCCTGAGCAATAATGACTCACCACCAGCCACACATTCACTTCCCAGTTACCCGACGCCACAACGTTACTCATCTCCCAAATAAATCCGGGAAAGGGGGCGGGGGTGGGGGTGGGGGTGGGGGTGGGGTGGGTGGGACAACAGAATAGAAATTAGGGGGGAATCGAAATATTCATCAAAAATGACCTGTTCTCTCCTTAGTAATCGAATAGACTTCCATAAAATGTGCCACTTCCGGAATGATTTCACACAATTACCCAATCCCATTCCCACACCGTCCCTACCCCTCCCCTTAAAACGTTCGATCGCACCTTGGCACACAAGGGCGAACAATCCACTTGAGCTCTGATCCAAAAAATCGCCACCTCCCTTTTTAAAAAAAAAAAAAAAAAAAAAGCGATCGATAAGAGCAACAGATCCACAGGACCACCGCGGCTCCGGTCTCCCTGTGGCACACAACGCGTCATCTTGGCACCAACGCGTCATCTTGGGCACACAACGCGTCATCTGTGGCACACAACGCGTCATCTTGGGCACACAACGCGTCATCTTGGGCACTGCTGGCTGTGGGATGTCTGATACATTCGGTACGTTCAGATGACGCTCGCATTCGTTGTCGTCTACCGAACAAGCAGTTTGTCGTGACGTCAGAATACTGCGCGCACGTCAGATAAAGAAAGTCAAAGATCAAGAGAAACCACCCAATCCGCCCTAAGACAAGAAACTGTGTGGGTGTGTGTTGTGTGTGTGTGTGTTGTGTGTGTGTGTGTGTGTGTGTGTGTGTGTGTTGTGTGTGTGTGTGTGTGTGTGTGTGTGTGTGTGTGTGTGTGTGTTGTGTGTTGTGTGTGTGTGGTTGTGTGTGTGTGTGTTCGTTCGTTCGTTCTTTGATTTAACGTCTTTTCACTATGAGTGATATTAGACGGACTCGTGTGTGTGTGTGTGTGTGTGTGTGTGTGTGTGTGTGTGTGTGTGTGTGGGTGTGTGTGTGTGTGTGTGTGTGTGTTGTGTGTGTGTGTGTGTGTGTGTGTTGGTGTAAAGCAGTCTGGCAGAGTGGAGCCCAAAAGATCAAAGTGCCCACTTGGAAAACAAGAAAAATCAGAGGTCTGGAGTCCATGTCCCAGGTAGCACAGTGTTTCCCTCCTTAACTACCTAGATCCTGAGTGGTGGCCTGGATGCTAGCCTTACGGATGAAACGTCACCGATGTCCCTTGTGTAGCATACATTTAAGCGCATGTGAAAGAAGGCATGACAACAAAAAATTTGTGACTTAAAAAACAAAATAACACAAATTCCACACTGAAAGGTGCACAAAAAATGCATGCACTCAGGAAAATAGAAATAGTGTAAGGCCATACAATGGCAACATGGTTTACCCAAAAGGAAGCAACCCGAATTCTAAGCAGAAATTTTCCGTTAAGACAAAAATAAGTAAACAAACTAGAAATAAAAAATATATTTTTAAAAGTAAGGGGGGGGGGGGGGCAATCGAATCCAGCAGACCATGATCTTCTAGCTGCAGACCAGACATTGCTATGCCTGCTTCAATAGAGCTTCAAACTGCCCCTTCACCAATCTACCTCTGTGGCCAAGAGGACCAGACAGCTGAACACTTACTGCAGCAATGTCGCCTCTACCACGTGAAGTGACAGTAGACATTGCCGACTACAGTTCCTCTATCCACCATACTTTTTTGTCAACAGGCAAGAATTGGGAAAGACACAGCCACAATCATCGCCAGCTGTGGTCTGGCCATATCGACGGCGAACAAAAGAAGAAAGGGAAGACTTTTCAATACAGTGCTGCTGTTTACAGACATGTTACATATAAGATGTCAGTGGTGCTGTCTCACACTCTTAAGTAGACACACGCCCACGCCAGTTAAAGCCACAGACTCTCAGCAAGGTCTGCAGAACTGATTACTATCAGGAACGACTGAATTAGTATTTAAACCTTTGACGCCCGCACCTATCCACCAACTACAAAAACTTAACCCTTTGATTCTCTCACCCTGTCCACCAGCTTCCTGCAGGAAGCTGGTGGATAGGGTGAGGGAATCAAAAGGTTAAGTTTTTGATTTGTTGGCATGGTTAGCAATGCAGGATGCTGGTGGACAGGGTACGGGTGCGGGAGTCAAAGGGTTATTAACGGAGTAATGCTGGGAAGAGAACCTTCTGAATACCACATTCTGTATTCACACGACTGACCGTCAAGCGATGTGGACACGCCTTCCGGAATTCAGAGTTTGTTCAAGACAGACTGACCACACTCGGACGATCACATGTACTCTCCACCCAAGTCTGATATTAATTATCTGATTGACTTCTTTGAGCCTGTGTAAACACCCAACGCGCTATAGCAAAGTCTTGAAGTGGAGAGGCGGGAGGAAGGGGATCTATGAAATACTAACATCACCAGTCTAGTTGGAGCATTAAGACATCAGCCAACAGGTCAGTTTTCATAGTGACAGCTGACATTGTACTCCAGACAGCAGATCTTGTATCCATGGTTCTACCAACAGAGACAGCCAGCCGAATAACACCTTGGTCATCACCAACAGTATGAACCCGTGACTCCTTGATTAGAGTCCAACGTGCTATCCACTTCGCTACGGGGACTTAAAAAAATCAAAAAAAAAACAATAACAACAAAAACAACAACAACCAAACAACTTCATGAACAATATGGAAGTCGAACTCAAAACCTCCATGTCATCAGCAAAGCGCTTTCACCAACTGGCTCAGCTAACGCACCATTTGCGATGTCATAAAGCAGCAAATCAATGCTAAAAATTAATGAGTTAATGAACTCCACTCCACCAAATGGCTTAAATTGAATACAGTATATCTTCGTATATAATCGCGCCACAGGACAAAAGACACTTCCTTAATGCAGCGTCCCGATGACTCTTCACAGAGTGAGGGAGAAGAGGTGAGAACTACAGAAAAACGCACAAATAGAATGAGGACACGCACCTAGTGAACAAAACACGAAAGGGACAAATTTTCAGCCGACTCGTTTTGTCAACCAAATACAAACAAAAAAACAAAAAAACAAAAAAAAAAACAGTACGTGGGGAAAAAACCCCACAGCACCAAGACCTGTATGCATGTGCGTACGTATGTATGTATGTATGTATGTATGTATATATACGCTTAGATTTATGTATGTATGTATGTATGTATGCATGTATACGCTCAGCTTAGATTTATGTATGTAAGTATGTAAGCATGTATGTATGCATGTATACGCTCAGCTTAGATTTATGTATGTAAGTATGTATGCATGTATGTATGCATGTATACGCTCATATGTATGTAGGTATGTATGCATGTATATGCTCAGCGCTTAGATTTGATTTTATCAAGATTTTGCGCTATATAAATAAAATATATTATTATTATTATTATTAAGACCTTAAGTTCCTCCTGCTCAACGCAACACGAAAGAAGCCTCGCTCCTGTATTTTCCCTCCACTTAAAAGATGTATGTCTTTATTCTCTCGTGTATTTAGTATATGCCTGATAAATACAAGTTCGCCTAAAATTTGCGTCTGTTTTCGTTCCCTATTAAATACATGTTTCCATTATATCTTTGCGTACTTCAGGTTCCTATCTGTGTGAACGCTGACAGTCACTTTGACTTCGATTTTTATAGCAGAAAAATAGCCAGTGAGGACGACAAAGAAAACTCAAAAGTTACAGTGACCGAGTACGGGTAACAGGGAATAACTGACACCGCCTAACAGTCTATCGCCTTACACTGCGCCATGTCCCCGCACGTGCAAATCCCGTCAGTGACGTCAGACGTATCAGTTCCTTCCGGTTAAAAACCACGTGCTTCCGAGTGAACATGGTGCACAGCGGAAACAGGGGATATGGAACCACCGTCTGGTGCACACTGCTACCCAGTGCTGAACTCTATCATGAAAGGAACACGGGTTGGGTGGGAGGGTGATGAGGGTGAACATGAAAGTATATCCAATAGAGACAGACAGACAGAGACAGTGTGTGTGTGTGTGTGTGTGTGTGTGTGTGTGTGTGTGTGTGTGTGTGTGTGTGTGTGTGCGTGCGTGCGTGCGTGCGTGCGTGCGTGCGTGCGTGCGTGCGTACGTGCGTGCGTGCGTACGTGCGTGCGTGCGTGCGTGAGCGCGCGTGCGTGCGTGTATGCGTGTGAAGAACTGAGAAGGGCGGAGGAGAGAGGTACAGAGACCACCCACCCACCCCATCCCGTAGGGGTACAGGGGCCTCTTTCAGTACAAATTGTATACCCACCTCCTGGGAATTCTGTGCTAGAAATTTCCTCTTTTTCTGTCACTCACTTTGTTTCTTTTGCCCTGTTCCTTTGCTTTCTGTCATTTCTTCTTATCATTTTCTGCCTCGCTGATCCATTTACCTGTATGTGATCAATAAAGTAGTGCGTACTTCCTCTAAGGATTGATAATTGGGTACCTGAATTAACTGCATTTTCGGATCTAGGGAAATGTGATGTGCGGAAGCAAAATTAGGTAATTCAGGCCCGTTCTTATGTCTTAAGTGTCATTAGTTGTGTTTAAATCTCTATTCAGGTATGTTTTTAGATCCCCTGTGTGATAAATTGGGCGGAGTGGTCAACGCCAGGGGCATCTCCTTAGATTATGTGCACGAATGCATTGATATGTGTACTTAATTTTCTTTTCCGCTTTTTGCTTTCCTCTTGAAGTACTGTGCATGTTTTGAAACGGTTAAGCTCTGACAAAAGTAACAATAAGATATGAAGACGCAGAAGACAGTCTATGACTGGAAAATGCCAGTGGATTTACACCTACGATGCTATTCATTCACACACACACACACACACACACACACACACACACACACACACCACACAGAGTCACACACACACACACACACACACAAACACACACACACACACACACACAAAGTCACTCACTTACACACACACACACACACACACTCTCTCTCTCTCTCTCACACACACACACACACACACACACACACACACACACACACACGCGCGCATACAGAGACACACACACACACAAACACACACACAAAGTCACTCACTTAAACACACACACACACACACTCTCACTCTATCTCTCTCACACACACACACACGCGCACACACACACACACACACACACACACACACACACACACACACACACACACACACACACACACATCATCTAGACAAGTTGCTTTTAGCTTTTAACATTTGTAATACCGCCGGTACCAGTTTATCAAAGGTCTCTTTAAGACAAGATCCTAAAATATTCATTCTCCACTTTTCAAAATGTCAATAAGAGCGCATCGTTTCGAAAGTGCGCACTTTGAGTTAGAATCTAATACGGAACGCACTTAAAAATCATGAATGAATACTCCCTTACATTTCTAACTCGCAATGGCTGGGAAGAAGAGAGGCAGACCGTAAATTGTTTTAATGTAACAGACCTCCGTTGCATGCAAATACATGGACCACTCTTTTTGTTGTGTTTTTCTACTTTTTATTTAAGTGCTGCAGGTGTCCTTTCTCATTGCCTCTTTTACTCTCCGTCTTTTTACTCCTTCCAACTTTATTATTTATCTTTCTGCCGCACTCCTGTTTTCAATGCATTTCCCGCATACTACGGTTGTCAGATATATTATAAATATCATCAGTCGTAAAATACAGTTTACAGCCCATGAAATGCTCTCTCTCTCTCTCTCTCTCTCTCGGGGGGTGAGCTGATGTCGAAAGTTGGAGTGGCTGCCGGAAGTTTTCTCTGTCGGCTTTTTCTTGGATATCTTTGTTTTGGTGGACTTTGTGGAGGTATAGATAGACAAGTGCTTGTGTGATGTTGGTGGCGACGTGCTGATGTGAACTTGTGATTTGGTGTGCCCTGGTTTCAGTGTACCAGTCAAAGTACTTTTGTGACTGTTGTTATAGGCGGTGTATATGTATATCTGTAGTCTGTTCCTACCGCACGTCAAAAAGTACCCACAGAGAAAAAAAAAACACCAAATTTTGCTAGTTACCATTAGTAACCAACTTAGAGACTTCAAAAAGTAGTGACTGCTACTAAGGATGCCTTCTGCTGCACTGGAGTTTCGTGGCCGTTGTGGTTCCTTTTTGTGGGTCTTCATTGGTTTCATGACCAAACGTGCCAAATTTAAGCTAGCCATGAGAATTCGTGTGCTAAGAGTTCGGACTCGGGCTGCCGGTATCATGGTCGGTTTTGTCCTCCTGACGTTTTTCTACGGTGATCTCCTGCTGAGGTCAGGGGACATTGAGGCGAACCCTGGGCCTTCAAAAGCAAATCCCCTGAGGCAGACTCGCATCAACAGTGACAGTTCCTGCCGCCGTGCAAGTTCAGACCGCTCTGTGACGCATGACCATGACCCAAGCTCGTCCTCACCAGGTTTGGACTGTAACAATCCTGTACTCCAGAATATTACGCAGATGTTGACAAACCTGGACAGTAAGTTTGACGGCATGAAAAATGATCTTGCAGATGTGAAGGACTCTGTAAGCGGTCTCAAAGAGGATGTCCAAGAGTTAAAAGAATCTGTGTGTGACCTTCATGCGGAAAATGATGCACTTAGAAAAGAGAACTCTAAACTGAATGAACGGTTGATGTTTATGGAAAGAATGGTTGATGATCTGGAGGGGCGTTCCAAGAGAAATAACTTGATTTTCTATGGTGTGCCTAGGAGAGAGGGAGAGACGAGAGATGAGTGTGAGAATGCTGTAAAGGAAATACTAACCGATCTGGATCTGCCACACACCGTGGAATTTGATAGACTCCATAGATTAAATAACAAGCCTAACTCACCAATTATTGGTAGATGCACATTTTACAAAGACAAGGAAGGTATTATGAAAGCCAAAAAGAACCTGAAAGATAGCACCATTTTCATCGGCCAGGACTTTACCCAAAGAGTTCGTGATGTCCGCAAGAAACTGGGGCCGCATCTAAAGGCAGCTAGAGACAGTGGTAAAAGGGCTACCATGGTGTTTGATCACCTGCTCATTGAAGGGAAGAAGTTTTTTTTCAATGACGAAGATCAGCTGCAGGAGATAAAATAGTGGTATGGCCGGCCTGTAAGAAAGAAATGTATACAGTCAACCTCTGATAATTCGTACCCACGGTCATTTTTTAAGAGGGGTTATTCCTTGCCCATAACACCACCTTCTAATCCTATAACTGCACGTGCCGAGATAGATGTATCTAGGACAGAGTGTGAAGCCCGTGATTTGGCGTCAGCAGTTAAGCCTGGAAAGCAGTGCTGTATTTTGGTTGTGAGAGGGAGGGTGGGGAAAATATGAATGACAGTGGTGGTGTCCAGAGTGGGAGTGTGAATGAAAGTGAGAATAGAGGTAGGGGGTCTGTGTGTGAGGGTGGAGGTGAGGGTGCGGGTGAACGTAGTATTAATGATAAGAGTATGCCTGGCAAGGGTGATAAATTAAAAAGTAGTGTCGGTTCTGTTTCGTTTCTTCACTGGAATGTAGAAGGTCTTTTGTACAAACTGACAGATAAAGATTTTTTATCATATGTTTTGCTCCTTTGATTTTGTTTGTCTGGTCGAAACATTTATGGAAAATGTAGACACAAGTGTGTTTCCTTCTCATGCAGTTTTTTGTAAACCAGCATTAAAGCTTTCAAAGCAAGGAAGGAGATCGGGTGGGGTGATATGTTTGATTAGAAAGGAGTTGGTTCCTTTTGTTTCTGAACTCACATGTGACCATGACAATATTCTTTGTTTTCTTCTTGATAAAACTCTTTTTGGTTTTGAAAAAGATGTTCTTTATATTTGTGTATATGTTCCTCCTGTCAATTCTCCATATTATTTAACAAATGAAGTTGAAAATGGAATTATATATCTTGAAGATGCTGTGGCTGACAAAGTGCTGGTTGACGAAAATGTAAATATTATTCTGTGTGGAGATTTGAATGGCAGAACAGCAGATCTATGCCCAGTTACTGATGATGATTATGACATTTCTGTTTTTAGAAATGATCACGATGATGTAAATATTACAAGAAAATCAGAAGATTTAGTTCTGAATGCATTTGGAAAATTGATTTTGGATTTCTGTGACGCTTTTCGATTGTTGATTATGAATGGTGTATGTAATGGTGACCCTTATGGTCGTTTCACATACATATCAGATAATGGAAATAGCGTCAATGACTATTTTTTAGTCTCAGAAGATCTTTTTTCTACTATTCAAGATTGCTGTCTTTTTACTGTTTCAGAGCGGATTGAATCTGACCACCAACCTTTAGAATATTGTTTTGATGTATACAGTAATGTCACAGGCAAACAACACAATGAAACAAACAACAAACAAATGTTTATTGAGAAATTTGTATGGAATGATGTGTATGCACAACAATATTTTGATAACATGCTTTCTATTGAGACCAGAGAGAGAATCAGCTATGCTAAAAACCTGATAGATGAGGATATAAACAGTGCGTTACTTGCATTTGTTGATTGTGTACAGCAACAGGCTAACTGTATGAAAAAGAAAATCTATATGAATAAAAGACGCTCTGAAGAATGGTTTGATGTGGAATGCAAAACTGCTAAACGTAATGTCAGAAAGCTTCTCAGGGTGTTCTATAAGTCAAAAGATAAGAAGACAGATGGCAGTAGGTACTGTAAAGCTAGAAGAGAATACAAAAACTTATTACTAAGAAAGAAAAAAGAGTATAATAATGCCATGTTAGAAAAATTGAACTCGTCTGTCAATGATCAGAAAGAATTCTGGCAAAACATGAATAAGATATGTAGAAAAAGAGTGTATCAGTCTAATGATATTACAGTTAATGATTGGTTTAGCCATTTCAAAAGTGTACTTGAGAAACGTTCTATTGACAGCAGTGATGACCCTTTACCAGAACTAAATAATGATTCTGATAGTGCTGCTGATAATCTTGCGAAGGAAGGTCAGCATTCCTTACGTGTGAATGGAGAAAGTGTTTCTGATGATTGTTTTTTTAACTCTCCTATCTCAAAGGAAGAAGTTTTGTTCTCAATAAGAAAACTAAAGAATGGTAAGTCGTCTGGACCAGATGGTATTATTGGTGAACTTTTAAAAAATGCTGGTGATGATGTAATTGATTTTTGGTTAAAATATTTCAATAAGTTGTTTGACACTGGACAATATCCTGACAATTGGAAAGAATCTATAATCATTCCACTTTTTAAAAAGGGAGGTGTAAATTATCCGAATAACTATAGAGGAATATCATTAACAGATATTAGTAGTAAGATGTATGGTTCTATAATTAATGCCAGACTACAAAAATGGATTAATATAAATAACATTACTGGTGAACATCAAGCTGGTTTTAAAGAAAAGTATTCAACAGTAGATCATATATTTACTTTGCTGGCAATGATTCAGAAACAGTTCTCATTGAATAGAAAATTGTATGTAGCATTTATAGATTTTGAAAAGGCCTTTGATACTGTTTCAAGGAATCTATTATGGCCTGTGTTACTGAAGAATGATATCCAGGGAAAAAAATATATAGATGTATTAAAAGTATGTATGATGTAGTGAAAGCTAGAGTAAGATGTGGTACAGAATTTACGGGATATATAGACTGTATTAAGGGGGTTAAACAAGGGGACGTTTGTAGTCCCATACTTTTTTCTCTATTTATCATTGAGCTTGCTTTGGAGGTAATCAATAACGGTAGACATGGGGCACACTTAAATGTTGATTTTATTGAACTATTTATTTTGTTGTTTGCCGATGACATAATTTTGTTATCAGAAACTGTCATTGGGCTGCAGAACCAGTTGAATAACCTTTGTAAAGCTGCTTGTCGACTGCAACTTAAAGTTAACATGAATAAGAGTAATATTGTGGTTTTTAGAAAAGGTGGATTTTTGTCTAGTAGTGAGAAATGGGTTTACAATGGTAAGGAGATGAGCGTTGTTAACACATATAAGTATCTCGGTTTGTATTTTTCTACAAAACTTAGTTTTAGTCATACTTGTCGGGATTTAGCAAGAAAAGGGAAACGGGCTACTATAATTATCCTTAGTAAATTATATCGATTAAATTGTAATTCTCTTAAATTGTTTTTGAAGTTATTTGATAAACAAGTTCAACCGATACTGTTATATGGTGCTGAAATTTGGGGGTTGGATGGAGCATCATTGGAAATTGAAAGAGTACATTTGTACATGCTGAAAAAATGTTTAGGGGTAAGCATTAAAACACCAAACGATCTTGTTTATGGAGAATTAGGTCGATTTCCTTTGACAGTTAGTGCCTGTGTATGTTGTGTTAGATATTGGTTAAAATTAATTAGTATGGATGAGTACAGATTACCATATAAGGCCTACAAAATGCTTTTGAATCTATCAAATAGAGGGAAAATAAACTGGGTATCAAAAGTACGTGATATTTTGAGTGTACATGGATTTCAGTATGTTTGGGAAAATCACGGTGTTGGTTGTACTCGTGCCTTTCTAAGTGAATTTAAACAGAGACTCGTTGATTGTAGATGGCAGAAATGGAATGAGCATATAAACAATAGTGATAGGTTCAGTCAATATCGAAAATTTAAGACAATGTATGGTCTTGAGTCATATCTTCTTCTAGATTTGAATAGATTTATACGATATGTGGTAACTCAATTTAGATTTGGAATGTCTAGTTTATATAATCATCGACTAAGGCATAAAAGAATTGATTTGAATGAGCTAGATTGTCCAATGTGTAAACTTGTTTTGGAAAACGATGTCCATTTTGTATTACAGTGCCCTGCTTTTGATGATTTAAGGCAATGTCTGATCCCATCAAAATATTGTAACAAACCATGTGACTTTTCTTTGACATTGTTACTTGCATCAAAAAATTAACTTGTAATGAAGAACTTAGCCATTTTTATATTTAAAGCACTCAATAGAAGGGAAATAGCACTATCATAATATATATCTGAGACATAGTATTTGATCAAAACTATTCTATTTTTTTCATTTTACACATTGTAAATCTATGATAGGAACCAATAATTCTGATAATGTTATAAATATATTGGTTACACGGTATTGCTTACACGATTAATGTGAGACTGTAAGGTCGAGATGACAATTATAAACACTTTTCTTGAAACTGAGTGTATAGAAATTATATTGATTGCTGTTCTTTGTATGTTCACACCCCTTCAAAAAGGGGCTATGGCCTTATATTGAATAAAATTCGTGATTCGTGATTCGTGATTCTCTCTCTCTCTCTCTCTCACACACACACACACACACACACTATATGTTTTTAACCTGGAAGCTTCTGAAAGGTCCAATGAGCCTAAACGCACAGGATCAGAGGGGCAGCTTCAAGCTTCAAGAATGATGGTCAGTGAGCACGACAATGTGTCAAATTGCTAAGGGTGTGAGGGGACAACTCTACAACTCCGCTTACAGTTACGCTACAGTTACCTATTGCGTGCAGAGAAGGTCAACGGAAGGGGCGGATTTCCTGAAGCGCCATCAAATCCACCTCTCTCTCTCTCTCTCTCTCTCTCTCTCTCTCTCTCTCTCTCTCTCACACACACACACACACACACACACACACACACACACACAAAAACACACACACACACACACACACACACACACACACACACGATGCACAGGTGGTCCTTGACGAGGGGGATCGACTGACCTATACAGGCTTACATTATTACTATACTGATCTAATTGAAATAACCTTGTTACCACGGGTAAACATAATTATCAGCATGATCAAATCTGATGGTATAAGGGGGAAACGTGAAATGAACATGGTAACAAAAACATTGCTCTATATTTTGCCTCTCGTCTGTTCTTTTTAGTATTTCTATATCATTTGTTTTCCAGATGTTGATTCTTCCCCTTGCATTTTAACATTTCGATGTTATCCTGTAGATGATATTGTACATTGCAACGAAAAAAAAGATGTTTAAAGATAAAAGCATAAAAAGTAACACAAAGTCCCAGAATTCCTTATTCCTTGTTTTACCTTTACTGGATGATGTAGATAAAACTATTAATAAAACAATATTTTGATTTCAAGCCCGGTGAGTACAATTCCCCACCATACCCACCATCTTGTTTGTAGTCAACCATTCTTCTAAATTCCAAATCAAATAAACCAACAAACAAAACCTAATCAACACAAACCAACCTTACCTAAAACAAAATCATCACCCTAAGTTTTCATTTCAAACTCAATTTTAGTCCTCGTCCATTCGCAATGTTCCATCTCCTACCCCCCCCCCCCCCCCCCCCCCCCCCCCACTGTTCACGTTTCCCAAGCGTCCCTGGAAGAAGACAGATTTCTTTGAACGTCCAAATGAACATGCGCACTAGCTCCGTTCCCGGGAAACCTGACCCTAATTGCAGGCCCCTTCAACCATCCAGAAAATGACGCACCCATTATCGGAATCATCCAAAGATTTTACCTTTTTCATCCTACCCTTACTCTCCTCCCTCCTCCCTCCCCCATTTATTTCACCCTCACCCGCCCTCCACTTCTCTGTTCGGTTCTCTCCCCTTCCCCCTTCCCTCTCTTCTTTCCAACGAAACGAAAAACGTCTTTTTTGTTTCCTGGTAACAGTGGAGGTCGTTAACATTTTCAGGTCCAGTTTGACATGCCGTTTCCTGAGGGCATGTTCTGCTGGTTAGAGCTTCACGTTGGGGAATCTCATTCCTTGGGATGAGGATTAGACCTGGACCAAACTCTTGAGGACTTGTGGAATGATGACGACGATGATGACGACGGTGATGATGATGATGATTATGATGATGATGAGTAGAAGAAGATGAAAGAAGAACGAAAAAAGAAAGAAAGAAAGAAAGAAAGAAGAAGAAGAAAGAAGAAGAAGAACGACGAGGACGAACTCTGAAATATACAAAACATCAAAAATCATTTTGTTTGAAGGCGAATCGTCAAGAGAGAGCTAGTTATCATGTTATCACTACGAATTTCCGGTACCGAGTCATAAGTCCACTTGGGGGCACAGAGCCCCAATTTAATAACAAGATAATTGCGAAGGTATGAATAAGTCCTATAGTTCCCCACACAGTCTGTTGTTGCAGCACGTACAAGGTAACGAATTAACTTATCACCGAGTTCAAGCAAACATTTTGGTTCGTTTGCGGCCCATCTTAATGCTCCAATAATTCTGGTGAAGTAGGGAAATGTCTGATAGGCCCAATCAAATATCCACCCACCCACCCTTTTCAAGACATGGCCAGCGTATTAGTCCCTCCACCCCACCCCACCCTCCAGGATCAAGGAGTTTGACAGACAATTGCTTGCAGTTAATGGTGAAGAACATATACAATTGTCTGACTGCCTTGATTTCTTTCGGAATAAACTCCACACTTAAGCATTTGGTTTTTGCAACGCCAGTCACAGGGCATTGAGTTCAGCGTCGTCTATTCCCCCTAAGAGTCGACAGAACTAAACCCCAGTACGATTATATGAAATTATTGTCCGAAATTAGTGTCTTTAAGAGAGGCACAAATTTTCAGCCGACTTGTCGTTTTCAAGTATGCGTGCGTGCGTGCGTGCGTGCGTGCGTGCGGCTGCGTACAGATAGAGAGAGAGAGACAGACAGACAGAGACAGACGACAGACACACACACACACACACACACACAACACAACACACACAACACACACACACACACAACAACACACACACACAACAACAACACACAGCAAAATAATGAAACAAACTGAAAAGATTTAGAACAAAAACAACAGATCCACTAATTTCCATGGAGTTAAAAATATGTTTTAAAAAGACAAAGACACACATCGACTTTCTCCCTATCAGACATCAGCCAGATGTACAACATATGAAATCCCCAATATACACGATATTTCCTTGCGCTACAGATCATTTACTGACCAAAACAAATGAGGCGCAATTCCTTAACAATTTCTTTGTGGTAATAGTCTGATGATGAACGTCTTTGCTCTGTCGTTTTCTCCTGAATCCGGTGAACGATTCTCTTTGTTGTCTCTCGTGTCTTCTTTTTACTCTGTTTCTTAATATTTACTTTTATTTCATTGCATGTTTTTCTAAGTGTTTTAACTTAACTGAAAGTTTTGACAATGTTTTGTTATTGTAAAGTACGAACGAACATAACTCAGACAGGCACTGTTTCCACCATTAGTATGAAACGTTAAAACTATTGTTGTTGTTGTAGTAGTAGTATTAATAGGAAGTAGTAGTAGTAGTACCACAACCATTGTTGTTGTTGTTGTTGTTGTTGTTGTTTGTTGTTGATGATGATGATGATGGTGATGAAGAAGATGATAACGATGATAACGTTGTTATTATCATTGTTTGTTGTTGTTGTTGTTGTTGTTGTTGTTGTTGTCGCTTCTTTCTTTCTTTCTTTCTTTCCTCTCCCTCCTCTCCTCCTCCTTCCTTCTCTCTCTTCTTCTTCTCTTCTCCTTCTCCTTCTTCTTCTTCTCTTCTTCTCCTTTCTCTCTTCTTCTTTTTCTCTTCTTCTCCTTCTTCTCTTCTTCTTCTTCTCCTCTTTCTTCTTCCTTTCTTCTTCTCCTTCTTCTTCTCTCTTCTCCTTCTTCTTCTTCTCCTTCTCCTTCTTCTTTCTTCTCCTTCTTCTTCTCATCTTCTCTTCTCCTTCTTCTCCTTCTCCTTCTCCTTCTTCCCCTCTTCTTCTCCTTCTCCTTCTTCTCTCCTTCTCCTTCTTCTCCTCTCCTTCTCCTTCTTCTCCTTCTTCTTCTTCTTCTCCTTCTCCTTCTTCTTCTCTTCTTCTTCTTCTCTTCTCATCTTCTCCTTCTTCTCCTTCTCCTTCTTCTCCTTCTCTTCTCTTCTTCTCTTCTTCTTCTTTCCTTCTCCTTCTCTCCTTCTCCTTCTTCTTCTTCTTCTTCTTCTTGCTGCTGCAGCTGCTGCTTCGTCGTCGTCCTCGTCATCATCATCTTCATTATAACGTTCGCTTGACAAAACACGTTTATCCTCACTCTACTCTCCAAAAAAAAAAATTTTAATTTCAAAAGGAAAGGGAGAATGACATCAAACTTGACCATTTTTTGAGATTTTCTTCCAAAACTTTCATTTCATAAACCTGGAACTTTCCTTCCTCCTCCAGACTGAGTGTTGCATTTACAGTGCTTCAACAAGAATGGGCGCCTGGGGCCAGACAAGACAGACAAGACAGAGAGACAGAGGAGAGAGAGGAGAGAGAGGAGAGAGAGAGAGTCTGGCAGATAGAGGAAGAGGAGAGACGACAAAGAAGGGAAAACTGAAAAAAGAAAGAAAGAAAGAAAGAAAGAAAAAGAGGGAGAGAGAAAGGAAGAGGAGGGGAGAGAGGAGAAAGGAGAGAGAGAGGAAAGGAGAGAGAGAGAGGAAAGGAGAGAGAGAGGAAAGGAGAGAGGAGGGCAAAGAGTGAGAGAGACACAGAGAAGAGAGAGAGAGACGGAGAGAGAGAGAGAGAGGAACACAAAGAAGAAGAGACACAGATAAAGGAAGAGACAGAGATAAAGGGTAAGAGAGAGAGAGAGAGGGGGGGAGAGATACAGAGACAGAGAAAGTCAGAGACAGACAGACATTGATAAGGACAGAGACAGACTGTAGACACACAGACAGAAACAGAGACAAGAGAGAGAGACAAGAGAGAGGAAAGAAGAGACAAAAAGAAGAAAAATAGAAAGAAGAAAAAGAGGAAGTAAAGACAGAAAGAAGAAGAGACAAAGCTGTCAACACATCCGTCAAGGGAAAGCACCAACTGCACTGTCTGACGTCATCTGTCTCCGCCCACAGCCCACGACCAACCCATTTGCTTTCAGTTCTGCAACGTGCCTACCCATTCCTGACATCATCTGCACAATACTGAAATTGAACTAAAAACATCTGGCGCCAGGAACTCTCCTCCCTCTCTCATTATTTCTCTCCCCATCCATCCATCCATCCATCCATCCCCCTCTCCTCTCTCTCTCTCCTCTCTCTCTCTCTCTCTCTCTCCTCTCTCTCTCTCTCTCTCTCTCCTCTCTCTCTTCTCTCTCTCTCTCTCTCTCGTGTATAGAATAGCAACGGCAAGTTTGAAAAATGGCTTCTAGCCAATAGCTTTTACCGTTGGAAAATAAAGCATCATTGTCATTGTCATTGTCATTGTCTTCTCTCTCTCTCTCCCTCTCCCTTTACAAGGCTATGATTTCTGTCTTGAAATTTTGTGGATTGTGACCTACTGTTCTGGAGTGGTTCAAGTCATATGTTTCTTGTCGAACTCTAGTCTGTTACTGATGATATTGTCCTTTTGTCCATATCAGTTGTAGGTTTACAGAAACAACTGAACAATGCTGTATGTTGTAGCAACGAGACTGGAAGTAAAACACAATATGAGAGAAAACTGACGACGTTGTTTTTCGATAGGGTGGTTATTAAGCTGACAACGAAAAATGTTTATGCTTATAATATCCTGGTATACAAATTTTCATGAAGACAGTATCAGTGTTAATATGAAGACTTAGTCGTCGTCGTCCCGTCCCCATCCCATTCTCTCCCTCCCCACCCCACCCCACCCCCACCCCGTGGGTATACTGGGGTCTCTTTCAGTATAAGCAGTATCCCCTCCTGAAGAAAATTCTGTGCTAGAAATAAATCCTCTTTTATGTCACTCTCTTTGTTGTTGTTGTTTTTGTTTTGTTGGTTTTTGTTTTGTTTTTTGCCTGGTTCCTTTGTTTTCTGTCATTTCTTCATATCATTTTCTGCCTTGCTGGTCCATTAACCCTTTGACTCCCGCACCCTGTCCACCAGCATTCTGCATTGCCATCCATGCTAGCAAAGCAAAAACTTGACCCTTTGACTCCCTCACCCTATCCACCAGCTTCCTGTAGGAAGCTGATGGATAGGGTGAGGGAGTCAAAGGGTTTTAAGTTTTTGCAGTCGGTGGATAGGATGCGGAAGTCAGAGGGTTAACCTGTATGCGGTCGATAAAGTCTTGTGCACTTTTTCTTAGGATTAGTAACTGGGTACATGTATTAAGTGCATTTTTTGGCTCTAGGGAAAATCGATATGCGGAAGCAATTTTAGGTAATTAGGCCCGTTTTTTATATATGTTTTAGAGTCCTTAGATATGTTATAATGTGAATTCAGGTGTGTTTAAATCCCTTGTATGATAAATTGGACGGAGTGGTCAACCCCACAGGCATGTCCTTAGATTATGTACGCGAATGCATTCATATGTGTACTTAATTTTCTTCTCCCTCCCCTCCCCCCAACCTTTGTTAAAGTAATGTGTATGTTTTAAAACGGTTATAGTCCTGATATTGCTCTACGCAGCCGGCTGGTTTTAACCCTCTAACTCCCGCACTCTATCCACCAACTGCAAAATCTTCACCCTTTGACTCCCTCACCCTATCCACCAGCTTCCTTTCAGAAGTTGGTGGATAGGGTGAGCTGAGGGAGTCAAAGCTGGTGGATATGGCGAAGGAGTCAAAGGGTTAAGTTTTTGCTTTGCTAGCATAGTTGACAGTGAAGGATGCCGGTAGAGAGGGTGCAGGAGTCAAAGGGTTAAGTATTATCGTGATCAATGTAAATCAATCAAAGAACATAACTCTTCAGAGTCACATAGGAATTATCTCCCATGTTAAAGAACTCAAATCTAACACAGTTTGCGCTACTCATTCAGCTAGCATAGAAGGCAGATACAAAGTACAAATACAACCGTAAGCTCAGAACACTCCTAATGTGATCAATGTAAATTTGAATTTACTTCACACACTGATGTGAACACGTAATGACACCTTTCTCTTTAATCTTGATATGTAGTTCAAGGCATTAGGTATCGTCATACCGTGGCCTTATACCTGACTTATTAACTACGTTCGCTTTTCTGTGTAAAATGTTCATGAGTAATGTTATATATACCTACAACCGTCTTCAATAAAATGCCCAGGTCTATACTGAATAAATTACATTCTCTCTCTCTCTCCTCTCTCTCTCTCTCTCTCTCTCTCCTCTCTCTCTCTCTCTCTCTCTCTCTCTTCTTCAACTTTTTGTTCAACTTTTTAAATTAATGTACGTTTATCTCCAGTGAAGATGTTACGTTATATTGTTTTGTTTTTTTTGTTTGTTTTTCTGGATTTGGGTCTTCCTCTTATATGACTAATTATGTCAGGTGGTTAACTATTTAACTTTTTGTTCAACTTTTTAAATTAATGTCAGTTTATATTCAGTGAAGATATCACTTTATACTGTTCTTATGTTTATTTGGCGGATTTGGGTCTTCCTCTTACATATATGACTAATTACGTTGGGTGGTCAACTGTTTCTTCAACTTTTGTTCAACATTTTGTTCAACTTTTTCCGTTCAATTTTTTCTTCATCTTTAGGGAAAAAATTCAAATGGATGTATTGTCAGCCATGACTATATTTATAAATCTTTGTTTCGAGAAAACGTCGCCGAAAAATTTAATGACTTTGTTTTATGCTCCTTGCCACAAGGACAAAAATGTCAATGGCAATAAACCATTTTCAGTATTTCAGTTTTCAGTTTCTCTCTCTCTCTCTCTCTCTCTCTCTCTCTCTCTCTCTCTCTCTCTCTCTCTCTCTCTCTCTCTCTCTCTCTCTCTCTCTCTCTCTGTAGTCTGAACGAATCGGAGGTTATCATGTATTAATAATACCATAATTATACACAGTCAAAGCATCAAAGCACCGCATTTTCACTAAATGGGAGGCTACCTTGATCTAAATACAAAATTTACAGTATCAAAGGAAAGATAACCGCTCAACATACGTGAACAGGAGCGCCGAAGGATCATTCAGCTGTCTCTCCAACCTTTTGACTTCCTAACCCTATCCACCAGCTTCCTGCGTCATTATCACCGATGATGGCAACGCAAAAAATGTTAACCTTTTTACTCCCTGTGAATGAGAGTGAAAGGTTGTTTGTTTTTTTTTGTTTTTTTTTCAAATGGTGGATAGAGTGACACGGTGGTAAGTCCTTGCAGCTGGTGGGCACGATAAGGGAGTAAAAGGGTTAAGATTTTGCAGCTGGTAAATAGGTAAGGGAGTAAATGGGTTAAAAGTTTATGCGTTCGCCGAGCTGTTTGTTTTCCCTTTAGTGAGCAGGTTAAACAGACTAATTCTGCTTACATCTCAGTATCTCTTACAAGGTAGCAGGAACGGACTGAACTGGACTGGATGTCATAGTGGAACTTCTCCATGTGGAAGAGGGTTCCGGAAAAAAAACCATGTCGCCACGGTCCGGTGCCACCTTTTCTTTGTTCTACTTTGTTTAAGATGCCTTCGTTTACTTATGAAAGTAGATTTTTCTACAGAATTTCGCCAATAACAACTAACTCCTCCTTTGTTGTCGTGGGATCTTTAACATAAGCTATAAATGCATGCTGTTACACAGAACCTCCGTTTTTCATCTCACGCGAAAGACTACCACCCAAGATCTATTAGAGGATGAAGTTAAAATCCCACTCTGACCTAAGACCGCGCGCGCGCGCGCGCGTGTGTGTGTGTGTGTGAGTGTGTGTGTGTATGTGTGTGTGTGTGTGTGTGTGTGTGTGTGTGCGTGGTGGTGTGTGGTTGTGTGCGTGTGTGCGGGGGTGGGAGCTTATGCGTGCATGTGTGTATGTATGTATCGCGTGTGTGTGGTTTAAGTTTTTCGTTTGTATCTTTGTCAGTTTGACTTAAATGTGACATTACCTACAACAACAAAAACGTAAACACAACAAACAAACACGAAGAATAAAAAAGAAGACACAAAGGAAAACTGAAGGAAGAAACAAACAATACTATGGCACAAGACACAAGACAGTCACGCACACCAATACATACAAACACAGCATCATACGGTCAGTACAACACAGTCAAGCACACCAATACGTACACACACAGCATCACACGGTCAGTACAACACAGTCAAGCATACCAATACAAACACAGTATCAACGGTCAGTAACAAGACAGTCAAGCACAACCAATACGTACACACACAGCATCATACGGTCAGTACAACACAGTCAGGCACACAAATACGTACACACACAGTATCATACGGTCAGTACAAGACAGTCAAGCATACCAATACAAACAAGCATCACACGGTCAGTACAAGACAGTCAAGCACACCAATACAAACACAGCATCATACAGTCAGTACAAGACAGTCAAGCACACCAATACATACACACACAGCATCATACAGTCAGTACAAGACAGTCAAGCACACCAATACGTACAAACACAGCATCATACGGTCAATACAAGACAGACAAGCACACCAATATGTACAAACACAGCATCATACAGTCAGTACAAGACAGTCAAGCATACCAATACAAACACACCATCATACGGTCAGTACAAGACAGTCAAGCACACCAATATGTACAAACACAGCATCATACAGTCAGTACAAGACAGTCAAGCATACCAATACAAACACAGCATCATACAGTCAGTACAACACAGTCAAGCACACCAATACGTACACACACAGCATCATACAGTCAGTACAAGACAGTCAAGCACACCAATACAAACACACACCATCATACGGTCAGTACAAGACAGTCAAGCACACCAATACGTACAAACACAGCATCATACAGTCAGTACAAGACAGACAAGCACACCAATACGTACAAACACAGCATCATACAGTCAGTACAAGACAGTCAAGCACACCAATACGTACACAACACAGCATCACCGAGTCAGTACAAGACAGTCAAGCACACCAATACGTACAAACACAGCATCACACAGTCAGTACAAGACAGTCAAGCACACCAATACAAACACAGCATCATACAGTCACTACAAGACAGTCAAGCACACCAATACGTACAAACACAGCATCACACAGTCAGTACAAGACAGTCAAGCACATCAATACGTACAAACACAGCATCATACGGTCAGTACAAGACAGTCAAGCACACCAATACGTACAAACACAGCATCATACGGTCAGTACAAGACAGTCAAGCACACCAATACAAACACAGCATCACACAGTCAGTACAAGACAGTCAAGCACATCAATACGTATAAACACAGCATCATACGGTCAGTACAAGACAGTCAAGCACACCAATACAAACACAGCATCACACAGTCAGTACAAGACAGTCAAGCACATCAATACGTATAAACACAGCATCATACGGTCAGTACAAGACAGTCAATCACACCAATACAAACACAGCATCACACGGTCAGTACCAGACAGTCAAGCACACCAATACGTACAAACACAGCATCACACAGTCAGTACAAGACAGTCAAGCACACCAATACGTACAAACACAGCATCACACAGTCAGTACAAGACAGTGAAGCACATCAATACGTACAAACACAGCATCATACGGTCAGTACAAGACAGTCAAGCACACCAATACGTACAAACACAGCATCATACGGTCAGTACAAGACAGTCAATCACACCAATACAAACACAGCATCACACAGTCAGTACAAGACAGTCAAGCACATCAATACGTATAAACACAGCATCATACAGGTCAGGTAAAAACAAACAGACAGTCATATCAACACCAACATACAAACACACACAGCACACGTCGTCAGCAGTACCTCAGACAGTACCAAGCACAACACCAACCAAACGTACAAAACACAGCATCACACAGTCAGTACAAGACAGTCAAGCACACCAATACGTACAAAACACAGCATCATACAGTCAGTACAAGACAGTCAAGCACACCAATACAAACACAGCATCATACAGTCAGTACAAGACAGTCAAGCACACCAATACGTACATACACAGCATCATACAGTCAGTACAAGACAGTCAAGCACACCAATACGTACAACACAGCATCATACGGTCAGTACAAGACAGACAAGCACACCAATACGTACAAACACAGCATCATACAGTCAGTACAAGACAGACAAGCACACCAATACAAACACAGCATCATACAGTCAGTACAAGACAGTCAAGCACACCAATACAACACAGCATCATACGGTCAGTACAAGACAGTCAAGTACACCAATACAAACACAGCATCATACAGTCAGTACAAGACAGTCAAGTACACCAATACAAATCACAGCATCATACGGTCAGTACAAGACAGACAAGCACACCAATACGTACAAACACAGCATCATACGGTCAGTACAAGACAGTCAAGCACACCAATACAAACACAGCATCATACGGTCAGTACAAGACAGTCAATCACAACACACATCTACGCGTACAAACAGCAGCACCAATACGCATACGTCAGTACAAGACAGTCAAGCACACCAATACAAACACAGCATCATACGTCAGTACAAGACAGACAAGCACACCAATACAAACACAGCATCATACACGGTCAGTACAAGACAGACAAGCACACCAATACAAACACAGCATCATACGGTCAGTACAAAGACAGTCCATACAACACACCATATCATACAAAACACAAGCAACATACATAACCGGCTCGGTACAAGACAGACAAGCACACCAATACAAACACAGCATCATACAGTCAGTACAAGACAGTCAAGCACACCAATACATACACACACAGCATCATACGGTCAGTACAGGACAGTCATGCACACCAATACAAACACAGCATCATACGGTCAGTACAAGACAGACAAGCACACCAATACAAACACAGCATCATACGTCAGTACAAGACAGACAAGCACACCAATACAAACACAGCATCATACGGTCAGTACAAGACAGACAAGCACACCAATACAAACACAGCATCATACGGTCAGTACAAGACAGTCAAGCACACCAATACGTACAAACACAGCATCATACGGTCAGTACAAGACAGACAAGCACACCAATACAAACACAGCATCATACAGTCAGTACAAGACAGTCAAGCACACCAATACATACACACACGCATCATACGGTCAGTACAAGACAGTCAAGCACACCAATACAAACACAGCATCATACGGTCAGTACAAGACAAGTCAAGCACACCAATACAAACACAGCATCATACGGTCAGTACAAGACAGACAAGCACCACCAATACAAACACAGCATCATACAGTCAGTACAAGACAGACAAGCACACCAATACACAAAACAGCATCATACGGTCAGTACAAGACAGACAAGCACACCAATACAAACACAGCATCATACGGTCAGTACAAGACAGTCAAGCACACCAATAATACACACACAGCATCATACGGTCAGTACAAGACAGTCAAGCACACCAATACGTACAAACACAGCATCATACAGTCAGTACAAACAGTCAAGCACACCAATATACAAACACAGCATCACACGGGCAGTACAAGACAGTCAAGCACACCATAATACAAACACAGCATCATACGGTCAGTACAAGACAGTCAAGCACACCAATACAAACACAGCACATACGGTAGTACAAGACAGTCAAACACACCAATACTACAAACACAGCATCATACGGTCAGTACAAGACAGACAAGCACACCAATACAACACACAGCATCATACGGTCAGTACAAGACAGTCAACACACCATACGTACAAACACAGCATCATACGGTCAGTACAAGACAGTCAAACACACCAATCGTACAAACACAGCATCATACAGTCAGTACAAGACAGTCAGCACACCAATACGTACCACACACAGCATCATACGGTCAGTACAAGACAGTCAAGCACACCAATGTACAAACACAGCATCAACGTCAGTACAAGACAGTCAACACACCAATACAAACACAGCATCATACGTCAGTACAAGACAGTCAAGCACACCAATTACAAACACAGCATCATACGTCAGTACAAGACAGTCAAGCACACCAATACAAACACAGCATCATACGGTCAGTACAAGACAGTCAAGCACACCAATACGTACAAAACAGCATCATACGGTCAGTACAAGACAGTCAAGCACACCAATACGTACACACACAGCATCATACGTCAGTACAAGACAGTCAATCACAACCAATACGTACAAACACAGCATCACTACAGTCAGTACAAGACAGTCAACACACCAATACTACACACACAGCATCATACGTCAGTACAAGACATCAAGCACACCAATACAAACACAGCATCATACGTCAGTACAACACGTCAAGCACACCAATACAAACACAGCATCATACGTACAAGACAGCAAGCACACCAATACTACAACACAGCATCATACGGTCAGTACAAGACAGCAAGCACACCAATACAAACACAGCATCATACGGTCAGTACAAGACAGTCAATCACACCAATACGTACAAAAACAGCACATACGGTCAGTACAAGACAGTCAAGCACACCATACGTACACACACAGCATCATACGGTCAGTACAAGAGAGTCAAACACCCCATTACGTACAAAACACAGCCCACACAGCATTACAAACAGTCAAACACACCAATACGTACAAACACTGCTCACCACACGAGTCAATTACAAGCAGTCAAGCACACCAATACTACACCACACAGCATCATTACGGTCAGTACAAACGTGTCAAACACCCATACGTACAAATACAGCACCACACAGTCAGTACAAGACAGTCAAACACATCCATACGTACAAAACACACTACGTCAGTACAAGACAGTCAAGCACACAATACGTACCACACAGCATCATACGTCAGTACAAGCGAGTCAAAACTACAATACGTACAAACACAGCAGCACACACCAGTCAGTCTACAAAAACAGTCAAAACACCATTAGTACAAAACACAGCACCACACAGTCAATACAAGACAGTCAAGCACACCAATATGTACACAAACACAGCATCATACAGTCAGTACAAGACAGTCAAGCACACCAATACGTACAAACACAGCACCACACAGTCCAGTACAAGACAGTCAAAACACCCAATACAAACACAGCATCATACAGTCAGTACAGACAATCAAGCACACCAATACGTACATAACACAGCATCATAACAGTCAGTACAAGACAGTCAAGCACACCAATACGTACAAACACAGCATCATACAGTCAGTACAAGACAGTCAAGCACACCAATACGTACACCACAGCATCATACGGTCAGTCACAAGACAGACAAGCACACCAATACGTACAAACCAGCATCATACAGTCAGTACAAGACAGTCAATCACACCAA
>JAPXFY010000021.1:60223646-60238646 GCA_030674185.1 Monoplex corrugatus
CAATCTTGTTCTGGCTCTGCGTGTTGTCTGTCCACGCCTCACAACCGCATAACAGTATTGGTTCTATACAACATTAAAAGCAATGACAATGTTTGATGGCTCTTTTCATAACGACGCCAGATTAAATCTGCCAATTTTCTAAAAAAAAGAATAAATGATCCTAGTGGTTTTGTTTGAATAACGATGGGGCTTTCGTATTTCCATTACAATGAATGATAACAAAGCAGTGTCTCAAAACAATGATTGCCTCCAATGTACATACACTGGACACGAAAACGTGCATACACTGGACTCAATCCACACATGTATATATCGTTCTTATATAAATACTTAAAACACAATCACAAATCTATCAAAAAACATGAAAATCAGAACGCCTCAACAGATCAAATCGTCCACAAAATTCAGCAACCAGTAATATTGCCATATACCATTACTCCGCGTAAGAACACAACATCTCAACCATGTCACCTCCCACTTCCCCCGCCTTTCTCACAGACAGAGGAGAGACAGAGAAGAGAGAGAGAGAGAGAGAGAGAGAAGAGAAAAGAGAGAGAGAGTGTGTGTGTGTAGAGAGAGAGTGAGAGTGAGAGAGAGACAGAGAGAGAGAGAGAGTGAGACAGAGACACAGAGAGAGAGAATACATGCATAACAAAGAAAAGAGACAGAGAGAGGGGGAAGAAGATGGAGAAGGAGAGACACAGAACAGGCGGGGGGGGGGGGGGAGGAAACACACCAATATTCCTGGCACCGGGATTTGGACTACACGAACTTGGGGCAGGTGATGTGTTGTAAGGTCTGAATCAGTAGCGTGGAATAGGCACCATGAGGCAGTGCAGAAGTTGGGGGACACACACACACACACACACACACACACACACACACACACACACACACACACACACACACACACACACACACACACACACACACAACACAATTTATAAAATCACGAGGGAAAATAAAAACAAGCGATCTGATTGTTCTCAAATTAACGACTTGTCCTTACACAGCTCTCAAAATGACTGCTCCCTAGGCTGCTCTCAAAACAATAACTGCTCCCTAGACTGCTCTCAAAGCAATGACTGCCCTCTCTATTGCTCTCAAAACAACAAGCGATCGTGTCTGTTGTGTGTTGCAATATACGAGTTACCTAAATAACCGGTGAACTGTTCATCTGTTGGGTTTTAATCTTAATGTGATTCCATAGGTAAAGATCGTAATTTGTGTACAAGCCTGTATCATCTCCGGCTGTTTCAGCGTGTTATAAGTCTAATGCGAATCACTATCGAGCTTGGTGGTGTGTGTTGTGTGTGTGTGTGTGTGTGTGTTGTGTGTGTGTGTGTGTGTGTGTGTGTGTGTGTGTGTGTGTGTGTGTGTGTTGTGTGTGTAGTGGTTTTCTTAGTGAAATTTGAGAAATAAACTTACCCACTGGAGATATCAAATTCAATTCGCGTATCGTTTCTTATTCCACTGTCTCCTTTTGTCTCTCTCTCTCTCTGTCTCTGTCTCTGCTCTTCTCTTCTCTCTCTCTTCTCTCTCCTCTCTCTCTCTCTCTCTCTCTCTCTCTCTCTCTCTCTCGCAGCGCAAGAGCTCATCATCATCATTATCGACAGCAACAACAACGTCAACGTCGTAAGCAGCAGCTAATCATCGTTAACACCATCACCATCAAAGGCAGTCATAGCGTCTTCAGGCACATATGGCAACAACCCTAAGCAGCTTGTACCGGTCAACTGACAGATACAGGTCGTGAACCATCCACATCAACTTGACCTTCATTCCCAGGATATTTGTACGAAATCTTGTGTTTTCATCCGTTTCTGTGCTTTTTCGTTTGTTTGTGTCTTGTTGTTTGTTGTTGTTGTTGCTGCTGTTGTTGTTGTTGTTCTTGTTGTTGTTGTTGTTTGAAACATTACAAATTTAGATACACATTTCATTACAACAAAGCCTGGCTTGTTCCAAGTACAGACCGATACAAATGTAAGATGTAAATCCCCTGCGTTAGGATTTCAAGACCATGCCAACGCATAGGGCTTATGAGCAGGCTTAAGGTTTATGCCGTGATCGTTATGGATCTTCTCCATCAAGTGGCATCGAGCCGTCAATGTAAAGAAGTTTATCCCGTTCGCGGACGTTATCTAGGACAGCCTGTAACCGAAACTGTACACGAGAATTTGGAAAATGTGCTAGATTAAAAACAAACAAGCAACAGAACAAAATAATAATAATTACAATATTTAATAATTACAATATTTATATAGCGCAAAATCTTGATAAAATCAAATCTAAGCGCTGAAGCAGACACACACGCAAGCACGCACGCACACACGCGCACACACACACACAACACACACACACACACACACACACACACACACACACACACACACCCACACACACACGCATGGCTATAAATGGGGAGAAAGAATAAAAGCAATAAAAGCAAGAATAAAAGCAATGGAAAATAATAGAGAGCATAGCATATACAATTATATATTATAACCATGTGATTCCCTCCGAGCGGAGACAGGCTGCAGGGGGGGGGGGGGGGGGGGTTGAGTGAGGTTAGGATTTTATGCGGAGGAGAAAAGGTGAGTTTTGAGAGCGGACTTGAAGGAGACAAAAGTAGGTTGCTGACGGACTGAGAGAGGAAGTTTGTTCCAGGAGAGTGGACCAGAAACAGAGAAGGCTCGTGGACCATAGGTATTGAGCTTAGTGCGTGGAAAAGCGAAAAGTCAGAGGATCGGAGGCAGAGCGGAGGGTACGTGAGGGAACATAGATCTCAAGTAGGCTTGACAGGTAATCGGGGGCTGCGTTATTGAGGCTTTTGTAGCACATGGTGTCTAGTTTGTACTGTATGCGCTTTGATACAGGGAGCCAGTGAAGTTGTGCCAGGAGAGGAGATATGTGGTCAGCTTTTTTCTTTTAATATAAGCAGCCATGGACAAATCACACAAGGTCACCTTTGCAGGAGTACCATACAATGTCAAACCCGATTTTTTAAATCCATCACACCAAACTCAAGAGGCTTGTTTATGAAAGACAAATCGCAAAAACTGTTGCAGAACACTGTGTCCATGGCTGCTTATATTTAGGAAATTTGAAAGATTCTTAACTGCTATAAAATTTCGAATGGATTCACTTAAAATGTCATCGTTTAACATTTCCCATGTGTCGATGACGACAACATGAAAAGTGAAATCATTTTTTTTTTAAAAATAATTCACCGTTTAGTCCACTATGACCACAAACTGTGTTTTTTATAGCCCCCTTTTGGGTTCTTTTGACAAACTGATAGCTTCTTTTTATAGCTCCCTTTTGGGTTCTTTTGACAAACTGATAGCTTCTTTTTATAGCCCCCTTTTGGGTTCTTTTGACAAACTGATAGCTTCTTTTTATAGCTCCCTTTTGGGTTCTTTGACAAACTGATAGCTTCTTTTTATAGCCCCCTTTTGGGTTCTTCTGACAAACTGATAGCTTCTTTTTATAGCCCCCTTTTGGGTTCTTTTGACAAACTGATAGCTTCTTTTTATAGCCCCCTTTTGGGTTCTTTTGACAAACTGATAGCTTCTTTTTATAACCCCCTTTTGGGTTCTTTTGACAAACTGATAGCTTCTTTTTATAGCTCCCTTTTGGGTTCTTTTGACAAACTGATAGCTTCTTTTTATAGCCCCCTTTTGGGTTCTTTTGACAAACTGATAGCTTCTTTTTATAGCTCCCTTTTGGGTTCTTTTGACAAACTGATAGCTTCTGAGCTATATTCTCAGGCGCTGTGTTCTGCTGGGAAATTTTCTAGCACTCAGTTTCAGTTTCTCAACGTCTCTGAGCACGGAATAAATTCCATCCATATGCACTGACGCCAGTGCTGTCGTGTGATGGAGACGATCCAAAATAATCGTGACATAAGCTGTAATCCTGTTGCACATAAGCCATGTGTGTTCGCGAGGTTTAAGGAAAAGATCTGTCCACTGGAGCACGGGAATCTGTTCACTGGTGCATGTTTCTAAGATGTTACTAATAGAAAACCTGTCAAGCATGTGCTGATAATTCTCGTATAACCCCTAGGAGATGTTTGAAAGCAAAAGACAAGCGCACTCTTCGCTGTTTCCATTTTGATCGCTTTTTGTCTCCACTTCATCCCGTTTTTACTGTATTTATCTATTCGTTGTTATCATAATCATAATCATTACTATACAATAGTATTGGCAGTAATAGTAGTAGTATGAGTTACAGTATAGTGGTGGAGAATGCGCTCACAATGGATTTACCATGTGAAATTCTAGCTGCTCTCCCTGGGGACAGCACGTCGCCGCAAAGATTGATTGATTGGCTGCTTCCTTGCTTGCTTGCTTGCTTGCTTGCTTGATTGATTGATTGATTCATTATTCATTCATTCACTTACTGACTGACTGATAACTGATTGATTGATTGATTGATTCATTCATTCATTCATTGACTGGCTGATTGATTGATCTCTCTCTCTCTCTCTCTCTCTCTCTCTTCTCTCTCTCTCTACAATAGCAGTTTTAATGTAGCGCACCCCGTGGTTCGAACTCACAACCATTAGCCATTAGCTTGTGAATCCGATGCTCAAACAACTGAGCTATTGAGGCCTGCACAGGTGGAAAATGTGGTAACCCGGTAACAATGCCCGGGACGGCTAAATCCCCAATGCCCTACAATGACCGCAATCATCGCATGGTCACTGCAACAAGCTAGATCCCTGATCATAATCCTCCCAAAGATTCGACTGTATCCTCATCACAGAGAGAGAGAGAGAGAGAGAGAGAGAGAGAGAGAAGAGACAGAGAGAGAGACAGAGACAGAGAGAGAGACAGAAGAAGAGAAAAGAGAAAGAGGCAGAGGGGAGAGAGAGAGAAAGAAAGAGAGAGCGAGACAGAGAGAAACAGAGAGAGAGAGAGCCACACACACACACACACACACACACACACACACACACACACACACACACACACACACACACACACACACACACACACCACAGAGGGAGGGGAGGGAGGGACAGACAGACAGACAGAAAGACACAGAGAAAAAGACAGACAGACACAGACACAGACAGACATCTGAATGTTCAAGACTACTTCACCCCACTACAGCAGAGTACAAGATCTGTCAAGACACTAATGATTAAATGATTAAGGCCAGACAGCCTGCCGAATTGCATTCTTCTCCATAGTACTCAGCCTCTTTGATAGTGCTGCCGTGGAACTCAATGACAGTCCATGGTACTAAGTGGCGTTGAGTGGCGCCACATTTTACAACAAATGGGAAGAAGGGGGGGGGGGGGCTGTACGGTACTGCAGGATGATGTACGTTAAAGTGTGATTTTGCACGCACGCACACATGCATGCCACACACACACACCACCACACGCGCGCACGCACGCACGCCTGCACCACCACACACACACACAACACCATCGCAGCACGGGCACGAGCACACACACACAACACACACACACACAACACACACCACATACACACCACACACGCACGCACGCACACGCAGCACCACGCACACACACACACACGCACACACACACACGGTGTTTCACGTTAAAGAACAATCCTATACAAATTATGCTGCATTATGATGGCATTCACCTTTTAAGGTAAACTTGCTAGGGTACCTACCACCTGGTGGGATCAGGGGGAGATTTTCCCAATCTCCCAATGCTAATGCCTGAACTCCCATTATGTGTACACACAAGTATGTGACAGGAGTTTTGAGTTTGTTCAAGAGCGATTCATCAAGCTTGGACAATTCCATATGCGTTCCACCCAAGTCTGCCAGCAATTACCATATGCGCTGGCAAGGTCTTGAAATAAGGAGAGGGGAGGACCTAGGAAACCTAAAGCTGACACAACCCGAGAATAATGGAAACATTCAGATGGACAGGTAAGACAGACAGGTGAGAGTATAGGTAAGAGAGATAGTTAAGACCGAGAGTATAGGTAAGACAGCAGATGAGTGTATGTAAGACAGCAGGTGAGAGAGTATAAGGAGGCAAGTGAGAGTACAGGTAAGAGACGCGGGTGAGGATACAGGTAAGAGCGCCAGGTGAGGGTACAGGTAAGACGTGAGGGTACAGGTAAGAGGCAGGTGGGGATACAGGTAAGAGCGCTAGGTGAGGGTACAGGTAAGGGAGACAGGTGAGGGTACAGGTAAGAGAGACAGGTGAGGGTACAGGTAAGAGAGACAGGTGAGGTACAGGAAAAAAGATGGGGGTATACAGGTAAGAGAGACAAGTGAGGACACATATAAGAGATGTGGGTACAGGTAAGAAAACTAGGTGAGGACACAGGTAAGAAAGACAGATGACGATACAGGCAAGAGAGACAGGTGAGGACAGGTGACAGACACTCACCGTTCAGGGGAAGGAGGTAGAGGAATGTTGAAAGAAACCGACTTTCTCAGTTTGGTACTCTTCCTGCTGCTGTTTCGCGTCCACAAACAACCGTTGACGCTTCGTCGTTTCACCTCTCCATCTTCCCCTTCCGCCCTCCTCCCCTCTCTGCACTCTGCTCACCCCCCTCACCCACCACCACACCACCACTACCACCACTCTCAACTTTCCTGTCCAAACTATCACTCTCTTTCAAATCCGAGCTGCTATTCGAGCCTGTATTTGATTGGTCAATAGATTTCACTTCTGTGCTGCCACTGGCCACATTTTGGGTTTCCTTTGAACTTCGTCCAATCGAATCGTCGGAGTTGACGTTTTGGCACGTGACGTGAATGAGGTCGCGGGTGTCTGTAGAAATGTCCCTGACTGATCGACACGGTCGATGCAGTCGGTGTTGTATATGACCGCTTTCGCAGAGGTCTGACCCCAGACAGTCATGTGCTGTCTGCATCTAAGACACGTGACACACTCACAACCGTTCCTCACATCACCGCACACTCACACCCGCCACGATGGACGTCAGCCCCGTTCCAACTGTGCCTAAGTGACGTCACACTGTTCACGGTCGTCCTGCCCTCAAGGTGACCTTCGGCACAAGAGCTGTGAATGGTGCGCACAACGGCTTCTGCACTGCACACACGAGTCGTCTGCCCCTTCTGCCACACGTCGCAGCTTCCGTTCAGACCCCCGTCCCTGAGGTCGTAGTCGTCACCATCACCGACACCACCTCCACCGCCGTTACATCCGCCGCGGAGTCCAGAGGGGCGTATGGTACCGTCCAAGCCCAGAGCGCAGTAAGCAGCGCCGTCCAGCACAGCCCCGTCATACGACACCACCCCAGCTGATCCCCATCCGGTCCAGAAGAATACGCTTCTCCCGCCCCCACTCTTCCACCCGACATTTACCTCCCACCACCACTACCACCACCACTTCCTTCACCACCACAAACACTACACCACCATCACCACCACAATTCTGACCACTGCTTGCTTAGTCGTTGCAGCAACCGACGGTGGTGTTGGTGTTGGTGTTGGTGTTGGTGGCGGTTTTCGTTCCGTTGACGCGTTTGTGTTTGGGCATGGTGACATCGTTGCTGTTCCCGCTCCTTCCAAGGCCAGCTTTTCTGTGCACGGTAGTTCCCTGGGGACCCTCGTGGTCGGAAGAGCACGTGCTGATGCCATTTACACACGGCCCGCTTTTCACCAGCTCCGCCCTGGTCTCCATCAGTGGTGTAGTGACAAGTTCCCCCGATATCAATCCAGGCACCGGGCTCTTAGGACTTGGGGGAGAGAGGTGGGAAGAAAACAGGGCGGAGGAATAGTATGAGAGGAGGTGCAGGCCAAATCAAGCAGAGAAGGGCTGTAGAACTTGTGGACAAGCCATCGACCACAACTCCCTGATCAAAAGTGCATCTTTCACATCAATGCTAATGCCGTCGATAACATTTTCAGCGCACACAGACACCCAATCTGTAGCAAAAGATTCCCTCCAGTCTAGTCCACGTTATTTCCGGAAGGAGACAGCGGCTCGGTCTCTAACCTCACAACCCGCTCGTTTTGTTGCACGTGCGAGCACATCCAAACGTCTGGGCACCATCACTGACATCATTACCATCACAAACACCATCAGCCTTCAAGCAATAAGCCTCGAGTGGCCAGTGCTATCAGCGGAAAATGGCTTTCACTTCGGACGAGAAACCGACTCTCAAGATAAGTTAACAATTATCACCGTCGCCAAGAAACCTATTCTGCGTCTTTGAACTGTTAATTTCTTCAGTCGTGTCAATTCTTTAAATAACGTTTTGCTCAGACATGTTCAGAGTCATCTTGGGAGAGAGAAAAACTACGTGTTTCAAGTCTTGCCCATCACACAAAACAGTTCTGACATCATCTGTAGTGAAGCTGGCTCTTCTGCACACAAGTCTAGACTTTAAGTCGTCCTATCAAAACACCAAATAAGATCGTCATGCCACACGAACATTTTCCACTTTGACTGACCATTTTACACACTTCCAAAATCACTAGATAATATACCAGACGCTTTGACAAAAAGTCACCGGATAACCTATGTCTTTCGAAAATATTACAAACTATTAATTTTCACTCCATGGTTGTATGTGGTATGTTTCAATCTATGGGTTTTATTATAGTCCTAGACAGTTTTAAATGATCTGTGTATTTCTATCATTTAGATCATTCTCTCGGATTTGTTTTACGCTTTTCACTTGCATTTTTTTCAAACTGGGCACACAGAATGAAAACAACTTCGGGATTTATTACTGTATAATAACTGGAGGGGTAAAAACACTTTATACCACTTCACTGTGATGTGACTTACATGAAAGTAGTATAAAGGGTTTAGTTTGGTTTGGTTTGGTTTGGTTTGGTTTGGTTTGGTTTGGTTTGGTTTGTTTTTGTTTTGATTTTTGTTTTAAAGACAAGAACAACAAACGAACAAAAATAAACAAGCTGCAGTTTACAGCTTATTCCCCTAGACAGTGCATCTCAGTTCAAATATACAAATCTTTCAGCTGCCGACGAACTTTCAAGTTTTATGGGCACTGGTGCCAAATTTACATCTACGCCGAGCACAATTCTAGCAAAACTACAATCGCCATTAGAGCCACAAAGTCAGACGTAGCATTAGGTGCTGGCTGATCTACTGGTAGCAATAACAACACCCCCCTCTCTCTCTCTCTCTCTCTCTCTCTCTCTCTCTCTCTCTCTCTCTCCTCTCTCTCTCTCTCTCTCTCTCTCTCTCTCTCTCTCTCTCTCTCCTCTCTCTCCCCCCCTTCTGAATGAACTAAAACGTACAATACGTCGAGTTCGTACTGGGTATCTACAAAGGTGCACAGTTTATGTTGGACTACATTAGGCATGCTTATACTAGGCCTGTGTAGAGTTTTTTCCCCTGGTACGGAATTAGAGCGCCTGGAGGGAGATGGCGGCATCCAGATGTGCAGCGGCCAACACCGAACCCGGTGATGCCGCCAGGTGAGACAGGTGAGACAGGTGAGGTGATACGTAATAGATTGTACCATTTGATATAACGACCGTAAGAGGTTACTGTCAATATTTATAAAAAAAAAAGTGTCGAAGTGTGAATCTCTCTCTCTCTGTCTCTCTTCTCTCTCTCACACACACACACACACACACACACACACACACACACACACACACACACACACACACACACACACACACACACACACACACACACACACACACACACACACACACACAGCAACATCCATCTGCACTGCGTTTCCGTCTGCATCATGCTGCTTTTCAAAGGTAAGGGAACAAGAAAAGAACGGAATAATCGTAAAAGAAAAGTGGAGAGAGAGAGAGAGAGAGAGAGAGAGAGAGAGAGAGAGAGAGAGAGAAAGAGAGAGAGAAAGACAGACAGAGACAGAAAGGTGAAAGAGGGAGGGACAGGGAGGGAGGGGGTGAGACGAGAATTCAAACCTCAAAACAAATTTATTACTGACGGATAGCAGCGTTAGGCCCCACAGTACCTGTCTTACAGCTACTCCATCCTGTCCTGTGCAGGCATAAGCACATTAAACAGAGGCGAACCATAACATATCTACTGTGAAATCCAATACAAGTATGACTGGCCGCGTGTGGCTGGACAGAGCAGCAGGGAAGTTTCAGTCTCTTTCTCCTAATTTTTGTATCTGGTGTTCATTTGTTTGTGATCATACGCTTGACAAAAGCCAGATGGCCGAAAATTTGCGGCTGTCTTATTTTGTTGTATTAAATACGCGTTCTTATTCTTTTTTCGTGTTTGTTTTTTTCTTCTGGTTCATATCTACTGTGAAACAAGTATAAAAATGAACTGTAATGGAAAGAGAGAGAGAGAGAGAGAGAGAGAGAGAGAGAGAGAGAGAGAGAGAGAGAGAGAGAAACTGTGTCAATAGGTCAAGCGCTTTACAAAAGCAGTGAAACAAAGGCACCACATGCAAGTAAGACACAGATGGGGAGGCAGGAGAGAGAGAGAGAGAGAGGGAGGGTGGGAGGGAGGGAGGGAGGGAGAGAGAGAGAGGCAAAAACGTTAAGAAAAGAGGAAAGAGAGGGAGTAGGGGATAGGGAAGGAGAAATGAACAGTGGACGAGTTTAGAACGGCAGTTCCCTGGCTGTCTATGGTTCGTACAGAGCAGTGATCAAAGAAACCTGTGAAGAGACGTGGACAATTAAAGGCAGCCCCCCTCCTCTCTCTCTCTCTCTCTCTCTCTCTCTCTCCTCTCTCTCTCTCTCTCCTCTCTCTCTCTCTCTCTCTCTAATACAGACAGGAGAACAACAGGAAGCACGGAGATGATTTGTTCATTTTGCATTTCTATATATGTTTATATATCACAATGACTTCACCATGCAAAAATTCCCGTTGCTCTTCCAGGGTTCAGCAGATTACAACGCCACCCATGTATACACACACACACACACACACACACACACACACACACACACACACACACACACACACACACACACATATATATATATATATATATATATATATATATATATATATATATATATATATATATATATATATATCATCCCCAGATCACAGATCCTTCAATACAAACCCAAACAGACAGCCACCAGAACCCCCTTTATCGTCACCCACCATCCATCTAACCCACCCCTCCGTCAGTGGCTCAGGGAACTCCACTCCACAATCCTTCACACCAGCAGCAAAATGCAGAAGGCTGTTCCAGACCCACCCATCCTAGGGGAGAGATGTTGTCGCTCCCTGCGTAACCTCCTCATGCCATCCTGCCTTCCAATCCCTCCTGACCCTGATGCCGGCTGTTTCAAGTGTTCAGCTAAACAGTGCATCATTTGTGAACAACACTTGATTGAAGGTGTAACTTTCAGCAGTTTCAACACGAGTGAAACTTTCCAAATAAGGCACAAACTGACATGTACATCTACCAACGTAGTGTATCTCCTCCACTGCGATATCTGCCCTAAAACTCAATATATAGGACAAACGAAAAATTCTCTCAAAACCAGATTCTACCAACACCGGTCAAACATCCAAAAAAAATACAGGCACTCAGGTCACCAAACACTTCAACCAAACTGGCCATTCACTTCAAAACTTAAAATGTATCACAGTGGAAAAGGTGCACTCTGAGAACCTGGACACCAGACTGAGGAGGGAGTCTTTTTGGATGAACAAAATGAAAACCATATTTCCTCTGGGCCTGAACTCTGTCAATTGACGTCACAACAATATCGAGTCAAAACTACGTAATGTAGCCTACGTAAAATATTCTGATGTGTTTGTGTAGCATATCGTAGTCAGTGACTAAAGTCCCCTTGAGGAAGGCGGGTGTACCGCCGAAAATTTGGGAAATTTTTACATTGATCTGTTGCCTTTTCTGTGCACATGCTGCTTGAATTATATATGTATATATGTATGCGTGTATTTCCTTTTACCCAATAAAATGAACGTGCATTTTGCCACAGCATTTTGCCACAGACAATTCTTTCCACGCGTGGGATCTCCAACATACAATGAGTCTCGGTTAATCGATAATCCACAGGATTAGCACAGAGATCATCACTTTTAAGATCCGGAAGAGGATGTGAAATCCTTTTCCGATCCGTGATTTAAACCGGAGTTCTCCTCGTACTGAGGAGGTGTTTTAACCATTAGGCCACTCTGTCCATATTCATATGAGGGAATTTCCTGAATGTCTTGCTGGAAGGGGTTACCTCCAACTTAGTAGTGGGGTGACCATCTCTCCAACCCAGCAGGTCGCGAGAGGCGGATGGCGAACAGCCTTCAGATATGTTAAAAGGGTTAACAAGAAACACCCAAGGATGCTGTCAGGGCCCAGTGGCACAATACCTCACCACTGACTGGACAATCATCGTCCAGCTCCTGATGTCATATGGTGGTCATTGAGCTAAGCAAAGGGGGCCTGTCTGTGCGCTGCATGATCCATTCAGACCTAGTAATCCATTACCTTGTTTACAAGCCGAACAGCAATGTAGTGAGATGACAAATCCCGGGATATAGTCACACGACACGCAGGCTTGTTGTCTTCACGAATAATTCAGTCTCTAAGCAACTGGCCATGATTTTTATCAGGACGGAACGGAGTGGCGTCTGGTAAGGTTACGTCTATAAAATACACTATGCGTAATAAGACGGAGCCATCACGCTCACAGAGTAGGTCTTCTGGCCTTGAGCTAAAGCGTTAACACGGCAACACTAGATGTATTAACTCCCTTGATTGGGTCAGCTGGGGTACAAGCAGTGGATTCTTCCCCGATGGGACTCGACGGCCACATGCTGCGGATGAAGGCCGAGCCGCTTCACACTGTGCGAATGTCGACGTCTGACGGCAGATGCCTACGTAAAATCCTGGGCATCAAGGAATGACTGTGTCAAATGAAGAGGCCACAGACAGACCACGATAGCTCCCTGTGTCAACAACCATTTCACAGACGGCGGTACCGCCGGCTGGGGCATACCTGGAGGTTCCCGCCACAAGAAGACCTGCAAATCATGCCAGTTAACCCTTTGACTCCCGCACCCTGTCCATCAGCATCCTGCATTGTCATCCATGCTAGCAAAGCAAAAACTTGAACGTTTGACTCCCTCACCCTATCCACCAGCTTCCTGCAGGGTGAGGGAGTCAAAGGGTTAAGTTTTTGCAGTTGGTAGGGTTAGGGTGAGAAAACGCTGGACGGACTTGCAGAGTGGCTGGGGACGAGGAGGGTGGGAGAGATGCTAGGGGCAATGAGAGATAGGGACAGATGGAAGTCCATGATCGCCAACGCCATGCGGCAGGGCACCTGATGATGATGAGGAGGGATAGGGTGCGGGAGTCAATGGTTACTGGACATTAACAAGCTAGATAAAAAAAAGAGAACGGCCCAGAATGAACTGGAGATAGACAGTGGACAGGGACCTCCGACTGGTGAACTGAACGACATAAGCAGAACGGTTGAGGACCGTGCACGATGGAGTATCTTGAGTGTCTATGTACCGTGCGATGAGAAGGGGCAACAGTGCTGACCTGCTACAGACAGCCCTTGGGACTGACATGTCGCGAAGCCCACGTACTGACACCACTGACACGGGTTTCAAGACAACGAAAACAGTTGACTGTCTCTGTGTCGTGCGGTAAGGGAGCAATACTGCTAAGACCTGCTACAGACAGCCCTTGGGACTGACACCACTGACATGGGTTTCAAGACAACGATAACAGTTGACTGTCTCTGTGTCGTGCGGTAAGGGAGCAATACTGCTAAGACCTGCTACAGACAGCCCTTGGGACTGACACCACTGACATGGGTTTCAAGACAACGATAACAGTTGACTGTCTCTGTGTCGTGCGGTAAGGGAGCAATACTGCTAAGACCTGCTACAGACAGCCCTTGGGACTGACACCACTGACATGGGTTTCAAGACAACGATAACAAAGCCGCTTTACTCGGCTAGGATGTAGTCTTGTGATAATTATAAGGAATGGTGTTCGCATGCCCGTAAGAACAACTTCTACGTCCATCATCATCATCATCATCATCAGGTGCCCTGCCGTATGGCGTTGACGACCATGGACTTCCAACCATCTCTATCTCTCGCTGCCCCCAGCATCTCCCCCACCCTCTTCATCCTCAGCCACCCTGCAAGTCCGTCCAGCATTTTCTCCCTGGGTCTACTTGGTGCTCTCTTTCCCTCCAGTTTTCCCGTTGTGACCAGGTGCTCCAAATCGCCCTTCCTCATAAAATGGCCTATAAATGTTGCTTGTCTTTTCCTAATCTTCCTTATCAGTGATCGACTTGTGTGTGCCTCCATCAAGACTGTCTCGTTTGTTTTCTTTGCTGTCCATGGTACTCTCAACATTCTTCTGAGAAACCACATCTCGGCTGCCTCAATTCTGCTCTGGCTTTGCTTGCTGACTGTCCACGCCTCGCATCCGTACAACAGTATTGGTTTTATATAACATTCAAGGACTCTCTTTCTGATGTTAATTGATAGGCATTTGTTGGTAAGAATGCTTGTCATCTTCTTGAATGCTGTTTTGGCTTGGCCGATTCTGCCAGCTATTTCCGATGTGCATCTGCCGTCTGATGAAATGACCGTTCCCAGGTATTTGAACTTATTAACCTGTGTCAAGGTTGTGCCATTTGCTGTTATTTTGCAGGAGGGGATTTCATGTTTTTTACTGATCACCATGACTTCAGTCTTCCTGCTGTTTAGTTCCAACCCCTTACCTTTGCTTTCTGTTTCTAGTATATTCACAAGGTTTTGTAGGTCCCTTTCATTTTCTGCAATTAGCACGGTGTCATCCGCGTACCGAATGTTGTTTATCATTTTCCCTCCAACCTTTAATCCAGGGTCTTCTTCTAGGTTTCTCATGATGTTTTCGCTATATAGTGAAAACAGATCTGGTGACAAAACACAACCCTGTCTGACTCCTCTTTTGATGTTTTGAAAAGAGCTGATATTGTTTTCTATTTTCATTGCAGCTGTTTGTTCCCAGTACATATTCCTGATTATTCGTAGATCTTTTCCATCGACATTGAGTCTCTCCAGTTGGT
>JAPXFY010000021.1:60248646-60263646 GCA_030674185.1 Monoplex corrugatus
GCGCGCGCGCTCACAACACACACACACACACACACACACACACACACACACACACACACACACACACACACACACACACACACACACACACACATCAAATGACAATAAAAGAAAGGAAGAAGATGAATATGACAGAAGAAAAAAAACATCAGTCCCAAGGGAACAACATTAATACAACGTAAGAAGATCTTTCTCTTTTCAGCACATAAAGATACAGCAACGGCCTGGTAAAAAACAAAAACAAAAAAACAAAAAAAAACCATCATTACCACAAAGCAGCCACAGCCTCGTTCTCGTCAACAGGAAGTGGATGTCGGTTACACAAAGAAACGAAAGAAAAAAATACAGTTTTATGTTTTGTTTATTCCACGCAAGATAAAAGGAAAAAATCCTTCGGTTGAAAAAAGTTTGTGTACTCAAAAAGCAGAGCAGTATTTTGTCAACAAGGATTCGTCGCCTGCGGTCAGTTCCATGAGTGCTTCATCCAAATACATCTGGAATGATATGGCAACCTCAGTCAAAGGGTAGATCTGTTCTGATGTTTTCTGTCGTAATAAAACTCCTAACTTTGTAATAACTGTTATTTTGTTTAAAGCCCAACCGACTGCGTAAAGCCGTATCAGGGGTATAACCGTTTCAAAGTATACACAATATTTCAACAGGGGAAAAAATGAAAAGAAAATTAAGTACACACATCAACGCATTGGCGCACATAATCTAAGGACACGCCCCTGGCGCTGACCAATTTATGACACACGGGATTTAAAAAACAGACCTGGATACAAACTGAAACATAAATACAGACACTAAAACATATATAAAAACGGACCTAAATTACAGAAAATCGCTTCCGCATATTTCATTTCCCTAAAGCCAAAAATGCACTTAACACATGTACACTTTTATCAATCCTAAGAGAAACTAAGTAAGACTTTATCAAACATATACAGGTGAATGGACCAGCAAGGCAGAAAACGATAGGAAGTAATGGCAGAAAGCAAAGGATGAAGAAAGAAACAAAAGAGAGCGACAGAAAGGAGGACATTTCTAGCACAGATTTTTCAAAAGGTGGGGATACCGTTTATACTGAAAGAGACCTCGGCATTCCCACGGGGGTCACTTTGTAACAGCAAACCACATTAATTACGGTTCGAAATAATAAAAATGACCTTAACAACTGACAAACTACTACTGACATATCCTTAATTTGTAAACAAACAAAACATACAAATGATAACTTTGATTGGGCGAGGAAGAATGTTTTGTCAGCATGGACCAAATCACAATAATAAATAAATAGAAAAATATGTAAGAAGTACAGAAGTACATAATATCTTGTAACATTACAGGAAACAGTCCATCCGCCCCTGCAATGATCGAGAGAAATTGTTTTATTCATTAAGATGTCTGTCGTTCGTTCGTTTTTTCGTTCGTTTCGTTCGTTCGTTCGTTCTCTCTCTCTCTCTCTCTCTCTCTCTCTCTCCTCTCTCTCTCTCCTCTCTCCTCTCTCTCTCTCTTCTCTCTCTCTCTCTCTCATATGCTGCGGGAAGGAGATGAATTTTTTTCCCTCCATTATGAAAATCACAAAAGTACAACGCTTCATTTTTCTGACTTGGTGGTATACTACGAACATATTTATATACACTGCTGTTTTGTTCGGTTGTCGTAGTTGGTGAGGGTGGTGGTGGTGGTTGGTACTTCCTGTAGCTACATTTTTATGTGGAGATATGCTACGAATAATCTCTTCTTTTTTTTTCACTGCTGTTTTGTTTGTTTTGTTTTGTTGCTTTTGTTGTTGCTGTTGTTGTTGTTTTTGTTGTTGTCGCCGTCGTCGTCGTCGTTGTTGTTGTTGTTGTTTTTGTTGTTGTTGCGGTGGTGGATACTTTTAGTTTGTTTTGTTTGTCTTTTACAATTTTTTTTCTCATTTCCTTCTATTATTCAATTCTCCCTCCTTCCCCCCTTCCAAAAAACGTTTTTATGAAGTTTACAGTTTCCTCTCGTTGTCTTTGTAAAGAGGTTGAAAGATCTGGGATGGGCATCAAGTGCCCCTTGCGCAGTGCTATTTCCAGTCAGCCTTTCCAAATGGATGTTTCCTGGTCCTGTGTTTTTTAAGACTGTTTGCCATCATCTGGATATGACGAGACATTAAGCCAAAACAACTGGCGCCTCCAACGAGGCCTGCAGCTTCATTTCATCCATTATGGGTTTAGTGGTGTACTGAAATATCATCTGGACGACTGAATGTAATTTTTCTTTTTGTCGTGTTGTTTTTTTAAAACCTGCTTCAATTTTTTTTAAAAACTTGTTTTATACATAAACAAGGACGTTTCGTTTTGAGACTTGCTCCAACTTTTTTAAAAACTTGTTTTATGCTTGAACAAGGACGTGTTGTTTTGAGACCTGCTTTAAAAATTTTTAGATTGTTTTATGTTCGAACAAAAACGTGTTGTTTTGAGACCTGCTTTAAATTTGAGATTGTTTCATGTTTGATCAAGGACGAGTTGTTTTGAGACCTGCTTTAAATTTTTTAGACTTGCCTTAAGTTTGAACAAGGGCATGTTGTTTCGAAACTTGTTTTAAGTCTTTCCAAACTTGCTTTTTTAGTTTAATCAAGGATTTTTTTTGTTATAAGGTTTTGGTTTAACCCTTTGACTCCCGCACCCTGTCTACCAACAGCAAAAACAACCCTTTAAATCCCTCATCCTATCCACCAGTTTCCTGAAGGTGGGACGCTGGTGAAAGGGCGAGGGAGTCATAGGATTAAGCTAGTGGATAGAGTGAAGGAGTCAAAAGGTATAAGCTAGTGGATAGAGTGAGGGAGTCAAAGTTATAAGCTGGTGGATAGGGTGAAAGAGTCAGAGTCAAGATTTTGCAGTCGGTGGATAGCGTGCGGGAGTCAAAGGGTTAAGTTTTTCTGAGAGTTACTTTGAGTTCGAATTAGGACGTATTTTCTGAGACTTACTTTGAGTTCGAATTAGGACGTACTTTCTGAGACTTACTTTGAGTTCGAGTTAGGACGTACTTTCTGAGACTTACTTTGAGTTCGAATTAGGACGTACTTTCTGAGACTTACTTTGAGTTCGCGTTAGGACGTACTTTCTGAGACTTACTTTGAGTTCGCGTTAGGACGTACTTTCTGAGACTTACTTTGAGTTCGCGTTAGGACGTACTTTCTGAGACTTACTTTGAGTTCGAGTTAGGACGTACTTTCTGAGACTTACTTTGAGTTCGAGTTAGGACGTACTTTCTGAGACTTACTTTGAGTTCGAGTTAGGACGTATTTTCTGAGACTTACTTTGAGTTCGAATTAGGACGTACTTTCTGAGACTTACTTTGAGTTCGAATTAGGACGTACTTTCTGAGACTTACTTTGAGTTCGCGTTAGGACGTACTTTCTGAGACTTACTTTGAGTTCGAGTTAGGACGTACTTTCTGAGACTTACTTTGAGTTCGAATTAGGACGTACTTTCTGAGACTTACTTTGAGTTCGCGTTAGGACGTACTTTCTGAGACTTACTTTGAGTTCGCGTTAGGACGTATTTTCTGAGACTTACTTTGAGTTCGCGTTAGGACGTACTTTCTGAGACTTACTTTGAGTTCGAATTAGGACGTACTTTCTGAGACTTACTTTGAGTTCGCGTTAGGACGTACTTTCTGAGACTTACTTTGAGTTCGAATTAGGACGTACTTTCTGAGACTTACTTTGAGTTCGCGTTAGGACGTACTTTCTGAGACTTACTTTGAGTTCGAATTAGGACGTACTTTCTGAGACTTACTTTGAGTTCGCGTTAGGACGTACTTTCTGAGACTTACTTTGAGTTCGCGTTAGGACGTACTTTCTGAGACTTACTTTGAGTTCGCGTTAGGACGTACTTTCTGAGACTTACTTTGAGTTCGCGTTAGGACGTACTTTCTGAGACTTACTTTGAGTTCGCGTTAGGACGTACTTTCTGAGACTTACTTTGAGTTCGAATTAGGACGTACTTTCTGAGACTTACTTTGAGTTCGAATTAGGACGTACTTTCTGAGACTTACTTTGAGTTCGAATTAGGACGTACTTTCTGAGACTTACTTTGAGTTCGCGTTAGGACGTACTTTCTGAGACTTACTTTGAGTTCGAATTAGGACGTACTTTCTGAGACTTACTTTGAGTTCGAATTAGGACGTATTGTTCTATGACTTGCTTCAAGTTTCAGTTTCATTGTTTCAAGATAACGTCTCAATGATCGGAACAAATTCCATACGCACTGACGCCACAGATGTCCTGTGATAGGAGAAGATCCACAATGATCACGACATAAGCCATAAGCCTGCAGACAAGTCATATGTGTTGGTAAGATCTTGAGGTCCTACCTAAAGTATGGGTTTTATATCGTTATAAGCCAGTCCGGTGGAACAATCTACGTTTCACTGCAATGAAATGAAAAGAAAAACTGTGGCCCGTGGGAGGGTCAAACCCACGATCCCCGTGTGTCAGCATGGCACTTTAACCCTTTGACTCCCGCAACCCTGTCCACTAGCACCCTGCATTGTAAACCATGCTAGCAAGGCAAAAAAAAATTAACCCTTCGATTCCTTCATCCTACCCACCAGCTTCCTGCACGAAACCTGTGGACAGAGTGAAGAAATCAAAGGGTAAAGTTTTTGCTGTTGGTAGATAGGGTGCATGAGTCAAAGGGTTAAACGCCTAAGCTTACACAGCCACAAAACGTGGCCAGCCCAAGGATTGAACCCACAACCCTTGCGTTAGGAGCATCGAGCTCTAACAACTGAGCTAATGAACCACCAGGAATTTGAATAAGTACGAACCTGTCTGTTTACTGACAGTTTACATCCCTGAACAGAATGGCATCAAAGAGATCGGCTGGGTAATAAATCAATTCAACGTAAGTAACATCAATCAATCTCTGTCTGTCTGTCTGTCTGTCTGTCTCTCTCTCTCTCTCTCTCTCTCTCTCTCTCTCTCTCTCCTCTCTCTCTCTCTCTCCTCCTCCCTACCCCCTCTAACAGTCTCTTGGACCCTCCTCTTTTCCTCAATTTTCCACGCTCATCCCCATTCTTTTAAACCCACCCACTCATAGCAGAGAAAGCATATAAGATCTATAAACAGGCAGATACCCGCCTACTCATATTTCGATTCCACTTTAAGCTAGCTGCAGAAGAAATGGGACGGGATTACTTTCTCTGAAGCGTGGACGCCCACGCCAGCTGTTATTCTGAGCAAAGGGCTTTCAACCACAACCACAGACATGAATCTATTATTTGTGCAACTCTGTGGTTTTTGCCAGTCTGTGGTTTTTATCAATCCAAACTCCCTCAGATACATGTGATGATTTTCTCCTTCCTCACGAAGACGACGAAAAACACACACGTCAATCGAATTAGGGTTGAATCAAGACGGTTTCATCACATTCAGCCGGACAATGTCAATATGTCTTGACCCAAATCTGTCAGTGATCATCTGGCCTGAATCTACGCAAATCCCTAAGCACTGGTAACGTCTTGACAAATCTTGAGCATCTCAGACGGGACGAAACTTAAATTAAATTCGTACATGAAGCAGGTCGGTCAAGCCATTTAACAATGTCTCTTCTACTCGACAGGTTAGCGTTAACTGTTCGTAGTATTGAAAATCGACGTGAATCGTGCAAGTCAAATTGACGTTATCCTATTCTCTGCCAAGTGCAGTTAACTCACACCAATACCTGTCCAACAATACGGTGGAAACTATCCGAAAAACAGATGGCATATCGTCCACTAAAACACTTTCACAATACCAGTCACACCATCCCGAATTACTCGTCTACCTTTCTCAAACTTCAGCACCTAATCTAAAACTTCACTGGGCTGTACTTGCAAGACAAATTTGGGAAGAAGATGGGGGGTGTGGGAAGATGGCGAGAAGAAAAATCAAACAAAGAACAACTGACAAAAAAAAAAAAAAAAAAACTGAAAAACATACTTAACTGCACACATACCAGGATAGACAGACCACCATGGAACATATTACACATATAAACACAACAACATATAAAACCAACAAGAATCAGGTTTGATTTTCGAGTGTCGTAACACAAGCAACATTACACTTTGTGGTGTCCAATCTTCACCAACAGAGGGTCTAAACTAATACAAATACGCTGTAACTACGTGAAAATATCAAAATGATGTGAAATTGGAATATCAAAGAGAGAGACAGAGAGAGGGGTGGATGGAAGGACGGAGGGAGAGAGAGGGGGTGAAGGAGGGAGGGAGAGACAGACAAACAGAGAGAAACAGACACAGAGAGGGAAACAGACAAGAGAGACACAGACATAGAGAGATTATAACGTACATCACCACTAGCATTACTATCATTTTAACATCGTTGATAGAAAAAATCATTCCAACATATACACAAAGTTACTTGCACAATCACTTGCTAGAGATAATCATATCATGGACAACTGGTCGCTTAACAATACCAGAAAAATTACCGACAGGTCGCGCGCGAGCGACAGAGAGAAAGAGAAAAAGGAAAACAAAAGAGAGAGAGAGAAGAGAAAGAGAGAAGAGAAGAAAAGAGAGAGAGAGAGAGAGAGAGAGAGAGAGAGAGAGAGAGAAACAAACCCGCTGTATTTCTTGCACAAAGGCGGGAAAGGTACCTTTTTTTTGCAGTGGAGGAGATAAGGTTCCTTTCAGGCTAATGCGGCATTAAAAACAACCGTTATCTAATCACATAAACAAGCAAAACGAACGCCCAACGTCCGCTCCATTTCGACCGCTCGAGTTTTTAAAATGGCTCATGTCAAATCAATCTCACGCATTCACGCCATGTCACAAGACGGACCTGATTTCTTCTGACTCCGAGCAGATGAAGCTCCGTCAATAAAGAGGGAAAGTGAGGTTGGAGGGGGGGGGGGATCATTTCTACACGACAGATAGAGCGAGGGGAAAGAGCGGAGGGTGGGACAGAGATGGCTGAAAAAAAGACACAGCCCAAATGTGTTCAAAGATTGTACTAATGTAACGTTTAAGAACAAAATTATACAACTACGATCTTGTGTGGTTACTAACAACCAAGATACAGTTATACAGGATTTACTATCAACCAAGATGCATGCGTACTTATTCAGGATTCACAAACAACCAAGATACATTTGTATTTATGCAGGATTTACTACCAAACCAGATAATTTATACTTATATGGGATTATATTTTGATAGCATTTACTAACAACGAAGATACATCTACACATATGCAGGACTTACAACCAGCCAAGCTATATCTATCTTTAGGTCAGATTTACTGACAACCAAGATACATCTATAGTTATGTCAGATTTACTATTAACCAAGTTGCATCTATATCATGTAAGATTTAGTACCAACCAAGTTACATCTATATTATGTAAGATTTACTAACAACCAAGTTACATCTATATTATGTAAGAGTTACTAACAACCAAATTGCATCTATATTATGTAAGATTTACTAACAACCAAATTGCATCTATATTATGTAAGATTTACTAACAACCTAGGTATATCTATATCATGTAAGATTTACTAACAACCTAGGTATATCTATATCATGTAAGATTTACTAACAACCTAGTTATATCTATATCATGTAAGATTTACTGACAACCTAGGTATATCTATATTATGTAAGATTTACTGACAATCAAGATACATCTACACTTTTTGGATTTACTGCCACAAACAAAATACATATACAGTTTGGATTTACTGCCACAAACAAAATACATATACAGTTTGGATTTACTGTCACAAACAAAATACATATACAGTTACTAAAAAATTTTGACGATGGATACGACGTATGCATAAACAAGATAAATCTATACTTGCGTAAAACTTCTTGTCAGGAATTCGATTACACACACAAGATATATCTATACTTATGTAGAGTATGTAGTCAGCGAGAAAAAAATCACAATAAAAATGTTTCTTAAAAAGTGACCCCAATAAGACCCCGGTCACACCCCACCCTCATTCTTCCTTGTCCTCTGATACTGATTGATCAATGTGTTCTTTAAATACGTGCAGTTTAAAGCCAGGTCAGTAGGTTAGCAACAAATCCGAAAAATTGGTGTTTTTTTCAGCCAGTAATTTTTCAAAGGCTAAAAGACATTTTTGTTTAATTTTTTTCCTCTCGCTCCTAATCTGCCCTGTCTATAATCTACGCAGCATCACTGTCACTGCCATTACTCTGATCTCTCTTCTCTCCTCTCTCTCTCTCCACACACACACACCACTCACACACACACACACACACACACACACACACACACACACACACACACACACACACACACACACACACACACACACACACACACACACACACACACACACACACACACACACCACACACATACACACTGTATCGAAGAAAGTCAAACGATGAAGTCAGCCAAACTGTTTCGTTACAATCCGCACAAAAGCTACAAAACTGAAAAACATCTAATTTCAGTAACGTCACGAAATAAAAACTGATAAATTACAAAAACGCTACAAAACTGAAAACTGGTTAATTACCAAAAGCCTACAAAACTGAAAAACTATCTCATTACAAAACTGAAAAGTGTCTCATTAAAAATCGCTACAAGCTTGAAATAGGTCTCATTACAGCAACGTTGCAAAATTACAAAATGTCTCATTACAGCAACGCTATAAAATTACAAAATGTTTCATGACTACAACGCTTCAAAACTGAAAACTGTCTCATTGCAGCAACGCTACAAATCTAAAAACTTCTCTCATTCCGGACAGGCTACAAATACCGAAAAATTGATTTCTTATAGAAATACTACAAAACTGTAAACTGTCTCATTACAGAAATGCTACAAAACTGAAAACTTTCTCATTACAGAAACGTTGCAATACCGAAAAAAAAATCTGATTACAGAAACGCAACAACAGTGAATGTCTGTGCAAGGGTTCAGCATAACTGATGGTATTCACGCTACTCTAATTTTCTTCTCATTCAGAGAGAAGGGAAGTGTAGAGAGAGAGAGAGAGAGAGAGGGAGAGAGAGAGAGACAGACAGACAGACAGACAGACAGACAGACAGACACACAGACACACAGAGACAGAGAGGTAGGGAAGGAGGAGAGAAGAGAGAGAGAGAAAGACGGGAGATGAGAGAGAGAGAGAGGCGGAGAGAGAGACAGACAGTGAGAGAGAGAGAGGGCGGAGAGAGAGAGAGAGAGACAGACAGTGAGAGAGAGAGAGTGACAGAGACACAGAGAGAGAAACAGACAGGCAGAGACAGACACAGAGACAGAGACAGACAGACAGACAGACAGAGAGAGAGACAGACAGACAGAGAGAGACAGACAGACAGACAGAGAGACAGACAGACAGACAGAGACAGACACAGAGAGAGGGAGAGAGAGATTGCTTCACGGCAATACAGACACCCACTATAGAGGAATGAGTGTATGTGTGCCAGTCATGGACACAACTGATGACACTCACACTATCTGTACCTGTGCCCTAATCACTCAGACCTCCATAGCCTACTTTCCACATCGTACGTCACACTGAACTTCTTACAGTCCATCACGATGCTGTCTGTGTGTGTGTGTGTGTGTGTGTGTGTGTGTGTGTGTGTGTGTGTGTGTGTGTGTGTGTGTGTGTGCGCGTGTGTGTGCGTGTGCGTGCATGCATGCGCGCGCGTGCGTGCATGTATATGTGTGTGCATCCGAGGGGGGGAGGCAGGGAGGGGAGAGACAGACAGACAGACAGACAAACAGAGAAAAAGAGAGAGACAGACAGACAGACTCAGCAAATCCTCAAATCATTCTTCGGAATCCCCTAAGCTCAGCCCTTCCCCTTGCATCAGTCTTTCCTTCCTCACAGGTACAACCCCTCCCCGCCCAACTCATCCCTCCCATCAATTCCTCGAACTGTCTGCTTATTTGGTATGTCTGTCAAGTTTTCCCTCTGCCGCTCAATCGCTCCTTCTGGGCCACTTTCTCTTACTGACGTGTGAACAATAGTTAATCTGTCAATTTGACTAACTCTAAAATCACGACTGATGCCTCTGAGCATTTGACCATTTCTTCAATGTTTGACCGTTTCTTTTTAAGTGAACTCTTGTTTCTCAAAACCTGGCAATATAATAGTCTTCTTGTTTCCTCGCTGTCACATCACAGGAACAAATCAATTATTTTGAACATTTCAGAGACCTTTTAATCCAACTTCAGTTTCCCTCCTCTCAAAACCACCATTATGAGTATAACCTCAGGCTTCAGCAATATCGTTCGTTCGTTATTTCTTTTAACGTCTATTCACATATGTGCTTTTAGACGGGGGAAAAAAAAAAAAAAAAATGTGCGTAAGGAATGAATGAATCTATGTAATCATGAAGGCATTGTATCAATTAAGGTAACAATTAATGTAACATCAAACAAATTAACGAACAAAAGAAAAACAATCAGAACATTATATCAGTCAGGCTTCATCGGATTTATCGGGGCTGTGTGGGAGTTTCAGGTATAAAACAGTTGGGCTGAATCAAAGGAAACGACCTACAGGACTGTGCAGTAAACGTCTAGCAATGTGTAAATACAGAGTGAAATCAGTATGTTTCTGTTTTAAGTTTATAAATGACGCAGGGAAATAAGGTCGCATTCGCTGACAACACAAAAGGTGATCAACTGTTATAAAACCACCACAGATACATTTGATGGTTTTACTAAATTTAGTTCGAAGTGAATTGAGAGTTAATCTGTAAGCTAAAGTTATCTCTTGTCTTGTAAAACCCTGGTAATTTACCGAGAAGGGGCGAAGGTCACATTGCGCTTTTACTTTGTTTTCTAATATAGCATTCATTTCATGTTCAGAGAGTGGTAAATCAAGTTTAGTACTGCCAGCCCTATTCATTGTTGCATTTTTTGCTATTCTGTCGACCCGATCGTTAAAAAGGATACCACAGTGTGATGGATCCAACAAAAAGTAACCTGTGTATTATTTGTTATTAAACAATGAATTAGAAATTTTATCTCAAATATTAACGAACTATTTACTTTATGTTCGCAACATTTTAAGGATTGTAATGCAGATTTCGAATCTACAGCAATATCGTTATTCCTTTGAAGGTGATGGTGTTCACGAAGAACCAAAAAAAAGGAAACATAGTACTGCCCCACAAAAGCAGCAAGCACGATATTTTCTGTTCATCTGACAATAATGTTCGTCGGATTTTGAGTCAAATCCTGAACGTCTAACTGGCGTTGTTCTCTTCATAAGCACACATGCTTGCATCATCACAAAAGGCAAACCTCAGGGTTGGGGTTTTTTTTAACTCTCTCTCTCTCTCTCTCTCTCTTCTTACATACACCCTCTCTCTCTTACATACACCCTCTCTCTCTTACATACACCCTCTCTCTCTTACATACACCCTCTCTCTCTTACATACACCCTCTCTCTCTTACATACACCCTCTCTCTCTTACATACACCCTCTCTCTCTTACATACACCCTCTCTCTCTTACATACACCCTCTCTCTCTACATACACCCTCTCTCTCATATAGAGAGACACAGAGAGAGAAAGAGAGAGAGAGAGAGAGACAGACAGACAGACAGACAGACAGACAGACAGACAGACATATACACGTCTGATCATTAGTCCTACGTCCTTCAGAAAAATCGTTAGTGTACGACGACCATGATGTTTATTCGATGTAAAAGAATACGTATTCAGCCAAGCTGATTATGACACTTCCGAATGCGTCATACTGTAATCCACGTCATGAAATGACGACGATGCTCAACTTTTGGGTGCACGGAAACATCACACCTCGCTCAGATAATAACGTACAGTTACACAGTCACTTTTCACCAAGCATCCATGTACGAGAGTAACTATTCTCTGACTTGCACTGCGTCTCATCGTTATTTTCTCCAATTAGTGGACAAGGAATACCTTCACTTGTTCTTGAAATGCAAGGCAAGACAGAAAGGAAAGGACTGAGAGTTTGGATGTTCCAAAGATTCGGAGGAGGTGATGCTTTCCGTGCGATTGATAGTCAAGTTATTCAAGCAATCCTCCATTTTACACAAAACGCATACAACATAAAGTCCAGATTTTGTACTTCTCGGGGTCACTGTGACTTTGAAGAAGCTTTGGTTGAAATAAAATTACACGTGAACCGAAGACAATGGTAGAATGTCACAACAGGGACAACAGACTGTGAATACTGTCAAGCGTTTCTGAGAAAGAACTGTTCATATATCTTCGTTAAAAAAAAAGAAAAAAAAGAAAGAAAGCAGATTTTCGGCACTCTGTGTCATTTTGATCCTGGAGGTTTACCTTCCAAACTCATGTTTTCACAATTCTTCAACAACACACACACACACACACACACACACACCACACACACACACACACACACACACACACACACACACATACACACACAAACACACACAAACACACACACACTTATATACGAAAAAATCCCTACAACCCTCACCCCCCCCCTCTTTTTTTTTTTCAAAGAAGATTGAAAAAGCAAAGAGTGCTGCACTGTATGTGGGGGTGAGGGTGGAAGGAGCGATCGCGTGCGTGCGTGCGTGTGTTTACGTAAACAGAGAACGTAACAAGCTGACTGAGCACAGCAAGTGTCAGCATACCTGTATCTGTATCTATATATCTGTATGTCTATATATATTCCTGACACGTGAAACAGATGGTAATGAACAGCGACAACAACTGAGCAAATATCATCCAACTTGTTACACTCATTAGGATGGAAAATGACAAGCCAGTTTCTGCAGTTTAGAGTCTGCTGTTTGCACAAGAGGGATTCATCGCACCAGACAATTCCACTGGCACTCCACCCAAATCTACCTGCCATCAAGTGGCAGACTCTTTGAGCCTACGCAAAAAAAAAATGCATCGGCTAAGTCTTGAAATCGGGGGAATGGGATCTACGAGTCTGTGACATCGACAGGAAGATTCGAACATTAATCCTTTGATTCCCACACCATGTTCACCAACATCCTGCAATGTCAACCATGATAGCAAAGCAAAAACTGAAGTTTTCGACTCACTCACCCTATCCACTAACTTCCTTCCTGTAGGAAGCTGGTGGATAGGGTGAGGGAGTCAAAAGGTTCAGTTTTTGCAGTTGGTGGATAGGGTGCGGGGGGTCAAAGAGTTAACGAAGCCACTTTCACGTAATCTGCCCAATGGGTTGAATTCAGACAAACAGACTAACAGAAGGTTGAAGCCAAAACACGCTATGACAGTTTAAAACAAGATAATCAGGTTTTATCTATATTACGATGGAGAGGACAGAGACATACAAACTGAGAGAGAGAGTGAGTAAGTGAGAGTGAGATAGACAGGCAGACTAGACAGAGACTAGACAGACAAGCAGAAAGACAGGAGACAGAAACAATTTGGACAAGGGGAGAGAGAGGGGGGGGGGGGGTAAGGTGGGGTTGGGGTGGAAAGGGGTAAGGAATCAAAACATGGTATATATTTTATCCAAATTCTAGCCCTCCACTATCTTGCCTGCCTGCCTGTTGCCTGCTTGCCTGCCTGCCTGTTGCCTGCTTGCCTGCCTGCCTGTTGCCTGCCTGCCTGCCTGCATATCTGTCTGCGCACCTACCTACCTGCCTGCCTGCCTGCCTGCCTGACTAATTGCCTGCATACCTACCTACCTAACCAACCAACCATACCTACCTACCTACCTACCTACCTACCTACCTCTACCCACCTACCTACCTACCTACCTACTCTGCCTGCCTGCCTGTCTGCCTGCCTGTCTGTCTCTCTATCTGTAAAGATGGACGACTGATTGTTTTCATGATTGCAATGCCATGCCTGTGATTTTATTTATGACCAAGTGCATAATATTACACAAAGATGTGTGCAACGTTTCTACGCTACAGGGAAGCCTTACAGGAAGAACAGAACTTGAGATGTCTCGCTGCTGGACTATGAATCACCAGACACTGCACCGCTCTCAACATGCTTCAACATGAACTGAACATGACAGCAGTCTGCATTATGACAGTTGACGGTGTGCGTGGTAACACAAAACAAATAGAAGAGAGAGGGAGGGAGAGTCGAGAGAGAAAGTCAGAGAGAGAAAGTCAGAGAGAGAAAGACAGACTGAAAGACAGACAGACTGAAAGACAGAGACACAGAGAGAGAATGTGTATGTATGTATGTATGTATGTGTATGTATGTATGTATGTATGTTGTATGTATGTATGTATGTATGTATATGTAATGATATGTACATGTATGAGTATTATGTATGTATGATGTAATGTATGTATGTATGTATGTATGTATGTAATGTATATGTATGTATGTATGTATGTATGTATGTATGTATGTATGTATGTATGTATGTATGTATGTATGTATGTATGTATGTATGTATGTATGTATGTAGTATGTATGTATGTATGTATGTATGTATGTAATGTATGTAATGTATTGTATGTATGTATGTTTATGTATGTATGTATGTATGTATGTACATGTATGTATGTATGTATGTATTATAGTATGTATGTAAGTATGTATGTATGTAATGTACATGTATGTATGAAATGTAATGTATGTATGTATGTATGTATGTATGATGTATGTGTATGTATGTATTGTATGTATGTATGTATGTATGTATGTATGTGTAATGTATGTATGTATGTAGATGTATGTATGATTATGTATGTATGTATGTATGTATGTATGTATGATGTATGTATGTATGTATGTATGTATGTATGTATGTATGTATTGTGTGTGTGTGTATGTATATATGTATGTACAGACTGTGTTTATCATGTATGTTCGTGCGTACATGTGTGTGTTTATTACGTATGTTTGTGCGTACTGTTTGTACGTACGTCTCTGTATTTATTATGGTTGTGCGTACGTCTTTGTGTTTTTAGGATTGATAACTGGGTACAATGTCATGTATTAAGTGCATTTTTGGCTCCAGGGAAATGACATGTGCGA
>JAPXFY010000021.1:60268646-60273646 GCA_030674185.1 Monoplex corrugatus
GACAGAGAGAGAGACACAGAGAGAGACAGAGAGTCAGAGAGAGAGAGAGAGAGAGAGAGAGAGAGAGAGAGAGAGAGAGAGAGAGAGAGAGAGAAAGGGTAGGAACTGGCAGATCTACAAACATCTTGATTGGGAGATCGACAAAATCTCCACCTTTTAGTTTTACCCACAAGGCGGAGGAGCAGGTAAAATCAAATCTAGAACCTTTCAATCTGGAAGTTCCACATTTAACCGCTTGACTACTGTGTCCGTAAGAAAAGAAGAAGAGACTAAAGTTGTTTGAATAAAATCAGAGAAACGAGAGGAACACACACAAAACAAAACACAAAAAAAGAGGAGGACAGACGGGGGGGGGGGGGGGGGGCAGAGAAATGACGACAATGATGCTTCTTTATATTTCAACGATAAAATTCACTCGTTAAAAGCGATTTTCAAACATGGCATTCCTAATCTTCGAACATAATCTGCTTACTGCTATACAATACAAAAGAAATAAATGGATAAAAAAAAACCTGAGAAGGGGAAATGAAAATCAGGTAGAAGAGGAGCAAGAGGACGATAACAAACAAAACAAGATGGTCAAGCCATTCTAACAATCTTCCTTCTCATACAAAAATATTATTACACACAATCCAGACTCTGTACTTCTCAAGTTCACTCTGACCTTGAAGAAGATTCGGTTGAAATGCGATCTGACGCGCATCGAGGCATTATGACGACGACGATGATGACGACGATGACGACAACAACAACTATGATCATAATGATGACCATGATGATGGTGATAATGACAGTAAAGGACATAGACGAGAACAGGGAAATGAACACACACACAAAATCTTAGGAAAAATGGAAGAAAGGAAACGAAAACGAGGTGGTGATCGAAATAACAAAAAGAAATAAAGGGGGAAATAGAAAAATGAAGTTTGAGAGAGAATGAAAGAAGAAGAGAGAAAAGGGAACAAGAGGAAGATGAACAGAAGTGATTGTGAGTTAATCGTCTGCTGTGACATCGTGGGTCGTTTAGATTTGTCTGTCTGTCACACATTGTGATGTAGGGAACACGAACGAGAAAGAGGGAACACGAACGAGAGAAGGGGGGGGGGGGAGAGAGAGAGAGAGAGAGAGAGAGGCAGACAATGTTTTCATGCCCGCCATAAACTCTAACTCTCCTCACTCACCTCCTCTCTTCTCTCTCTCTCTCTCTCTCTCTCTCTCTCCTCTCTCTCTCTCCTCTCTCTCTCTCTCTCTCTCTCTCTCTCTCTCTCTCTCCTCTCTCTCTCTCTCTCTCTCTCTCCCCCTACGAGTACTACTTATACTTGAGTTTTGCTTTTTCTGAATCTTCTTGTTCTCATGCACTTAAGATTAATACAGATCTTCTATGGGTACTACAACGTACTTGTATTACTGTAAATCTCCACGAGCATCAATCTCATACGCTACTTCCCTAGAAAAAAGAACGTCGCTTCTCGGCACATGCACGTTATTCCATAGGCTAAATCCATTGACCCTTTAACTCCCGCACACTGTCCCCCAACATCCTGGATTGTCGACCATGCTAGCAAAGCAAAAACAAACCCAGTAACCTTGCAGGAAGCTGGTGGATGGGGTGAGGGAGTCAAAGGCTTAAGATAAATCGCTTATGATGTATAACTGCAAATGTCAAATGAGAAAAGTTAACGAGGTTTTACAATTTATGCAAATGTTTATATTTGTGAACATCAATCAATATTTACTAGCCAATCAGTTCAAAACATAACAGTGAACTTTTATTCACATTTGTTTGTCATAATGCTTTAATTTATAGGCCATTTTATGAGGAAGAGGGATTTGGAGCACCTGGTCACAACGGGAAAGCTGGAGGGAAAGAGTACACCAGGTAGACCCAGGGAGAAAATGCTAGATGGACTTGCGGAGTGGCTGAAGACGAGGAGGGTGGAGGAGATGCTTGGGGCAACAAGAGACAGAGACAGATGGAAGTCCATAATCGCCAACGCCATGCAGCAGGGCACCTGATGATGATGATGATGATGATGATGATGATGATGATGATGATGATGATGATGATGATGAATAATGTTTTAATATCTGTTCTTCCAACAGTGAATCATAAAGTAGTCATTTCCTCATGAATTCTCGATCTCTCACATTGGCTGGCAGTCAATATTTTTCTACTGCATATCTATATTTGAAGCTCCCAAATTAACATGTTTCTTTGTGCTTATTGTTATGCATTCTACACTTAAATGCCGCACATATAACTTCGCGTTATCGCCCCATTCGCAAGACCAGCACCCAGGTCACCACTTAATATCTAGTCATCATCATGTGCCTTGCCGCATGGCGTTGGCGACCATGGCCTTCCATACAAATCTTTCCCTTGTCGCTGCAAGTACATGTCCCATCCTCTCTGTCCTCAGCCACCCCGCAAGTCCGTCCAACACTCTCTCCCTGGGCCTCTTTCCCTCCAGCTTTCCTCAACGGAAAGAATTCCCTGTCCCATGCCCGGATTCCTCGCGAACTGGTCATATGCTTCAATAACCACAACGCCACACACATTCCTATCTGTTACTTCCCCCTCCAACATTTCTCTTCTGACCAATTTGTCAAAGTTGGTCAAGTCACTGGTAGTGGGAAACTTATTAATATCGATCGTTCATCAAGTCAATATGCCCAGCCCATCTGTAAAAGAAAAATTCATACAACTCGCTCAAAAGGCTGTTTGCCAAGCCACACCGCAGAAAATTTTGTCTGATAACAGATGTATGCGTCTCTCCCCTCCCAGCCCTTCCTCGCAGGGAGGGAGGGAGGGGGGTTAGAGAGAGAGAGTGACAGAGAATGAGAGAGAGAGACAGAGAAAGAGACAGACAGAAGACAGAGTTCCCATTGGCATAACTAGTCATAAAGGTAACAACACAAGTTCTACGAGTACAATATTCTACGATTAGGGCGAGTGGGGAGAACTGCATATGCGCTACTCCACAGTTGTATAAGTATAAAGAATGTTCCACACAGCCGCACGCGTCTGACAGATACCCAACTTATCTCTTGCAAAATCACATGCCTTCTATCAGACATGTCCGATAGAACTTACCACCAATTATGTCACTGGCGTGGAAGGCAGCAACAGGGGAATCCACCACTCCCATCTTTTATGATGATTTGGGGAGCCCGTCATTCACAGCAATGTTTCTTGTGAAACTGTATCCCCAAGTCTTTTTTCCCTCTGGACATTTTTTTTTTAACTGTATGCCCAACCGCCACCCTGCAGGACCAGTGCATCGCGCTTTGTCAAGTCTCCATCTTTCGATCTGTCCGGCTTGAGTGGATTTACCAGGAGCCAAAGCTACCGCTGGCACAGCTCTGAGAGACCCTGAGGTACGGAAACCTCTTTACTCCCCTCTCGACCACATGGCGATTGTTCAAGCACCTCTTTTACACGTGGTCTACGAGTAATTTAACCCTTTAACTCCCGCACCCTATCCACCAACTGCAAAACTTAACCCTTTGACTCCCTCACCCTATCCACCAACTGCAAAAACTTGACCCTTTGACTCCCGCACCCTATCCACCAACTGCATAAACTTAACCCTCTCACTCCCTAACCCTATCCACCAGCTTCCTGCAGGATGCTGGTGGATAGGGTGAGGGAGTCAAAGGATTAAGCTTTTTGCTTTGCTAGCATGGTTGACAATGCCGGACGCTGGTGGACAGGGGTGAGGGAGCCAAAAGGTTAAGCTTTTGCTTTGCTAGCATGGTTTGACAATGCAGGACGCTGGTGGACAGGGTACCGGACTCAAAGGATTAAGACGAGTCCCGACATAAATGAAACGCCAAACTTCAGACAGCTACCCTTCAATCACAAAAGGCCTCGTTTCCTATTTAACCAGCTACTTTCTTTCCCGTGACTCGCTCATTGCTCTCTCTGTTAGGTTTAGCATCTGGCGTGTACCAACATCAAAGTACAGGGACCTCTTCCACTGAGACAGACAGAGCGGACAGGAGGGAAACGAGGAGCCAAAATAAACAAGAAAGGACATCAAACCTGATTCAGTCTGGTCACATTTTACGCCACGCCCGGGGGACAAAGGATGGACGCTTTAGGCAAAAACGGAACTCGTGTTTATGATAGGAGATGCTGACGTCGCCAAACAACATTGCGTTACGTCTGTCGCAAGTCGCTGTTCATTATGTCAAACAACATTACGCCACACTTGGTTCCTGAGCTGGCCCTGTGACTGTTTCAATACACAGACAATCTAATATCAACATGTATGACTGTTTCAATAAACAGGCTAACTAATAACATCATGTACGACTGTTTCAATACACAGGCTAACTGACTGTTTCAATACACAGGCTAACTAATAACATCATGTATGACTGTTCCAATACGCAGCCAAACTAATAACAACATCATCATCAACAAAAATGACAACAACAATTATAACCACAACAACAACATGCAACGAGTCCTTTTTTCCCACTGGACGAAGCAGCAGGGAACTTTTAGTCTTTTTCTCCTAATTTTAGTATTTGATGTTTGTTTATTTGTGAGCTTACGTCTACGCTTGACAAAGGCTACTTGGCCGAAAATTTGCACCTGTCTTGTCTGGTTGTATTAAATACGGTTTCTGATTCCATTTTCGTAGATTTTTTAGTTTTGTTTTGTTTGTTTGTTTGTTTGTTTGTTTGTTTGTTTGTTTGTTTGTTTGTTGGTTGGTTCCAATAATAGAACCAATCATAATGGCTGGTAGTTCAGTTAATATCAGTCGTTCCCGCGTCATCCAACGCTTTGAGGCAGTCAACGCTCTCCACTTTGGTCAGTCGGAAGTCAGTGCCCTGACATTACATCAGGTCTTGTTGACTCGCTGGGGGTCTTTCTGGATTGTTTTTCCAGCTGGTCGAGGGCTGACCTGTCTGTCGTTTTTCTTTGTAGGAGTCCGCTACAGCACTCGGTTGGTGAGTCTTATATGGTGGAGCACTGACACGTGGCCACG
>JAPXFY010000021.1:60281146-60287564 GCA_030674185.1 Monoplex corrugatus
GTGTGTGTGTGTGTGTGTGTGTGTGTGTGTGTGTGTGTGTGTGTGTGTGTGTGTGTGTGTGTGTAATGAGTGATATTAGACGGTGCGTTGTGTGGTGTGTGTGTGTGTGTGTGTGTGTGGTGTGTGTGTGTGTGTGTGTGTGTGTGTGTGTGTGTGTGTGTGTGTGTGTGTGTGCACTGTTAGTTTAGTTCAACCATCTTGTTTATAAAGTTTACTGAATGAGCGGACGCGCGAACAGTGGACAAGCATTCGCGTATGGATTCATGGATTGGATGGAGTGCGAAAGTTTTCGCTGCCATTATAATGATCGTAGAGCCTTGGGCTACTGTTAAATGTTTAAAAAAAAAAACTAAAACCTCAATCTTCTTCAGACAAGGTGTTTGTTTTGGTTTCTTTTGTAAATAAAGCGACTAAACGGTGATCTGCTGAATCAGCCCTGTCACGATGCAGGAGATTAAACAGATAAGAGCAACTTGCACACATACATTTTACCAGTTCAGTTGCACTTCACGAAATTCTTCACGAAATGACATATTGTGTAACAAATGTAAAACTTGCAAAATGCACTTACAACTTAATGGTTCCAGCAAGAATCAAATGTAGAAACTCTTGCATTCATTCAGTTCTTTGCTGTAAAACAGAATTATAAGGCGCATGTGCCCCATATTCAACCACAACCGTTCTTGTTTTATGGAAAACTTAGACGCTGACCATCTGGCACAAATATTGGTAAAACAATTTTTAGATAATCTGGTAACAAGAACTCCAAGAGAGAATACAACATGTTAGTATAACCCGGGTGTGACCTGCGAAATCAATTTCAAGAGAAAATGAGTTTGAGCAGGTATCATTATTTGGAGTAGAGAGAGAGGGGGGGGGAGAGAGAGAGAGAGAGAGACAGAGACAGACAGAGGGAGAGAGAGAGAGAGCGAGCGAGCGAGCGAGAGAGAGAGAGAGAGAGAGAGAGGGAGAGAGAGAGAGAGAGAGGAGAGAGAGAGTCACTACAGTATATTCCAACAGACTATTACTTTAAAGGACAAAGGAAGGGGAGCAGTAGAAAAACAGAAAGGAGAAAACAATGATCTGTTCTTTTTTTTTAAATGAATCTTCAAATTCGTCTTTGATAGGAAATATTACGTTATCAACTTCCATAACTGTCCATTACGTTATGAACTTCCATAACTTTCCCTGATAAGTCTGACAGATATCATCATCATCATGTGCCCTGCCGCATGGCGTTGGCGATCATGGCCCTCCACACCAATCTATCCCTTGTCGCTGCAAGTACATCTCCCACCCTCTCTGTCTGCAGCCACCCTGCAAGTCCGTCTAATATTTTCTCCCTGGGTCTACCTGGTGTTCTCTTTCCCGCCAGGTTTCCTGTTGTGACCAGGTGCTCTAATTCCTCTTTCTGCATAAAATGTCCTGACAAATTAGGAAAAAAAAACCTTCATTAATTTGTTTATCGAATTCCAAAATTGTTCCAGACAGACATAAAACGTAACCACCTGGTTATCAACTGTCAAAATTCTTCCTAACAGACAAAAAAAACGTCACTATTCAAATACTCACAATTGTTTAAAAACGTCTCCATTCGGTTAGAAAACTCCAAAATTGTCCCTTCTTGGTATAAAACACCATTTCGTATCAAATTCCAAAAAACGTCTCGGATAGACACAAAGTCACCATTGAGTTATAAAACTTCCAAAGTGTTCCTGTTTTTACATAAAACGTCACTATTTAGTTATCAAATTTTGAACTTGTCCTGACAGCCATAAAAACGTCACTTTTCAGTTATGAAACTCTAAAACTGTCTATTAACAGACATAAACTGTTACAAATCAGTTGTTAATTTCCAAAATTGTTCCTGGTCGACATAAACCATCACCATTTATTTTACTAACTTCCAAATCTTCCCGATAGACATAAACTGTCATGATTTAGTTATCATAATCCAAAAATGCCTCTCATAAACACAAACATCACCATTTACTTAAGAAATTCCAACAATGTCTTAGGTAAGACAAAAAAAAAAAGCCACCACTCAGTTACTGAACTCCATAATTGTCTTTGATCGACATGTCACTGTCACCATTTAACTATCAAATTCGTAAAATGCCTTTAACAGACATGAAACTAAACTTTACCACAAAGTTATTGAATTTCAAATTGTCCCTGACAGATAAAGTCTGTGACAGATATACAGCGTCACCAGTCAGTTATCAAATTCCAAAATTATCTCTGGCATACAATATTACAAAAGTCTTTGGTTATACATAAAAGCTTTGCCATTTAGCTATCAAATTCCTAAATGCTCTCTAACAAATATAAAACGTCACCATTTAGCTATCAGATTCTAAATTCGTCCCAGAAAGACATAGCATAAGTATTCAGTTCCAAAATAAATATTTCCAAAGTACAGGCCCTTCACCATTTAGCTATCAGATTCTAAATTCGTCCCAGAAAGACACAGCATAACCATTCAGTTCCAAAACAAATATTTCCGATGTACAGGCCTCCTCCCTCGTCCAACTCTCCATCCATCCTCCTCCTATTTCTTCAACTTCTTTCTGTCTTTTCTTACTCTGTCTTTCACATTTACTTCTCACGATTTTTCTTTCTTTTTCCTTTCTTCCCTCCTTCCCCACTTCTTGTTGCTCTTGTTGTATGTTTTTTCCCCCCACCCATCATGGCATGCAGGGATTTTTTTATACTAATTTTTCAGCCAGTTCCTCCTGTAGAAATTGTCTCCTGTCCTGGTCATGGCGGAAGGATCGATACTACAGCCTTTCTCTGTTTCTGCTTGTGTTCCTCTTTCTAGTTCATTTTCTATACGTGTGCCCGCGGACGACCAGGCGTGGAGAGCCGGACGATTTAGATTGACCAGTTAGTGAACGTGTCAAGCTGCCCCATACAAGACAAAACGAACAAAAACTGTGAAAACGTGTTTACAAAGATTTTTGTGTTGTTCTGTTCAGAAGGTGCGGGAGGGAGGTGCAAAAAGTGCGGATGATGGATGTTTTCTCGACAGCTCTTTCATTAAGATACACACGTTTAAGAGGTTGTCGGCGTTTAAATGACAGAATTATGAGCCCCCCCCCCCCTCTCTCTCTCTCTCTCTCTCTCTCTCTCTCTCTCTCCTCTCTCTCTCTGATTTAACCGCCTTCTCATTCGCACACTCTAAATATTAAATTTTTGATTTTACATTTTACACTTCGTGATTAAAAAAGAGTAAAACCGGGAAGAGTCTTGTGTGTTATTAGTGTGTCAACTTTTCAGGCAAACACAGCACATTTCTTTCCTGTATATATTTTCATATCATCTGCAGTCACTCTTTTAAATACACTACCACCACCAACAAAAACCACTAACGAACCGTTTGTATCGGAAGCTGACGATTTCTCGTATGATATCGAGTGACTTGTCATCCGTGAGACGATTTTTTTCGGGGGGGGGTGAGGGGTGGATTAAATGACAAAATTCAACAAAACGTGTCACTTTGGGTTCCCCCCCAGCCGTTTTTGATCCGATCTGAACTAAATGTTGGCATTTTTTTCAGCTATCTGTGATCAGATCAAACTACATATTATATTAGGAGTTCATCTTCATATTGGTTACAGCCCAGCTGACTACTAGAGCCATATCAGGGATTTACCAACCGTTAATGGTCAGATATTTATTAAATGATGGGATTTTTCAGCCGTCACAGTAACCACAATTTTTTGAAAATAAATGTTCTGTCTACTGACGCACTTAAACCAAAATAAGACAAAAGTATAAGAAGCGCTGAGAAAGAATGGCAACAGCAGAAGGTTAATCATGACTATTCAAGTGTCCAAAAGTACAATATCATAACGCAGAATTTATTTAACATCCTCAGACAGAGATTTTTTTTAACGTGGTGTGACAACCGCACTGATTTAAATGTGAGGGGTGTTTTCTGTCTTTCTTTTTCGCCCTATCCCCCTTCCCCAACCCTCCTCTTTTTTTTTCTTCCCCTCTTCCCATCGACTCTACAAGGTGGTGTAGGACATAACTTCTACATCTATTTCAACTCTTCATGGCATGTGACAGTCCCCATCTTTCCATTACCCCCCTTCTCTCTCTCTCTCTCTCTCTCTCTCTCTCTCTCTCTCTCTCTCTCTCTCTCTCTCTCTCCCCCCCTACCACGACCGCAGACACATGCACAAGCACAAAAAGCTACATAATATACAAACAACGAAAGCAATGGAGAAAAAATATTTTTAAAAATGAACGACGGATAAAAAGAAAAGAACTGAAAAAAAAGGACACACAGAAGAAGAAAAGCTGATTATGAAGAAAAAAAGAACTAAAAAAAATAAAACAAAAACGAAAAGAGACGAAGAATGTGAAGGCTTCCTACCTCCTGAAATGAATATCGGACATGTTCTCGCATGCACACAAGACGATTTCTATGTATGTTTGCAAAATCGTTTATCTGTGCAAGACTGACAATTTTTTTCCCAAATGTAACTAATGCTGTCTGTCACACACACACACACACACACACACACACACACACAGAGAGAGAGAGAGAGAGAGAGAGAGAGAGACAGAGAGAGAGACAGACAGACAGACAGACAGACAGAGACAGAGAGACAGAGAGACAGAGAGACAGAAAGAGAGACACAGAGAGAGAGAAGATGATTTCTATGTATGCAAAACCATTTATCTACGCAAGATTGACAAATGTTTTCCAAATGTAACTCTTTTCCAAAGACTTAAATTTAAACATGAAATTCAAAACAGAACAGTATAATATCAGAATAAACGTAAACTTTCGTTTGTCTAATTCTGATGCCGAATAGAACAACTAGGTGCAACTCCTTGCAAATCAGGGAACTGATGAATACCTTCAAAGACTGGGTTTTGATGTTTACAACGAACTAATCATTGATCATACAACTGTTGTGTCTATATACATTTCATCATTTCACTGTCTGTAGTCATATTCTGTATTGACTACTTGATGTTGTTCGAGTATCAATATTGTCTACTTCGTATGTATGAGATTGTATCATTGTCTGTTGTCATATTCTTTCTTGATGCTTGATGTTTTATCGTAAAAGAACATGAAACTTTTTTAAGTTCAAGAAGGAAAAAAGACGAAGAAGAAATACACGGCAGAAAATGAGAGATAAGAGGAAGGGAAGTGGGGGGGGGGGGGGGGGGGGGGGGAAGCAGAGGACACTGCGCACCGATGTGATACCCAAAAAAATAGACAGACAAAAAAAAAATAATTCCCTAAGAAAAAACGGACTAAACAGAAATCGTGACCCTCAGACAAAAAACAGTAAAATTCGACAAACTGGTATATACAAACAGACAGGCAGACAGAAAACAGACATATAAATAAATATACAGACAGACAACCACTTCGAACAGAGCATCGAGACAAAAAACAAGGTTTCCCCCCTAACCCTTGGGTCGTTGGTCAGTGAGGTGTTCTCCCACTCTCCCTCGCTACCTCACCTTCCCCAACCCTAAAGAGGGTCAGGTACTTATTTACAATGGGTGGGCAGGAGACCGCAAAGTACAAAGATAATTTCCCCTGTCAAGAAAGAAGGTGAGAGCTGTGCCAAGAGCCGTCCAGACAGACAATTTTAATCACAAAGAAAGACTTTAGAGAATAGGGAAGGTGAGGTAATACAAAACACAAACAAACAGAAACCAGCCAAATCAAAAAGTCACCCTTTTTAAAATCACAGAAAAATCAAGACGTTTTTATTTTTCAGTAAACATTGTGATCTCGAAGACGCTTCGACTGAAATAAAACTCGCCATGAATCAAGGAACACTGGCAGACAATCACAACGATGGAAACATCATGTAGATATTGTCAAAGTTCCTGAAAAGTGCTATTCACAACACCTTCCTGAAAAAAAAGCTGATTTCAGGCGCTTTTCTATGTCCCTGTCATCTTGTTTTTGATGCCAAAATTTCCAAACTTTACAAATTCCCCGACTTCTCAATGAACTACACCTTCGACCCCCAATTTGGTAAAGATCAACTCTGAAACAACGAGAAATGGGTTTTTCCACATATTATTGTCTCAGAAAGACACACAGACACACACACGACACAACACCACACCCACACGACGCACGCCCCACGCACGCGCACGCACGCACACACCACACACCAAAACACACCACCCCACACACACACAAAACCACACACACCACCACACACACACCACACACTCCGGTTTTATACGAAATATTCCCTCTAAATAAAATTAAAAAAAGTATGGACGAAGGGGGTATTTGGAGATTGAAAAAACGAGAAAATGTTGCGTTTTTTATCACGTGCGTTTTTGAACAAGTCGCCCCCGGGGGTCCTCGACAAGACGGGCCTCCAAAACTGAGAATGACAATAATTCCACTTGCCAAATTTTA
>JAPXFY010000021.1:60287664-60290164 GCA_030674185.1 Monoplex corrugatus
CCCTCACCCTATCCACTAACTGCAAAAACTTGACCCTTTGACTCCCGCACCCTATCCACCAACTGCAAAAACTTAACCCTTTGACTCCCTCACCCTATCCACCAGCTTCCTGCAGGAAGCTGGTGGACAGGGTGAGGGAGTCAATGGGTGAAGCTTTTGCTTTGCTAACGTGGTTTGACAATGCAGGACGTGGTGGACAGGGTGCCGGACTCAAAGGACTAAGACGAGTCCCGACATAAATGATACGCCAAACTTCAGACAGCTACCCTTCCTTCACTAAAGGCCTCGTTTCCTATTTAACCAGCTACTTTCTTTCCTGTGACTCGCTCAGTGTTCTCTCTGTTAGTTCTGCATCTGGCGTGTACCAACATCAAAGTACAGGGACCTCTTCCACTGAGACAGACAGAGCGGACAGGAGGGAAATCGAGGAGCCAAATAAACAAGAAAGGACATCAAACCTGATTCAGTCTGGTCACATTTTACGCCACGCCCGGGGGACAAAGGATGGACGCTTTAGGCGAAAACGGAACTCGTGTTTATGATAGGAGATGCTGACGTCGCCAAACAACATTGCGTTACGTCTGTCGCAAGTCGCTGTTCATTATGTCAAACAACATTACGCCACACTTGGTTCCTGAGCTGGCCCTGTGACTGTTTCAATACACAGGTAATCTAATATCAACATGTATGACTGTTTCAATAAACAGGCTAACTAATAACATCATGTACAACTGTTTCAATACACAGGCTAACTGACTGTTTCAATAAACAGGCTAACTAATAACATCATGTATGACTCTTTCAGTACGCAGCCAAACTAATAAGAACATCAACAACAACAATGACAACAACAATGACAACCACAACAACAACATCCAACGAGTCCTTTTTTCCCACTGGACGAAGCAGCAGGGAACTTTTAGTCTTTTTCTCCTAATTTTAATATTTGATGTTTATTTGTGAGCTTACGTCTACGCTTGACAAAAGCCAGTTGGCCGAAAATTTGCACCTGTCTTGTCTGGTTGTATTAAATACGCTTTCTGATTCCATTTTCGTAGATTTTTTAGTTTTGTCTTGTTTGTTTGTTTTGTTGTTGGTTTGTTTGTTTGTTTGTTTGTTTGTTTGTTTGTTTGTTGGTTCCAATAATAGAACCAATCATAATGGCTGGTAGTTCAGTTAATATCAGTCGTTCCCGCGTCATCCAACGCTTTGAGGCAGTCAACGCTCTCCACTTTGGTCAGTCGGCAGTCAGTGCCCTGACATTACATAAGGTCTTGTTGACTTGCTGGGGGTCTTTCTGGATTGTTTTTCCAGCTGGTCTCGGGCTGACCTGTCTGTCGTTTTTCTTTGTAGGAGTCCGCTACAGCACTCAGTTGGTGAGTCTTATATGGTGGAGCACTGACAAGTGGCCATGCTATTTCAAGTGTTGTCTGCAGGCAGATGTTGCTTGAAAATGGTAATTGATCACACCGCTCTCTAACTTCATCGTTGGTTATGAATTCAAGCAATTTGGTGTGTGTGTGTGTGTGTGTGTGTGTGTGTGTGTGTGTGGTGTGTGTGTGTGTGTGTGTGTGTGTGTGTGTGTGTCTGTCTGTGTGTGTGTCTGTGTGTCTGTGTGTTGTGTGTGTGTGTGTGTGTGTGTGTGTGTGTCGTTGTTTGTCGTGTGTGTGTGTCTGTGTCTGTGTGTCTGTGTCTGTGTCTTTCTGTGTTGTGTGTGTGTGTGTCTGTGTGTGTCTGTTGTGTGTCTGTGTGTGTGTGTCTGTCTGTGTGTGTCTGTGTGTGTTTTCTGTGTCTGTGTGTGTCTCTGTGTCTGTGTGTGTGTCTGTGTCTGTGTCTGTGGTGTGTCTGTGTGTGTGTGTCTGTGTGTGTCTGTGTGTGTGTGTGTCTCTGTATGTCTTGTGTGTGTGTGTGTGTGTGTGTGTGTGTGTGTGTGTGTGTGTGTGTGTGTGTGTGTGTGTTGTGTGTGTGTGTGTGTGTGTGTGTGTGTTTAAAGCAATCGGAGTCGAAGGCATCAAATCTCTTCTCCTCGATCGATTACAAATGACAAGACTCGCAGCCGTAAAGTAAGGCGGACAGGACGATGGAGTTGTAGAATCGAATCATGGTTTTTAAACAGAACTTCTTCTTCTTGCCAAGACTTTGGTCGGCTACTTGAAGGCTGCTGATGCTTTGCTTATTCTGCAACTGATCTCTTTGGTCCATGTCATCATGGCTGTTGATTGAGCTGCCCAGGTAGATTAAGTAATCAACAATTTCTATTCTCTTGTCATTTCATTTATTAAAACATGAACTGGTGCCTGGTTGTTGCCAGACAGCATGTTCTCTTCTCTTTTTACAGCCGATACTAAACATAATTTTTATTAGCCGTTTACCAATGACTGCGAGGCAATATGAACACTGATTTTCGTTGCTGGGGCACTGAGGGAGGGGGGGGGGGGTGTCTGTGTTATTCTCTTTAATTTTTTTTTCAATTTCTTAGTGTTTATAGCTGTTTTCATTG
>JAPXFY010000021.1:60295164-60302664 GCA_030674185.1 Monoplex corrugatus
TAATTCAGAGTTGGAAACGTACTCTGTCAATGACATCAATAGGAAAACCATCTACCCCTGTGCCTTTGATCATACTCTTCGTTTTAAATTAAACTTGTATTTTTAAGTTAATCCGGAAACATTCATTTTCTTTTTATAATCCAGAGAGAAAACAAACTATAATTAAAATGTGCGCATCTTAACTCCAAATCAACTCTCTCTCTCTCTCTCTCTCTCTCTCTCTCTCTCTCTCTCTCTCTCTCTCTCTCTCTCTCTCTCTCTCTCTCTCTCTCTCTCTCCTCTCCAGTTAAATGTCTTAAAGGAAGAATCGGATCGACTAGCTTTAACAGTTGACATGGATAAAACTAATATTATGATTTTCAGAAAGGGTGGACATTTATCAAAACACGAAAAAATGGTTCTATGGAATTAACGAGGTTAAAATTGTTAATTCTTATAAATACTTAGGAATGATATTTTCGACAAAATTAAGTTTAAATTATGCATGGGAAGAATCTTGTAATAAAGGGAAAAAGGGTATTATTGAAATTCTAAAATCCTTACGGAAGCTCAATTCTATTGATTGTAATTTATATTGGAAAATGTTTGATACACAGATAGAACCTTTACTTACATATGCAGCTGAAGTATGGGGTCTTACTGTAAATCCACATATGGAAAAAGTGCATACATATGCTATAAAACGTTTTTTGGCTGTACCAATTCACTCTTCTAATACTGTTTTATATGGAGAAACTGGAAGATATCCTTTATACATTAGAACCTTTGTGAAGAGTATTAAATACTGGTTGAAATTGTTAAGGCTTCCACAATCTCGGTTATGTAAACAGGCATATGAAATGATGGTTACTCAAATGGAAATAGGAAAACAGAACTGGGCCTATCAGGTAAAAAAGGCTTTATCAGAACTTGGGTTTGGAATCATTTGGTTGTCCCAGGGAGTAGGAAATGAGTGTCAGTTTATTAATGAATTTAAAGACAGGCTTATTTGTTCGTTTAAACAAAATTGGCACTCAGATATGGAAAACAAAGAAAAATATAGTTGGTTCTTCTCCTTTAAAGATGTTTTTCAAACCGAAAAATATCTCAGTGTTGTTACGGATAAATGGCAAAGAACTAATTACGCAAGATTTAGATTAAGAACACTTGGTTTCAATGCAAATAAAAATTGGTTTCAACCTAGGACGTCCACAGTATATCCTTGCCCCTTATGTGGAAACAATGTCGATAATGAAAAACACTTTTTATTCCAATGCCAAATTTTTGACACAATACGTGGAAAATGCAAAGTTTTTGAATCCGACATGGCCAAAAGACAAGATGTTGTATCTATTTTGTCGTCTGATGACGAAGTCATAATCAAATCAGTGGCACTATACATTGCGGAAGCACAAAAAATAAGACATAAACACTTACAAGCCGGACAATAGTGCTAGACAATATCATACTGGGATAAATTTAATCTCTTTTGACTGATGTGGGCAATATCACGTTAACTCCAAAAGAAGCCGCTTTATTATAGACTCTGTTTTGTAAAGAGCTGTTTTCATTTGCTTTATTTTGCTTTGTTTGCCGATAATTTAAGAGTAGCTAATAATATGAATAATAATGGATATTTGTAGAATATGTTAGAAGTGGATATTGAAAGGGTATATAGACACTTAAGGGTCTACTATACATGTTAACAAAAACAAAAAAAACAAAAACAAAAAAAACAAAAAAACAAATAAATAAAAGGCATAGTGATGTCCCTTGTTAACAGAGTATTTTGGGGCAGTTATGTGAAGATTATATTATTATCACTAAATGTAAGGTTTGGGTGGTCTAGCCCAGATGTTTCATCATATTACAGTTTTGATGTGTGTGTGTGTGTGTGTGCGCACGAGCGCGCGCCCGCGTGTGAGTGTATATGGATGCGTGTGTGTGTGTGTGGGTGTGGGTGTGTGAAAAAGATTTTGGTTTGTCTAAACCTAGACAAATTATTGGCCTGAATGTGGGAACACTGTTCTGATATTTTTTGTTGTTGTTTTCTTTGTATTATGTAGTAGTGGTAAAATGGATGATTGTTCATTATATATTATTTGAATATGTTCGACTGTTCAAGGAATGGATGTTCGATATTTTTTTTGATTATGTGTGAAGAATTTGCGCACATACAAAGAGTGGATTATGTGTCGCACTACTGGAAAATTGTTATCCCCCTTGTCAAAAGACCTTTTCGGGTAATGACAATAAACAGTTTCAGTTTCAGTTTCAGTTTCAGTTTCTCTCTCTCTCTCTCTGGCGTCTGTTTTCTTCTGCAGCTGCTTCTGTTTTTGTTTTGTTTTTCGGATCATTTCTTTGTTCGAGCGGTCGCTCACTTCATTCTTTGTCCTCTTTTGTTTCACTTCTTTCTTTGTCCTCTTTTGTTTAATCTTTTTTCCCTATAAGAGCTCTTTCTGAAAGCAGAGAAGAACAGTAGCAGCAAACTGAATGACAACAAACAAACAACCAATTAAACAAAACAGATCACCAGACGACTGCACATACAAGTTACTGTTCCTTTGTTCGTTTTTTGTTTGTTTGTTTGTTTATTTGTTTGTTTGCTTGTTTGTTTGTACGCGTGCTTGCTTGCTTGTTTCACATCTATTACACCCGCACTACTAATGAGGTCTTACAGATATGGGAACCAAACGGGTGGATCAGACACGTGATGTATGAACACTACCAATTTGCTTTCTTTTTCATAAAACCCACCCATCCAAACGACACATAATCCACCTTTCCTCCATCTGCCACCCTGTTCGATAGGTCTGATGGATCGAAGGCTTAATGGTTCTTTAAATATGCAGAGCAGCCAGCGCCCGTGGCCAGTCAATCAGCGCCAACAGAAAGCCTGTTGTCTTACGGGCCCAGCTGAACGGCCAGTGTTTATTGGATACACGTGCAACCCTTTTTCACTCCAAGCTCCCGTATAATATTTAGGAAAAAGAAAAGCCTGAAAGCACACACACACACACTTGAAAAGAAAATATGGTTAAGCCACACTAATAATATCCCTTTGTATATGTTCCCTTCCCCTCTTTTGTCTTCCCCTCTTTTTAAATCTTTTTTTTTTATTATTATTGTTATTATTACCAGCAGACTGCTGAGAACCATATCAAGGCTGCAACCATCTCAAACACAACACACACGTCTCAACACATCGACGACCCTGGGAAAAAACGAATCCTGGAAAACGACAGAAAATTAAGTACATCTACCATATGTACCATTGCATTCGTGCAAACTATCTAAGGCTATGTCCCTGGCGTTGGCATTCCGCCCAATATTTCATCAGGAGGAGTATAAAAAGTATAAAACAAATTTAAAAAAATAAAAAACTTGAATACAAATTTATGAGCATAATACACAGAAACTCTGGAGAAGAGTGGCAAAATGGTTCAGATGTTCGCCTGCCAATAACTAAGCTCTAGGTCACAGGGTTCGTTTCCCGTAGAGGCTTAGACGTTTCTCCTCAGTTTGGCCGGGAAATCGAACTGAATGTCTAGTCCTTCGAAAGGAAGCGAAAACGAGTCGGGGCGTGCACTGGGGACAGGTGTGGGTGTGTGTGCGCGCTCGCGCGCGCGCGCGCGCGCGCGTGTGTGTGTGTGTGTGTGTGTGTGTGTGTGTGTGTGTGTGTGTGTGCACTATTAGTTTAGTTCAACCATCTTGTTTATAAAGTTTAGTGAATGAGTGGACAAGCATTCACGTATGGATTCATGGATTGGATGGAGTGCGAAAGTTTTCGCTGCCATTATAATGATCGTAGAGCCTTGGGCTACTGTTAGCTGTTTCAAAAAAAAATTAAAACCTCAATCTTCTTCAGAGAAGGTGTTTGTTTTGGTTTCTTTTGTAAATAAAGCGACTAAACGGTGATCTGCTGAATCAGCTCTGTCACGATGCAGGAGATTAAACAGATAAGAGCAACTTGCACACATACATTTTACCAGTTCAGTTGCACTTCACGAAATTCTTCACGAAATGACATATTGTGTAACAAGTGTAAAACTTGCAAAATACACTTACAACTTAAGGGTTCCAGTAAGAATCAAATGTAGTAACTCTTCCATTCATTCAGTTCTTTGCTGTAAAACAGAAATAATAGGCGCATGTGTCCCATATACAACCACAACCGTTTTTGTTTAGAACTTTGACGCTGATCATTTGACACAAATATTGGTTACACAATTTTAAGATAATCTGGTAACAAGAACTCCAAGAGAGAATACAAAATGTTAGTATCACCCGGGTGTGACCTGCGAAATCAATCTCAGGAGAAAATGAGTTTGAGCAGGTATGATTATTTGGAGAGAGAGAGAGACAGACAGACAGACAGACAGACAGACAGACAGACAGACAGACAGACAGACAGACAGACAGACAAACAGAGAGAGAGAGTCACTACTGTCGATTCCAACAGATTATTACTTTAAAGGACAAAGGAAGGGGAGCCGTAGAAAAACATAAAGGAGAAAACGATGATCTATTTTTTTTTTTTTTAAATGAGTCTTCAAATTCGTCCTTGATAGGAAATATTACGTTATCAACTTCTATAACTGTCCCTGATAAGTCTGATATATCATCATCATCATGTGCCCTGCCGCATGGCGTTGGCGATCATGGCCCTCCATACGAATCTATCCCTTGTCGCTGCAAGTACATCTCCCACCCTCTCTGTCTGCAGCCACCCTACAAGTCTGTCCAATATTTTCTCCCTGGGTCTACATGGTGTCCTCTTTCCCGCCAACTTTCCTGTTGTGACCAGGTGTTCTAATTCCTCTTTCCTCATAAAATGTCCTGACAAATTAGAAAAAAAACTTCATAATTTGTTTATCGAATTCCAAAATTGTTCCAGACATAAAACGTAACCACCTGGTTATCAACTGTCAAAATTCTTCCTGACAGACAAAAAAGTCACTATTTAAATACTCACAATTGTCAAAAATGTCACCATTTAGCTAGAAAAGTCCAAAATTGTCTCTGCTTAGTATAAAGACATCATTTCGTATCAAATTCCAAAAACGTCCCGGATAGACACAAAGTCACAATTGAGTTATAAAACTTCCAAAGTGTTCCTGTTTTACATAAAACGTCACTATTTAGTTATCAAATTTTGAACTCGTCCTGACAGCCATAAAACGTCACTTTTCAGTTATGAAACTCTAAAAACTGTCTATTAACAGACATAAACTGTTACAAATCAGTTGTTAATTTCCAAAATTGTTCCTGGTCGACATAAACCATCACCATATATTACTAACTTCCAAAATTCCCGATAGGCATAAGCTGTCATGATTTAGTTATCATATTCCAAAAATGCCTCTCATAAACTCAAACATCACCATTTACTTAAGAAATTCCAACAATGTCTTAGGTAAGACCAAAAAAAAAAAGTCACCACTCAGTTACTGAACTCCATAATTGTCTTTGATCGACATGTCACTGTCACCATTTAACTATCAAATTCGTAAAATGCCTTTAACAGACATGAAACTAAACTTTACCACAAAGTTATTGAATTTCAAATTATCCCTGAGAGATAAAGTCTGTGACAGATATACAGCGTCACCAGTCAGTTATCAAATTCCAAAATTATCTCTGGCATACAATATTACAAAAGTCTTTGGTATACATAAAAGCTTTGCCATTTAGCTATCAAATTCCTAAATGCTCTCTAACAAATATAAAACGTCACCATTTAGCTATCAGATTCTAAATTCGTCCCAGAAAGACATAGCATAAGTATTCAGTTCCAAAATAAATATTTCCAAAGTACAGGCCCTTCACCATTTAGCTATCAGATTCTAAATTCGTCCCAGAAAGACACAGCATAACCATTCAGTTCCAAAACAAATATTTCCGATGTACAGGCCTCCTCCCTCGTCCAACTCTCCATCCATCCTCCTCCTATTTCTTCACTTCTTTCTGTCTTTTCTTACTCTGTCTTTCACATTTACTTCTCACGATTTTTCTTTCTTTTTTCCTTTCTTCCCTCCTTCCCCACTTCTTGTTGCTCTTGTTGTATGTTTTTTTCCCCCACCCATCATGGCATGCAGGGATTTTTTTATACTAATTTTTCAGCCAGTTCCTCCTGTAGAAATTGTCTCCTGTCCTGGTCATGGCGGAAGGATCGATACTACAGCCTTTCTCTGTTTCTGCTTGTGTTCCTCTTTCTAGTTCATTTCTATACGTGTGCCCGCGGACGACCAGGCGTGGAGAGCCGGACGATTTAGATTGACCAGTTAGTGAATGTGTCAAGCTGCCCCATACAAGACAAAACGAACAAAAACTGTGAAAACGTGTTTACAAAGATTTTTGTGTCGTTCTGTTCAGAAGGTGCGGGAGGGAGGTGCAAAAAGTGCGGATGATGGATGTTTTCTCGACAGCTCTTTCATTAAGATACACGCGTTTAAGAGGTTGTCGGCGTTTAAATGACAGAATTATGAGCCCCCACCCCCCTCTCTCTCTCTCTCTCTCTCTCTCTCTCTCTCTCTGATTTAACCGCCTTCCCATTCGCACACTCTAAATATAAAATTTTTGATTTTACATTTTACACTTCGTGATTAAAAAAGTAAAAACGGGAAGAGTCTTGTGTGTTATTAGTGTGTCAACTTTTCAGGCAAACACAGCACATTTCTTTCCTGTATTTATTTTCATATCATCTGCAGTCACTCTTTTACACCACCTACAATAACAAAAAATACCAACGAACCGTTTGTATCGGAAGCTGACGATTTCTCGTATGATATGGAATCGAGTGACTTGTCACCAGTGAGACGATTTTTTTTTTGGGGGGGGGGGGGGGGGGACGAGTGGATTAAATAACAAAATTCAACAAAACGTGTCACTTTGGGTTTCCCCGCAGCCGTTTTTGGTCCGATCTGAACTAAATGTTGGTATTTCTTTTCTGCAGTCTGTGATCAGACCAAACTACATATAATACTAGGAGTTCATGTTTATATTGCTTACAGCCCAGCCGACTACTGGAGCCATATCAGGGATTTACCAACCGTTAATGGTCAGATCTTTATTAAATGATGCGATTTTTCATCCGTCACAGTAACCACAATTTTTTTGAAAATAAATGCTCTGTCTACTATTTGTTACCTGACGCACTTAAACCAAAATAAGACAAAAGTATAACAAGCGCTGAGAAACAGCAGAAGGTTAATCATGACTATTCAAGTGTCCAAAAGTACAATATCATCACGCAGAATTTATCTAACGTCCTCAGACAGAGATTTTTTTTAACGTGGTGTGACAACCGCGCTGATTTAAATGTGAGGGGTGTTTTCTGTCTTTCTTTTTCGCCCTATCCCCCTTCCCCAACCCTCCTCTTTTTTTTTCTTCCCCTCTTCCCATCGACTCTACAAGGTGGTGTAGGATATAACTTCTACATCTATTTCAACTCTTCATGGCATGTGACAGTCCCCATCTTCCCATTACCTCTCCCTCTCTCTCTCTCTTCTCTCTCTCTCT
>JAPXFY010000021.1:60305164-60307664 GCA_030674185.1 Monoplex corrugatus
ATGAATACTTTATGGTTCAGAATACTGGAGGATAACAGAAAGCGACCTTTCTAAGCTATCAACCTTCTATACAATTACTCTCTGAAGAATCATACAGATATTCTGACCTAAAACTGTCTCCAACCAGCAACAACTCGCCAAATGCATCCACGACAGTATCGGCACCATCATCATGAAAAGACGACATGTAGATGGATTTGAGCACATCATCCCAAAGGAGCAGAATACGATTCACCCGGACTGCCCTTCCCTGGACATCAGAAGGAAGACAGGATGACCAAAAAAAAACACCTGGCCACAAACAACAGGAGACCTCAATGCCCTGAAACACACCTGGGATTCCATACAGGGGACGGCCCAGAACAGACAGAAGTGTTAAATCTTTGTTGCAGTTGTACATGCCAAAGGCATGATAAGGAAGTAGCTAAGCAACTAAGAACCAGAGGAAAGAATAACAGAATAACAGCGTAAATAAGCACCATAAACGGAGGTATTGCCAACACAGAGAATTATGTGAGAATAATAGAGAAGTAAATGACAGCATCAATGAGCGAAATAAACAGATGCATTACCAACACAGACAAAGAATTGAGTGAAAATAATAGAGAAGTAAATAACAGCGTCAATGAGAAACATAAACAGACGTATTACCAACACACAGAATTTAGTGAGAATAATGCAGAAATAAATGACAGCGTCAATGAGCAACATAAACAAACGTATTACCAACACACAGAATTTAGCGAGAATAATGCAGAAATAAATGACAGCGTCAATGAGAAACATAAACAGACGTATTACCAACACACAGAATTAAGTGAGAATAATACAGAAGTAAATGACAGCGTCAATGAGAAACATAAACAGACGTATTACCAACACACAGAATTAAGTGAGAATAATACAGAAGTAAATGACAGCGTCAATGAGAAACATAAACAGACGTATTACCAACACACAGAATTAAGTGAGAATAATACAGAAGTAAATAACAGCGTCAATGAGCAACATAAACAGACGTATTACCAACACACAGAATTAAGTGAGAATAATACAGAAGTAAATAACAGCGTCAATGAGCAACATAAACAGACGTATTACCAACACACAGAATTAAGTGAGAATAATACAGAAGTAAATAACAGCGCCAATGAGCAACATAAACAAACGTATTACCAACACACAGAATTTAGTGAGAATAATACAGAAGTAAATAACAGCGTCAATGAGCAACATAAACAGACGTATTACCAACACACAGAATTAAGTGAGAATAATACAGAAGTAAATAACAGCGTCAATGAGCAACATAAACAGACGTATTACCAACACACAGAATTAAGTGAGAATAATACAGAAGTAAATAACAGCGTCAATGAGCAACATAAACAGAGGTATTACCAACACACAGAATTAAGTGAGAATAATACAGAAGTAAATAACAGCGTCAATGAGAAACATAAACAGAGGTACTACCGACACAGATGGAGTGTTATGAAACAGTAACCACATGAATAAGTTCACGGAGACAGTGGGACAGACTGATCTTTTACTCAAACGTGTCCTCACTCTTTTCGAAGTAGGGACATATGCATGTAATACTATAAGCAAAGCAGGACATATGCATGTAATACTATCAGCAAAGCAGGACATATGCATGTAATACTATCAGCAAAGCAGGACATATGCATGTAATACTATCAGCAAAGCAGGACATATGCATGTAATACTATCAGCAAAGCAGGACATAATTATGCATGTAATACTATCAGCAAAGCAGGACAAATCCATGTAATACTATCAGCAAAGCAGGACAAATCCATGTAATACTATCAGCAAAGCAGGACAAATCCATGTAATACTATCAGCAAAGCAGGACAAATCCATGTAATACTATCAGCAAAGCAGGACAAATCCATGTAATACTATCAGCAAAGCAGGACAAATCCATGTAATACTATCAGCAAAGCAGGACAAATCCATGTAATACTATCAGCAAAGCCAAACAAACAGTTCCTTAACGGGATAAGACGGACAGAATTTGCTCCACAAACCTCGTGAACGAAATCAATCACCCTTCTTTCTTCGTTTAGGTTTTAACCCTTTGATTCCCGCACCCTGTCCACCAGCATCCTGCATTGTCAACCATGCTTGAAAAGTAAAAACATGACCCTTTGATTCCCTCGCCCTATCCATCAGCTTCCTTTAGGAAACTGGTGGAAAGGGTGAGGGAGTCAAAGGGTTAAGTTTTTGCAGTCGGTGAATAGGGTCCGGGAGTCAAAGGGTTAACACTCCAGCATTACAGACAGATCTAAACAACAAAAGAAGCGTAACTAACCGCACTTCAACACTGATGATCAATTGTAATAACTGATCCCACCAACTCACCCATCCCCGAAGAAAGAAAGAAAAAAAGTGAGAGTTGGCTGAAACAGCACTATACTGTAAATACTTTATACTGATCACATGTTCCCCAATCCTCTCCCTGTCAGCTTTACTG
>JAPXFY010000021.1:60317664-60327664 GCA_030674185.1 Monoplex corrugatus
ATTTGTTTCAGATGGGTACACATACTACTTTTCAGCTGGGCACACATAATAGTACATTTGTTTCAGCTGGGTACACATAATAGTACATTTGTTTCAGCTGGGTACACATAATAGTACATTTGTTTCAGCTGGGTACACATAATAGTACATTTGTTTCAGCTGGGTACACATAATAGTACATTTGTTTCAGCTGGGCACACATAATAGTACATTTCTTTCAGCTGGGTACACATAATTGTACACTGATTTCACCTGGGCACACATAATATTACTTCTTCTACAGCTGGGCACATATACAGTTGTTGTTGTTGTTTTTTCAGCAGGCACACGTAATACTACATTTTCAAGTGGTCACACATAATATATATACTATTTGCAGTGGGCACATATAATACTGCATTTTTCAGTTAGTCATATAATATTACATTTCTTCCAGCACCATATACACATACTGATTGTTTCAACAAGCACACACTGTACTACTTTTTCAAGGGGACCACATATTTTTTTTCTCCAGGAAAAGGATAAAATTACATTTTATTTTCCCAGGTGGGCACAAAGAATATTTTCAATATTTTCGAATTATACACAGTTTCACTCTCGAAGATTTCAGTCCTCCGTTGCTGTTACTTATATGCACAAACGCACACACATTACTGAAAGACTCGGTAATGAATACACAGACAACACACGAAATTCCAGCTTTTCACGTAAGTCTGTTTACTATGGAAATGATAACACCTACGCAGTACACTGAGTATAGGAATCTGACAGCTTCTCAACCAGTATTAAAATCACAACTGGTTCTGCTCGTTTTTCCTTTTCTTCTTCCACTTTTCAGACGATGAATCGGACTCCTGCCAAATCCTCTCTCTTACACACACACACACACACACACACACACACACACACACACACACACACACACACACACACACACACACATACACACACACACACACACACACACACACACACACACACACACACACACACACACACACACACACGAGAGAGAGAGACAGACAGACAGACAGACAGAGAAGACAGAGTGACATACACACACGCACGCGCGCGCACACACACATGCACGCACGCGCGCGCGCACGCGACACACACACACACACACACACACACACACACACACACACACACACCACACACACATCCCTAACTAAAATCACACGAGTTTTTCTCCTTGTTTTCTTTTTTCAAATGATGACTGGAACTTTATCCTGCCAAGTCTTCCACATGTCTGCAAGCTCTAATTAACGATTCCAACACAGGTGTAGAAAAGGAGATTTTACCCATCAAAAATTGAAAGGGGAAAAAAAAGAAACACACATCCTTCGTTATTGCACAGTGTCTGCTGATTTGCACAGAACATTTCTTCAAAACAACACAGGGGTCCTTTTATTTTCGAATAGATTTTTTTTACTACTATGTGATTGCTTTATACATAATTAAGTCGTTTGGCTATTTTGTATTTAAGGGTTTTCTGTGACAACACGCCTTTCAACACATTATTACATTAGTTTTGCTAGACATGTGCTTTTCCTAAAGATATTTATTTTTCTCAACAAAATAAACCAAATGTTTTTTTATAAGTTCTATAGTGTGTGTATGTGTTTGTATGTGTGTGTGTGTGTGTGTGTGTGTGTGTGTGTGTGTGTGTGTGTGTGTGTGTGTGTGTGTGTGTGTGTGTTGTGTGTGTCTGTGTGTCTGTGTGTGTCTGCGTTTGTGTCTGTGTGTGCGTCTGCGTGTGTCTGTGTGTGTCTGTGTCTGCGTTTATGTGTGTGTGTGAGAGCGCGCACGCCTTTTATGGGTGTGCGTGCGTTCACGCGTGCATTCATGCGCGCGCCTATCTGTATCTACGACTGTTGCACAAATTCTCACAAATTCAATTTTTCACTCCAAAAGGTAATTGACTTGAACACGGATTTTTTTTCTAAAAACCGAACAAAACGCTCCTGTGAGATATTCCAAATCTTTCACCAATAAACGACGAAATTCCATCAAAAGTGTAGAACTCCAAATCAATACATGTCCAAGTTAGCACCGGCAGTAATGCTCAAGCAAACTCCACGGATAGTTTCTTTTTTCTCCCGATCAATTAACAGGAGAACACTCTTGAAACTAACAAGAAGGCTTGAAAGCAACAACAGCAACAGCAGTGGAGAAGAGACTAGACACTAACTCCTCCTTTTCAAATAACGTTCGTACTTCGCTAAAAGCAGCAGCAACAGCAGCAGCAGCAGGAGGCAAGCAAGCAGGCAGTGCGACTACGCGAAACAACCAACGATTAGTTCCTCCTCTTTCCCTTCTTTCATTCTGCTTGTCACACAGGAGACACGGGAGGAAGTAGAAAGCGAGCGAGCGAGCGAAAGAGCGAGAACAAGAGAGCGAGAGAGCGACAGAGAGAGAGAGAGAGAGAGAGAGAGAGAACGAGAGAGAGACAGAGGACAGACAGACAGAGACAGAGACAAAGAGAAAATCGAAGACCTCCCCGAGTGATGAGTGAATGAGTGAGTGAGAGAAAGTGAGTGGAGAGAGAGAGAGAGAGACAGAGACAGAGAGAGACACACAGAGAGTGTGTGAGAGTGAGTGAGTGAGTGAGTGAATGAGTGAGTGATGAGTGATGAGTGTGTGTGTGTCTGTGTGTGTGTGAGAGAGAGATAGAGACAGAGAGACAGAGCAAGTTTGGTGCTATCCAAGCCCTGACAGAGAGCTGTTGAGAGAGGAGAGAGAAGGGGGGGGAGAGGGGGGTAAAAAGGAACAAAGCTGAGAGAGAGAGAGCGGGAGAAAGTTGAGACTGAGAGTGCGTGGTGGAAGAAAGCTGACACAGAGAGAGAGGGGGGGGGGGGGGGGGGGGGGGGGGGGCAGAGAACAAGGTGCGAGAGAGAAAGGGGCGAGGTAACACAGAAAGTTGAGATACACAGGGAGAAGAAAGAAAGAAAGTTGAACGGGGGTGAGGGGGGGGAGAGTTGAAAAAAAGTTCAAGAGAGGGGGTACAAAAGAGAGAATGTTGAGAAAGAAGGTGGATAGAAAGAAAGTTGGGAGAAACAAAGGGAGGGGAAACACAAACAAATACAAACAAAACTGATAGGAGGTGGTGGGGGGCAAAAAGACAGTTGAGAAATTCAGAGGCGACGGGGGTAGGAAGGGGAGGGGAGGGAGGAGGAGGGGAGGGAGGGAGGGAGGGAGGGAGGGAGAGAGAGAGGAGAGGAGAGACAAAGACAAGCGAGAGACAGCAGACAGACAGAAACAGAGACCAGAGAGAGAGAGACAGGCAGAGACAGCGAAGGAAGATGACGAAGGCGGAGGAGAGAGAAAGGACGGAGACAAAGAGAAGGGGGGGGGGGTTATCTGTGGGACACGAAAATGAGAGACAGAATGAGAGAGAGAGAACGATGACGCAATAGGACAGACACAGACAAACAGACCAAATTAAAAGGGGGAGGGCGAGAGAGAGAGAGAGAGAGAGAAAAGAAAGGAAGGGAGGGAAGGAGACAGAGACAGACACACAGAGAGACAGAGACAGACACACAGAGAGACAGAGACAGACAGAGAGAAGGAGAGACAGACAGAGAGAGGGAGAGACAGAGTCAACAGTCACAGAGAGACAGAGACAGAAAAAAGAAAGAGACAGAGACACTGTTCAGAGTGCCAACGGTTGAAGGGAAGATGAATAAATGGGGAGGGGAAAAGACAGACACACAGACACACAGACAGGGAGTGTGGTGAGAGGACAGGGCAAGAAAAGACCCACAGAGATATATACACAAAGATCGATCCATTCCAATAACTTACTGGCATCAAGTTCGTGTATATTACCACGGTGCCTTTCTGGATCTGATATTTGTTCACGTTATATCAAAGTAAATACCAGCGTTCAAGCAAACAGAACCCAGAAACACACGAAAACAGAATAAGAGGAACTGATTAACCCTTTGACTCCAGTACCCTATCCACCAACTACAAAAACTTAGACCTTTGACTCCCTCTCCCTATCCACCAGTTTCCTGCAGGAAGCTGGTGAATATGGTGAGGGAGTCAGAGGGTTAAAGTTTTTCGGGTTTTTTTTCGCTAGCATGGTTGATAATGCAGGCTGCCGGTGGACAGGGTGTGGATATCAAAGGGTTAATACACAACACAAGAAAAAAACAAAGTTTTCAGCCAACTGGTCGTTGTCAAGCGTGTACAAAAGACATCAGCGAACAAATATACACAACACTTAGAGGGGTGGGAAACGCAGGCAGATTGCATATCCGCCAATTTCTCCTACTCAATGAAACAGCAGTAAAGTTTTGCTGTTTTCTCCATAAGTTGAGTGTGTGTACTCGTTCTTTGCTGCCTTATGTGTACGCTTGACAAAGACCAGTTAATACCAAAGAAATAAGAGGGAAGCAGGGAGAATTTTTATAATATCAACCAAAGGACATAACTCTTGAGAGTCACGTAGAAATTATCTCCCATGTTAGACCAGTTAGCCGAAAATTTGCACCTGTCTTGTTTTCGACATTAAGCCTTTGACTCCCGTACCCTGTCCACCAGCATCCTGTACTGTCAACCATGCCATCAAAGCAAAATCTTACCCCTTTGACTCCCTCACCCTATCCACCAGCTTTCTGCAGGAAGCAGATGGATAAGGTGAGGAAGTCAAAGGGTTAAGTTTATGCAATTGTTAGGTGCGGGAGTCAAAGGGTTAAATACGCCTTCTCATTCTATTTTCGTTGTTTCTGGTTCCTATTTATCACAGCAGTTACTAGGTATTCGCTTTCTATTCAGTGTTATACACAAAGCTACACAAATATGATCAAAATACTGCCGTCTTTACACTAGGGTGGGGGAGGGGGGATACCAAAGCGCAAACTTTCTGTATCATCGAATCTTTGAAAGAGAGGAGCTGAACAAAACACAAGGATCAAAAGAATCAACTACTATCTGAGGAATTTCTCACAACTTTTCGTCAAAACTATCCATGAACCCTTCCACATGAATCGCCGAAACATGTTCGAAGTGTTGCATTTTATGTGCATAATTTCCATTCACCAGTTCCAGATGCACGGTGTCTGTGGACGGGACACTCTGAACGCGAAAGACAAGAACGGACAACGATAAAAACAACGGTACAGGGAGAGGACACACGATCCATCACAGTCCCGACTACCTCCGTCCACCTTTCCCTTGACAACCCGTACACGGCTGTTACGAGACACACCTATCTATTCCGTTCTAGCTCAAAAGTAATCCGCTGTGCTTTTTGTTCGCGCGACGTTCTGTTGGTGACATTTTCCAGCACTAAGAACCGAAACCGTCACGGGCGAACGTTTCATACGAGGGCGGTCTATTTTGCCAAGATGGCGATATTTGGGGTATGGTACGGTTGGTTGGTTGGTTGGTTGGTTGGTTGGTTGGTTGGTTGGTTGGTTGGTGTTGGTTGGTTGGTTGGTTGGTTGGTTGGTTGGTTGGTTGGTTGGTTGGTGCGTCGGTTGGTTGGTGCGTCGGTTGGTTGATGGTTGATTGGTTGGATGGTTGGTTGGATGGTTGGTTTGTTGGTTGGTTGGTTGGTTGATTGATTGATTGATTGATTGATTGGTTGATTGGTTGGCTGGTTGGTTGGTTGGTTGGTTGACTAATTGATTGACTGACTGACTGACTGACTGACTGATGACTGACTGACTGACTGACTGACTGATTGTTTTCGAGACACTGCACTGCAGCTGGGTCATTTCCGTGGAGTTCAACTTGTTAAATAGTACTCAGCAAGTTGCAGAACCAGATCTACTAAGTGACGCCCGGAAAGGAGACCATCGCCATGTCCTTCCCAACGACATTAACGATACTTTGAAGTCACAAGACAGAGATAGTGGAGCAGTTTTGTTGCACAAATGCTCAAAACTGCCGAGTCTCCGTGACTCCCAAAATGCTTCATGCATATTGAAATTTGTGCGTTCGCAAACTCTCGGGTTTCCAAATCTTGATCAAATATCTATTCATTCATAAACACGTGCTAATTCTTTGCTCACACGCACAACAACAACAACATCTCTCTCCTCTCTCTCTCTCTCTCTCTCTCTCTCTCTCTCTCTCTCTCTCTCTCTCTCTCTCTCTCTCCCCCCATCCATCCATCCCCCTCTCTCTGTCTATATTAATGTATTCATGGTGAAATCTATTAACTTTTTCTTTTCTCTTTTGCCCCACCCATCCACCCCCTTTACACACACCTATTCATTACTCTGTCACAAACACAAACTAATAATTATTTTCTTGGGGTGTTCGTTGTTTGTTTGTTTGTTTGTTTGTTTTTGTTTGTTTGTTTGTTTGTTTGCTTCCTTGTTTGTTTTTGGGGGGCTCAGATTGTCGAGTTCTATGCAGGTATTCAAAACCGTATACGTATCACGAAAAGTACATATTCCCGTGAATCGGTGACCATTCCATATCCGTCGCATCTACCCTAATCCCACCCCCCACCCCCCTTCCCGTTTCTGTATGAATGGACACTAGTCTAAATTTGTTGTAGCAAAAACGTTAAACCGTTTTGTATTTTCTCCCCCCATCCCAACCTCCCTCCCTCTCTCTATCTCTCTCTCTCTCTCTCCACACCACACACCACACACACACACACACACACACACACACACACACACACACACACACACACATTCACTACGCGCGCACACACACAGTTTCACAGAGCGACAGACAGAGACAGAAACACAGACAGAGAGACATAGACAAGAGAGAGAAAAAGACAGAGAGAGAATAAGCGATTCAGCCTGTACATAAAAATGGAAACAGAGAGAACATTTAACAGGCTTCAAAATCATTACCGGCAATCTTGTTTCCCTTTCGGCTCAGCCTGAACTTGAACCAGGGCCGTGAAGAGATTTAAATGTAATCAAATCAACGGATCGCTCTACTCGGGTTCACACACACACACACACACACACACACACACACACACACACACACACACACACACACACACACATACACACACACACCCACCACCACACCACCACACACACACACACACACACACCACACACTAACGCACAAGCACAATACGTTCTCCCCATCTCTCCCTCTTTCTTTTCTCTCTCCCTCTGTCTCACACTCAATCATTCACTCACACACAGACACACACACACACACAGACACAATACACACACACACAGACACACACACACACACACACACACACACACACACACACACACACACACACACACACACACACACACACACACACACACACAGCGATCGGAATCAGTGACAGGGAGCCGAGGGAACCGAATCAAAAACTTGTGTCAGACTGGAAGCGTCAAATGAGGGGAGGTTACCACCCATGAAACCAGATCCCGTTTTCTCGCGCCTGCCATCCATAATGGCGTCTGGTCGTAACGCATGCGCAGAAACGATAACTAAACCGCTAATGCGGCGAAAGCGAAACGAAAATGTCTGGCTGAGAACTGTAGGAAAATGGACGGGGGATAGATCCTAGCGGTTGAGATGAACGAAAGAATCAAGAGGTTGAAAGGCGAGAGGTGGGTGAGGTGGTGTGTGTGGGGGGGGGGGGGGTTAGCAGTCCTATGAAACCGTGTGAGTGTGTGTGTGTGTGTGTGAGATAGAGAAAGAGACAGAGAGAGACAGAGAGTGGTGTGTTTGTGTTTGAGTGTGTGTGAGAGAGAAAGAGAGAGATTGTGTGTGTGTGTGTGTGTGTGTGTGTGTGTGTGTGTGTGTGTGTGTGTGGTGGTGCGTGCGCGCGCGTGTGTGGTGGTGTGTACGCGCGCGCGCGCACGCGCGTTATAGTCAGCCAGACAAACAAACGGAGACGCTGAGAGAAGACGAAATGGAGGACGGTATCTACCGCTGACAAAAAGAAAGATCGAAATTCAAATGGTGCAAACAGGTTTCAGTTTCAGTTTCAGTTTCTCAGGATGACGTCTTCGCGCACGGGATGAAATTCCACAAGTACGGATGCCACTGATGCCATGTGACGGAGAAGATCCAGAATGATCATGGCACAAGCTTCTATAATTCTGCACGTAAGGCCATAAGCTGGCCAGGTCCTGTGGTCCTACAACTTGTGCAAACAGACAAATAGCGAAACGACAACGACACCGACACAAACAAAGGCTTGACAGACAGGCAAACAGATGTCAAACGATGAAAATGGTTGCTTGAGGGCGCGCGCGCGTACGTGAATATGTATGAGAGAGAGAGAAAGAGAGAGAGAGAGAGAGAGTGCGTGCGTGTGTGTGTGCGTGTGTGTGTGTGTGTGTGTGTGTGTGTGTGTGTGTGTGTGTGTGTGTGTGTGTGTGTGTGTGTGTGTGTGTGTGTCTGTGTGTGTGTCTGTGTGCGTGCGTGCACGCGCGCACGTGGCCTGCGTGATTGCATGCTTGGGGGTTTTTTTTCCTCTCCTTTTCACAGAGGTAATAAACGTTACCGGTACCACGAGCTTCACTGATTCACTCTGTGTGTGTGTGTGTGTGTGTGTGTGTGTGTGTGTGTGTGTGTGTGTGTGTGTGTGTGTGTGTGTGTGTGTGTGTGTGTGTGTGTGTGTGTGTGTGTGTGTGTGTGAGAGAGAGAGAGAGAGAGAGAGGTTTTTCTTAGCTTTTTCTTTTCAATCACCGCTCCTGTGTCACTGACCTCCTCCCCCACCCCTCCGGCCCCTACCCCTCCCCCGTCCCTCCTTGTTGGTTGAATGTCTGGCTTGTTGGTTGGTTGGTTGGTTGATTTGATTGATTGGTCGTTGGCTGCTTGGTATATGATTAGTCCGTTCGCTCTTTCATTCGATATTTGAAACAGGAAAGAAATTCCCTTCCTTTGCTCTCTCATCACGCAACAGCACAAAATTATTTCTTTAATTTAACACAGCCTACGTCTTCCTTTGATAGTTTTTTTTTTGTTTCCAATTGTTAAGAAATAGTTCCTGTCACTTTGCTTGGGTGGATGTCTGCTGGTTGAATATGGAGCCTTGATATTTCGTTTTGTTACCGAGACCGTAACTTATTATTTGTCAAGCCACATTTCTCAAACTAACTACTTCAGATCTGGTCTTATCTTTGTGCAATTCATATCTCTCTCTCTCTCTCTCTCTCTCTCACACACACACACACACACACACACACCACACACACACACACACACACACACACACACACACACACACACACACACACACACACAATGTGACAAAACACAGAAATGAAAGAGAGTGAGAGACAGACAGACAGACAGACAGAGAAAGAGAAAGAGAAAGAGAGAGAGAGAGGTGAATTATGAAGAGAACAGATATTTAAGCATGGAGAAAAGGAGAAAGGAAATAGGGCCAGGGGAGAGAAAGAGAGCGGGAGAAAGAACGTGGGAGGTAAGAGACAGACATAATGAGACGAACAAACAGATACTGATCATTAATCAAAAGCTATTTTTCTAAAGCCCATAAACCCGCGAGATGAATCCTAGCATCGTTTTAGTTTGTATTAATCCGTGCTATTTATTATCACAAGGAATCACGTAGAGACAGACAGATAGACAGACAGACAGACAGACAGAGAGCGAGAGACACAGAGAGAGAGACAGAACACACACACACACACACACACACACACACACACACACACACACACACACACACACATACACACACAGAGCCAGAGAGAGAGAGAGAGAGAGAGACAGACAGACAGACAGAGACAGACACACAGACAGACACACACACACACACACACACACCACACACACACACACACACACACACACACACACACACACACACACAACAGAGGGAGACACGCGTAAACATGAGACAAACGGACGTACAAACAGACAAAGAGAAGAAAAATCCAACCATATACATGGAAGCTGATTTATAAAACCAAATAAGAGACAGATTCAAACCAACATTGTGATTTCCACACGTAAAAAAAAAAAAAAAAATATATAAATTTAAAAAAACCGTCAATCCTCGCCTCCTGGTGGCCAAAAGCAGAAA
>JAPXFY010000021.1:60330164-60332664 GCA_030674185.1 Monoplex corrugatus
GTCTGAGTGCGCAACCGTGCGTGTGCTGCGTTCATGCGTGTGTACTGAGCGCCAGAATGTGTGTACGTACGTACACGCATGTGCAATATAACCATACGGAAATATCCGGTTTGTATGAGCAATGCTGAACAATAACCGACGGAACTTGACTCGCTTTAAAACAACAATAGTCACCTGATTCTAACCATAAAACGAAATAAAAACGCACAAGAAACGGGAGAGGGAGGAGTGGATTTTAGAACTGGGGGTTTGTTCCAGGATTCATCACACTCAAACAATTCCATATGAGCTCCATTTAACTCTGCCAGCAAATTATCTGTTAGATTCCCTGAGCCTGCGCAAAACCTTAAGCGCTGGCAATGTCCGAAATGTGAAGAAGGGGAGAATTACCAACGAAATACTAAGCTGACACCACCAGAATGGTGGAAACATTAACATGAACAGCGAGCAGACCCCCCCCCCCCCCCCCCCCCCTCGTTTTTTTTTTCTTTTTTTCTTTTTCTTTTTAACTTATGTTGCAAGCTGGGATCGAACTCGAGATACCAAAGAAACGGAGCCATAGACAGAGAGAAGGGTGGTGAAGGGACGAAGGAGATGAGATGATATGACACAAAAGACGATGAAAAGCAAAGAGAAGTGAGCGGCAAAAAAGGAGAAAAGAAGAGCAAAACAAACAGATACTTGCTTACTTAATGGTCACGAGCCCACTGGCATGTATAGGCACAAACGAAGGTTTTTCCATTTCTTGTCTGTTCTCAGTAAGCCTTTGTGTAGTACCCTAAGTGTGTTTCAGGGACAAATAGTAAGAACACAAAAATGGTGACAAAAAAAAAGTATTAAAAAACCGGAGAGAGAGAGAGACAGACAGACAGACAGACAGACAGAGACAGAGACAGAAGAGAGAGAGGACAGAGAGAGAGAGAGACAGAGAGAGAGAAGAGGGGAGGGGCGAGGGGGGAACAAACATATACATTGTTCCTTTGTTTTTTTGCAATGAACACATTAATGCTTTTTCACACCCAGCTGTCGTCCATGAACGGCCTACAATAATACAATTACAATATTCACAGAGAACCTACATAAATACAAATGAACTATGAACAGTATGGACATCAATACTACATGTATTACACAATAAATAAATAAAAAGGTAGTATTAGTACCAGTAAGAACAAAAGAAACACGCAGCAAATACAAGAGAGAGGGAGAGAGGAGAGAGGGAGAGAGAGAGAGAGAGAGAGAGAGAGAGAGAGAGACTGCGGGAATCTCTCTCTCTCTCTCTCTCTCTCTCTCTCTCTCTCTCCAATTCTCTCTCTCTCTCTCTCTGGTGGTGTGTGTGTGTGTGTGTGTGTGTGTGTGTGTGTGTTGTGTGTGGTGTGTGTGGAAAGACAGAGGAGGGGGAGAGAGAAACAGACAGAGGGGGGGGGTGTGTACGTGGGCATGGTTATGAAAGGCAGAGTCAGAGAGAAAGGAAGAGAGAGCATTAATCAAGATAAAACCAGCAGGTCGCCATTTTCAGCCTGTCAATAACAGAGAACCAAGATAAAACACAACATTCTCCATCCATAATCCACACAGGGCTGACACGGCACACTTCCACACACACACACACCACACAACATACACACACGCGCGTGCGCGCACACACACACACACACACACACAAGGAGAGAGAGAGAGAAGGGGGGGGGGGCTCTGACAGTATTTCCCATTGTTTTGTTGTTGTTTTCTTATTGTAAAAAAAATAGCCCTCTCTCTCTCTCTCTCTCTCTCTCCTCTCTCTCTCTCCTCTCTCTCTCTCTCTCTCTCTCCTCTCTCGTCTAACAAACTACTGTTCTTTCCTTTTAAGTCACGTTTTATTTTATATGATTATTTATTCAAGGCGTACGTGCGTCCATGCATGCGTATGTGATTCGGTATATTCTTAGGGGTCTCTCTCTCTCTCTCTCTCTCTCTCTCTCTCTCTCTCTCTCTCTCTCTCACACACACACACACACACACACACACACAACTGTTCTCTCACTCTCCCCCTCCATCCCTCTATCTCTCTCTCTCGCACACACACACTCTCTATCTCTCTCTCTCTAGCTCTCACACACACACACACACACACGCACATTCTCTCTCACTCTCCCCCTCCATCCCTCTCTTTTCTCTCTCTCGCACACACATTCTCTCTCTCTCTCTCTCTCTCTCTCTCTCTCTCTCTCTCTCTCTCTCTCTCTCTCTCTCTCTCTCTCTCCCACCCTCCTCTCTAAGAAAGGTCGTTCTCTGACAAGCACACACTCCCGGTTCATTAGATTAGCAGCAGTTTTTCGCTTCAGAATGGAGAGTCATGCAATCTTCTTTCACCCAACTTCCATCTCTCTCTCTCTCTTTTTTTTTTTCTCTCTCTCTCTCTCCCCAAGGAGAGAGTCAGGTAAAAAACACACAACACACACACACAGAGGTGCGCACACATATACAATATTCTCTCTCTCTCTCTCTCTCTCTCTCTCAC
>JAPXFY010000021.1:60347662-60352662 GCA_030674185.1 Monoplex corrugatus
AACAAAAAAAGGGAAAAAACCAAAAAACCAAAAAACCCAAAAAAAAAAAAAAAAAAAAAAAAAAAAAAAAAAAAAAAAAAAAAAAAAAAAAATAAAAAAAAAAAAAAAAAAAGGAACCCAAAAAAGGGGCCAAAAAAAAAAAAAAAAAAAAAAAAAAAAAAAAACCCCGCAAAAGAAAAAAAAAAGAAAAAAAAAGGGGGGGACAGGAAGGGGGGAAAAAGCGGGGGGAGGCAAAAAGGGGAGAGGGCAAAAAAAAGGAAAGGGAGGGGGGCGGAAAAAAGAAAAAAGGGGGGGGGGGGGGGGGGGAAAAAGGGGGGGGGGGAAAAAGGGGAGAAAGGCGAAAGGGAGGAAAAAAAACAAAGAAAAAACGAAAAAAAACCCAAAAAGAAAAAAAAGAAGAAGAAGAAAAAAAAGAAGAAGAAGAAAAAGAGAAAAAGAAAAAAAGAAGAAGAAAAGAAGGAAGAAGGAAGAAGGAAGAAGAAGAAGAAAAAAAAGAAGAAAAAAAGAAAAAGAAGGAAAAAAAAGGGGGAAAAAGAGAAAGAAAAGAAGAAGAAAAAAAGGGAAAAGAAAAAAAGAAAGAAGAAAGAAAGAGAAAGAAGAAGAAGAAAAAGAAAGAAAAGAAGAAAAGAGAAAAAAAAGAAGAAGAAAGAAGAAAAGAAGAAGAGGAAGAAGAAAAAAAGAAGAAGAAAGAAGAAGAAAAGAGAAGAAGAAAAAGAAAAAGAAGAAAGAAAAGGGGAAAAGAAAAAAGAAGAAGAAGAAAAGAAAAAAAAAAGGGAAGAAGAAAGAAGAAGAGGAAAAAGAAGAGGAAGAAAGAAGAAAAAAGAAGAAAAAAAGAAAAGGGGGAAGAAGAAGAAAAAGAAGAAAAAAAAGAAAAAAGAAGAAAAAAGGAAGGAAGGGGAAGAAAAAAGAAGAAGAGAAGAAAGGAAAAAAGAAAAAGAAGAAAGGAAGAAGAAGAAAAAAAAAGAAAAAGAAGAAGAAAAGAAGAAAGAAGAAAGAAAGAAAAGAAAGAAGAAAGAAGAAAAAAAAAGAAGAAAAAAAAAGAAGAAAGAAGAAGAAGAAGGAAGAAGAAGAAGAAGAGAAGAAGAAAAAAAGGGAAGAAAAGGGAAAAGAAAAAAAGAAGAGGAAAGAAAAAATGAGAAAAAAGAAGAAAAAAAAGGGAAAAGAAGAAGAAAAAGGAAAAAGAAAAAAAGAAAAAGAAAAAAGAAAAAAGAAAAAGAGAAAAGAAAAGAAAAGAGAAAGAAGAAAGAAGAAAAGAGAAGAAGAAGAAGAGAAGAAGAAAGAAGAAGAAGAAGAAGAGAAGAAGAAGAAGAAGAAGAAGAAAAAGAAGAAGAAGAAGAAGAAGAAGAGAAGAAGAAGAAGAAGAAGAAGAAGAAGAAGAAGAAGAAGAAGAAGAGAAGAAGAAGAAGAAGAAGAAGAAGAGGAAGAAGAAGAGAAGGAAAGAAGAAGAAGAAGGGGAAAGGAAGAAGAAGAAGAAAGAGAAGAAGAAGAAGAAGAAGAAGAAGAAGGAAAAGAAAAACACACACGCGCGCACACAAAAACCAAATCAAATCGAAATAAAACAAAACGAAAGTGACAAGGAAATAAGATAATTTAAAATAATACAAGATGAAATAAAATCGAGGAAAAAGGAAGGAACCTTAAGAAGACACTCCATGTGGTTCCCAAAGTCTGGAGGGCCCTTTCCTTTCAATCAGCAGTAACCCACTGAGAGAAGATAGACGGGAAGACAGACAGGCAGACTGGCTGACAGACAGACAGATAGACAGGTAGGAAGACAGACAGACAGAACTCACTTGAAGAAAAAGATGAGACAGACAAAGAGAGATAAATTGAGTATGTGCGTGCCTGTCTAGATCCGCGCGTTTGTGTCGGTGTGTGTGTGGTGTGTGTGTGGTGTGTGGTGTGTGTGTGTGTGTGTGTTGTGTGTGTGTGTGTGTGTGTGTGCGTGCGTGGTGTGTGTGTGTCTGTGTGTGTGTCTGTGTGTCTGTGTGTGAGTGAATGATTGAGTGTGAGACAGAGGGAGAGAGAGAGAAAGAGGGAGAAGATGGGGAGACGTATTGTGCTTGTGCGTTAGAGTGAGTGTGTGTGTGTGTGTGTGTGTGTGTGTTGTGTGTGTGTGTGTGTGTGTGTGTGTGTGTGTGTGTGTGTGTGTGTGTGTGTGTGTGTGACAGACAGACAGGGAGAGGGACAGACAGACAAACGGACAGAGATAGGGGCGAGGGGGAAAGAGAGAATGAGAGAGAGGGGGGAGGAAGAGAGAGACAGAGACAGAGAGCGACAGAGAGAGACAGAGAGAGATAGGTGAGGGGGAAATAGACCTAGGGGAAAGGGTTTGCGTGTAAGCGTGTGTGTGGTGAAGTTAGGGGGGCTGGATGACTTAATGTTTATGCACTTAAAATAATTTTCTTTCAGAAAGCGTTAGGACGTACTGAATTTTTTCCTCAAATGCCTGGTTAGTGTATTGATCAAATCAAAAACCTGAGTTAGCCTACTTCCTAAGGCAAACGTTTCACTACGTATCATGTAATTTTCGAGCGCCGTCGGGAGCTTGGGAGGTGATTATCTGGAGAGTGGCGAGGCATTGGTGCTCCGGGTCCCATCAGCACCCCTAGTGGTGTTTTTTGTTAACTTAATGTACCATACCATAAAACATCAGTAGATATGTCAATTTATAAACGATTAACAAAACATTGCATAGTACTGTAAGCTGATCTTTAGTAGAAGAAACAAAGACAAAGAAGTGTGTGTGTCTTCGAGCGCGCGTCTGAGTGCGCAACCGTGCGTGTGCTGCGTTCATGCGTGTGTACTGAGCGCCAGAATGTGTGTACGTACGTACACGCATGTGCAATATAACCATACGGAAATATCCGGTTTGTATGAGCAATGCTGAACAATAACGACCGGAACTCTGACTCGCTTTAAAACAACAATAGTCACCTGATTCTAACCATAAAACGAAATAAAAACGCACAAGAAACGGGAGAGGGAGGAGTGGATTTTAGAACGGGGGGTTTGTTCCAGGATTCATCACACTCAAACAATTCCATATGAGCTCCATTTAACTCTGCCAGCAAATTATCTGTTTAGATTCCCTGAGCCTGCGCAAAACCTTAAGCGCTGGCAATGTCCTGAAATGTGAAGAAGGGGAGAATTACCAACGAAATACTAAGCTGACACCACCAGAATGGTGGAAACATTAACATGAACAGCGAGCAGACCCCCCCCCCCCCCCCCCCCCCCCCCCCCCCCCCCTCGTTTTTTTTTTTCTTTTTTTCTTTTTCTTTTTAACTTATGTTGCAAGCTGGGATCGAACTCGAGATACCAAAGAAACGGAGCCATAGACAGAGAGAAGGGTGGTGAAGGGGACGAAGGAGATGAGATGATATGACACAAAAGACGATGAAAAGCAAAGAGAAGTGAGCGGCAAAAAAGGAGAAAAGAAGAGCAAACAAACAGATACTTGCTTACTTAATGGTCACGAGCCCACTGGCATGTATAGGCACAAACGAAGGTTTTTTTCCATTTCTTGTCTGTTCTCAGTAAGCCTTTGTGTAGTACCCTAAGTGTGTTTCAGGGACAAATAGGTAAGAACACAAAAATGGTGACAAAAAAAAAGTATTAAAAAACCGAGAGAGAGAGAGAGACAGACAGACAGACAGACAGACAGAGACAGAGACAGAGAGAGAGAGAGAGAGACAGAGAGAGAGAGAGAGACAGAGAGAGAGAAGAGGGGAGGGGCGAGGGGGGAACAAACATATACATTGTTCCCTTTGTTTTTTTGCAATGAACACATTAATGCTTTTTCACACCCAGCTGTCGTCCATGAACGGCCTACAATAATACAATTACAATATTCACAGAGAACCTACATAAATACAAATGAACTATGAACAGTATGGACATCAATACTACATGTATTACACAATAAATAAATAAAAAGGTAGTATTAGTACCAGTAAGAACAAAAGAAACACGCAGCAAATACAAGAGAGAGGGAGAGAGGGAGAGAGGGAGAGAGAGAGAGAGAGAGAGAGAGAGAGAGGAGAGACTGCGGGAATCTCTCTCTCTCTCTCTCTCTCTCTCTCTCTCTCTCTCCAATTCTCTCTCTCTCTCTCTGTGTGTGTGTGTGTGTGTGTGTGTGTGTGTGTGTGTGTGTGTGTGTGTGTGAAAGACAGAGGAGGGGAGAGAGAAACAGACAGAGGGGGGGGGGTGTACGTGGGCATGGTTATGAAAGGCAGAGTCAGAGAGAAAGGAAGAGAGAGCATTAATCAAGATAAAACCAGCAGGTCGCCATTTTCAGCCTGTCAATAACAGAGAACCAAGATAAAACACAACATTCTCCATTCCATAATCCACACAGGGCTGACACGGCACACTTCCACACACACACACACACACACACACATACACACACGCGCGTGCGCGCACACACACACACACACACACAAGGAGAGAGAGAGAGAAGGGGGGTGGGCTCTGACAGTATTTCCCATTGTTTTGTTGTTGTTTTCTTATTGTAAAAAAAATAGCCCTCTCTCTCTCTCTCTCTCTCTCTCTCTCTCTCTCTCTCTCTCTCTCTCTCTCTCTCTCTCTAACAAACTACTGTTCTTTCCTTTTAAGTCACGTTTTATTTTATATGATTATTTATTCAAGGCGTACGTGCGTCCATGCATGCGTATGTGATTCGGTATATTCTTAGGGGTCTCTCTCTCTCTCTCTCTCTCTCTCTCTCTCTCTCTCTCTCTCTCTCTCTCACACACACACACACACACACACACACACACACACACACACACACACTGTTCTCTCACTCTCCCCCTCCATCCCTCTATCTCTCTCTCTCGCACACACACACTCTCTATCTCTCTCTCTCTATCTCTCACACACACACACACACGCACATTCTCTCTCACTCTCCCCCTCCATCCCTCTCTCTTTCTCTCTCTCGCACACACATTCTCTCTCTCTCTCTCTCTCTCTCTCTCTCTCTCTCTCTCTCT
>JAPXFY010000021.1:60362662-60370162 GCA_030674185.1 Monoplex corrugatus
CACACACACACACACACACACACACACACGTGCGCGCGCACACACACACACACCATCCTCCTTTTTATTCCCTTTATATTTTTTTTCTTTTCGTTCTTTATTTAATGCTTTCTGTGTTTCCTTCTGTTTAAAAGCTAGTATTCTTTTTCTTTTCTTCCACAGTCCACTTTTCCCTTCGTTCTTCACTTTTATGTCTGTACGCTTAGTATTAGAAGATTAGTAAGGACTAACTGTAAGACAGGGCCAGTGGGACCTAATGCTACAATCCTTGAATAACAAAGTGTTTTTCATGTTTCACGTTTCTTTCTTTCTCACTTTCTCTGTCTTTAGAACTGCCTTTGTGTCTGAGTGTATTGGGGAGGGGGGGTTGTAGAGGGGTGTAGGCCGGTGTGTGGGAGCGTCTCTCTGTTTCACCAACTCACAACCCCTCCCTCTCTCTCTCAAACACACACACACACACTTTGTAGAGAGACACAAGCACCCCCACCTCCCCACCCCATCTCTCTCTCTCTCTCTCTCTCTCTCACGGCTTTGTGCAAACACACAAGAAACAGTCTATAGGCCTCCTATGTCGACTTTCTCTTGCAGCCGGCAGCTAAGAGGCAGTGTACCGGGCGGGTCAAGTTGCCGCTATGGTAGAGTAATTAACTGGAGGCTCCCTCCTTCCCTGCCAACATTGAAATTTGTCTGATAAGCGAAGACAGGAGCTGAAGTGTTACAGATTGCATAATGCGTCTTCGTTAGACCATGAAAACCTAGAATGATTGATTAGTGGGGTTGACATTTATGGGAGAAAACTGAGATCGTGACGGAGTTACGTTACTGCATGAATTTACATATGTGTTATACAAGATTTGGTAGAGTAGCCTACTGAACTAACCTGGTCATATTTAGTCTTGTTCTAAAGCTGTTTATATTGGCTACACGATTTCTTACATATCAGACAGACTGTTGAAAGGCGCTCTAAAAATTGGGACTGTTTAGCAACCAACTCATTTTTGTTCCCTGACAGCGCTGTGCTGGCACTACAGCTGTCAGAGGGATGGAATGCCCCCCACAGCCTGAAAGTAGGTCAGGTCACTGCTAGGTCAGGCCGCTCGCCTCTCCAACTAAAGAGCACGTTTGGAACAGCCGTGATCCCAACCCCCTCTAGATGAAGACAGCAAAAGAGTAAGAAAAAGTATAGATTTTCAAAAGTAGGTGTGAGTTTGAGAGGGGCAGTGTAATGGCGGAGTACGCCACAGAAAGGCAGGAAGACGCACGGGGGGTGGGGGGAGGGGACGACACTCTCGGGAGAGAAGAAAAGGGGATGCCAGGGTGTAAGAGAGGTGACCAGGGTGGTGAAAGTTGGGGGCGACTGGAGAGTGAGAAACGTTGGAGGTTGAAAAACTAAGATTTAGAAAGTATTGAGACACTGACACTGAAAATGGTTTAACTAGGAAGGCCATTGGCCCGCTGATAATTAACAAGCATGCATACATAGATACACACTTCCACACGGTTTCAATTTCTCAAGACAGCGTATCCACGCTCGGAATAAATCCTAATACACACCAACGCCGCAAATACTATATGAATGAAAAAGATACGAAATGATCACGACATAAACCACAAGCTTGTGCATAAAAACCCAACGCACTGACAAGGTCTTGAAGTTCTAACTACTCGTCACTGATGGGTTCTATCTACTTTTGTTTCCGTTTGTACATCCGCCTGTCACTGAAATATACTCAGGCTGTCTGTAATGTTCTATGAAGTTGTCACCACCGTCATGACTGCCTGCGTCTTGCCTCTGGATTTAGTACAATAGGGACGGGACAGAGGGTCTGACGACTTGTGCAACTCTCCCTCACTTCAATCCATGTTAATAAGCACGCAAAAACTCCAGACTCAACATCAAAGGGAAAAAAACAGCTTTCATGAGCTGTCTCAGCAAACTCCTTCACATCAAATGGCAGAACAAAATATCTGACATGGAAGTCCTGACGCAGACTGGCCTCCAAAGTGTCCACACCCTCCAGCAGAAAACACAAGTTAGATGGGCTGGCCATGTAGGTACACATGACCGACAAATGTCTACCAAGACCACTGCTGTATGGAGAACTTTGTCCTGGCAAAAGTGCAATCTATTTCAATTTCATATTGCTTATATCCCAGCCGACTACTACAGCCATATCAGGGCTAACACCACGTCAAAAACGACAACCAGGTTAAGATAAAAACAACAGTTAACAACCATGCTCACCTAACCTTACAACGTCTAAAATGCAATTAAAGAAAACCAAACTCAGACGTAAAAACCATATCAGGTGAAATCTATTGATCTCTTATAAAAAAAAAGTGGAAAATTGCACCCTGGATGGACATCTCGGAAGAGGTTCTTCAAGAAGTCAGTACAGTCGATGGGTAGAAGGAAAGAAACACTCCAAGGAGAACCTGAAGGTCTCCCTCAAAGACCTGGACACTGACGTTACCTCCTGGGACAGCACTGCCCACAGCCACCATGCGGAGAAAGATCAGGAAAGGAGCTAATGCAGCAGAAGCCAGAACTGCCGAAGTGAAAGAAAACACGCAGGCGCGCGAGAGCTGCCATTATTCTATCCAAAGCATCTGTCCATGTTGTGCCATACACGGTAGAGACTTCAGAACCTCAGATCAGCCTCATCAGCCACCTCCCAACTTACACCAGCTGCAGCACCTCCAGAACTGAAACCATAGTCATCTTCGATTACGAAAGACGAAAATCATTATCATCACTATGAAGCTCACTCAAAATGAAAGCTTTCAACGCATTATGTTCATAATCTGGCAAACTGACACCTTACGCTCACGCAAAACCCTACATACTGGCAAGATCGTGAAATGGAAGTGGACACATGGGAACAGGGATCTATGACAAGCGAAAATGACACCATCAGAATGATGATTGAAGGAAGTGGGCACATGGGAATCAGGGATTTATGACAAAGGAAAATGACACCATCAGAATGATGACTGAAGGAAGTGGACACATGGGAATCAGGGATCCATGACAAACGAAAATGACACCATCAGAATGATGATTGAAGCGTTCAGTTGTACACCAAACAGGCCGATTTCTGTACGTAATAAGCACTTAATGACCAACCAGCCAGGATTTTTTTTTAATCTGGTAACAGACGAAACAAATTTCATTACACAGATGTGGACAATTCGTTGCCATAAAGCATAGACAGACAGTTCTGTATTTAAATCCATCTTTATTATTTATTTATTTATTTATTTTTATCTATTTATTTATTATTTATTCATGTTATTGTTTATTCATTTTATTGATTATTTATATTTCATTAATATATCTATTTGATTTATTCGAAAGGATTCATTACACTCGACAATTCCATTCGCTCACACATTAGCTACTATTATCTAACAGACTCTTGACTTGTACAAAACCCTCTATGTTGGCGAGTCTTGAACTAAGTGGAGAGAGGAGAGAGGAGGAGAGAAGACATACGAACACTAGACGACACCACCACATAATTGGGGCATTAGACGTGCACAGCAAACAGCCAGTTTTATGTTAGCTGGACTGAAATCGATATATCGATTATTCCTTCATTTTATTGATTTTATTTATTTTCACCAACTTTTCCCTTTCTCTAAGTTTCTCTTCTTTACTTCTCTCTTTTCTCTCCCTCTCTCTCTCTCTTCCTTCTTCTTCATCTTCTTCATCTCTCTCGATCTCATCTCTCATTCCTCACACCACAATACACACATCAAACACAACAACCTAACAGCACTACAAAACACACTCACTCACACCAAACACATCCAACACACACACCACACAAACGACACACACACACACACAACAAACACACACACCACACCACCACACACAAAGGCATAAACACACATCACACACATACACACACACAGCACACTATACACACACATACCACACACATCACATAACATACACACACACACACACACACTATTTTGCTTTTTTTTAAACTACAAACTCATCATCCCTTTCTTCTCAAGATTCTACTCTCTCTCTCCTTCCTCTCTCTCTCTCTCTCTCCTCTCTCTCTCTCTCTCTCTCTCCCCTCTCTCTCTCTCCTCTCTCTCTCTCTCCTCTCTCTCTCTCTCTCTCTCTCCCCCTTCAGGAACAAGCAAGGACTTTCTCCATCTTCTACTTACTAAGATTTCATCCAAACATTTCTCCCAACGTAGCAAACATTAAGTCGGATGATTAGAGCGGACAATTCAATGCGAGAGTCTGTGGAAAAGCGCTCAGAAGCCGGTCTTTCTTACGTCTAAATGACCGCCTTCTGCGTCAAATGGCCGGTACTGAGACGGCCATTCCCTCCCTTGAAGTCGGCCGTGCTTTTGTCAACTCGATACCCTGGAGACAGATGAACTCAATCTGAATGAAAGCGATGAGATAGGTGTGTTTGTTCTGAATGAAACGATGTCTGATAACTGAGATAGGTGTGTTTGTTCGAATGAAAGCTGGTGAGATAAAACGCTACCCCGAATGAAACATATGTATTCGAAAAAGAGTGGACAATACAACTCACTCACTCACTCACTCACTCACTCACTCTCCTCCTCTCTCTCTCTCTCTCTCTCTCTCTCTCTCTCTCTCTCTCTCTCTCTCTCTCCTCTCTCTCTCTCAACGTGTTTAAATGTACAGTGACCTGACAGCAAAGAAAACAAACGAGACAGTCTTGATGGAGGCAGACACAAGTAGATCATTCATAAGGAAGATTAGAAAAGACAGGCAACATTTATAGGCCATTTTATGAGGAAGGGGGGTTTGGAGCACCTGGTCACAACGGGAAAGCTGGAGGGAAAGAGAGCACCGGGTAGACCCAGGGAGAAAATGCTGGACGGACTTGCAGAGTGGCTGCGGACGAGGAGGGTGGGGGAGATGCTAGGGGCAACGAGAGACAGAGACAGATGGAAGTCCATGATCGCCAACGCCATGCGGCAGGGCACCTGATGATGATGAGTGACCTGGTGTCCATGACATGAAGCAACGTATTTTCTAAGAGATATACGGATGCTTACGATGATTCTGTGTAGCACCCTGTCCCCATATTTCCTGTGACAAGGCTTGATTGATGCCTTACAGGAAATTGGGCTTGTTCCCTCTTTCTCTTCCTGCTCCATTTTCTACACGGCTGTTTATCATTTACCCCCAATACCCCACAATGCTCATTTACGCTCTCTAATACACCTCCAAACCGACTGAAACCGTCGTCCACCACGTGAAACGGTCCACAAAATAGGGGACAATTTTTGACAGCATTGTGTGATGAGAATAGGGATGGGAGTCATGGTACTACTGGAAATTCATTCTGGATTGGGATTGCGTGACACACCCCGTAACTCAACGCTCATTTTTCATAATATCTCTCTCTCTCCTCTCCTCTCCTCTCTCTCTCTCTCTCTCTCTCTCTCTCTCTCTCTCTCTCCTCTCTCTCTCTCTCTCTCTCTCTCTCTCTCTCTCCCCCCATTCATAGCTAGGTGTGGCCTGCAATATAGAGGGCGAAAAGCAAAACAAAACAGAACAAAGCAAAACAAACAACTAATAAACAAAACAGAACAAAAACTGACACACCCGCGCGCACACACACATAAACCGTGCTTTTTCTTGGAGAAGAGAGAGAGAGAGGAGGTGTGTGTGTGTGTGTGGGGTGTGTGGTGTGTGTGTGTGTGTGTGTGTTGTGTGTGTGTGTGTGTGTGTGTGTGTGTGTGTGTGTGTGTGTGTGTGTGTGTGTGTGTGTGTGTAAACTTGTGTGCGTGCTTGCGTAATACGCGTGCTCGCTCGCGCACGCGCGTCAATATTAATTAATATTTGATAACCAGGCACAGCGCCACAGGACCAAACAGGATAACAGTAAGAAAGCGAGTCTGTCACCAAGAACACTAACTCTGCAAGAAGTGGGAGGTGAGCTGCCAGCAGGCAACTGCAAGACTAACTGGTGCTGAGAGATAACAAACGCATGTGTCTTTACACCGAAATCTACTGCCCACAACCAACACTTCATCTGTCTCACCTGGTTTCTCTATCGTGGTGTATTATCATCTTTTCTGTGTAAACCTCTCACCCGGCAGATCTTGCCACTCCTACAGCAGGCCATCAGCACTTCTACCAGTGGTGCATTAGCAACTTTTCTGGTTTATCTCTCACGGCAGATCTGGTCACTGTTCAGCACGGATTATCATCTTTTCTCAGTATATCTCTCTCACCTGGCAGATTTGTGCATTCTACGCAGGAGGATTGGGATTTCTTCAGAGCAATATGTCTTGACTAAGTTCCTCTTACGTAAGCTCTCTCTCTCTCTCTCTCTCTCTCTCTCTCCTTCCTCTCTCTCTCTCTCTCTCTCTCTCTCTCCAATTTGCAACACTGTGCTCTCTCTCTCTCTATCTCTCTCCAATTTTGCAACACTGCCCTCTCTCTCTCTCTCTCTCTCTCTCCTCTCTCTCTCTCTCTCTCTCCAATTTTGCAATGCTGTGGTACCTATCTCCATGCTGTTATAGTGTATATTTTGTATTCGTGTGGACCCTCAAAAGGCGAAGATTGGATGTTTAAAAAAAAAACGCATCATACTACTCGTGTCACTACCTTGATAATAAACAATGATTGGTTTAAACAGAATTTTATTCAAGAAAAGAACAGTCATAAAACAGTAATGTATGGGCAGGGCATCAAGCAATGGCTTATGTTAGCCCTCCCCAAAACAATTGACACACTACTGGCTCAAAATGCAGCAACTTATGAAATTTAAACCAACAAAAAAAACGAGAAAGAAATGAGAAGAAAGCTGAAAGCAGAACGATCATGTGCTAGCACATTAGGTGGAAGAAAACAATAAAACAATGATTCTCCTCTCTCTCTCTCTCTCTCTCTCTCTCTCTCTCTCTCTCTCTCTCTCTCTCTCTCTCTCTCTCAATGATTAGATCTGGTTTTGTTTTTAAGTAAATTTACATCAGCAGATATGCTGTTAATTAATATCTAGTAGTCGTAGGCCTCCTTCGTTCGGGGTCGGAACATGGAACACGCCCCGACTTTGTTGATTTTGCTTCTGTTAGAAAATATACGTTCACTCTCTCTCTCTCTCTCTCTCTCTCTCTCTCCTCTCTCTCTCTCTCTCTCTCTCCTCCATCCATCCCTCCTTCTCCCTCCCCATTCTCTTTCTCTCCATCTCTTTATCCCCTCTCTCCAGCCCTCCTCCCTCCCCTGCTCCGCCCTGATAACCCCAATCTCCCTAAAACAACACACTAAAAACAGCTGAGTTTGTGGAGCAAGGGACGCAACCGCAGCAAAACGCTGACAATCGAAGCAGACGATTTGTCTCGTGTCACAAACAGGCGGCGCGTGCCCACGTTCTCCTGGTCTCTCGGTCAACTGCAAACCCGTGGGAACAAGTTTCTGGTGGTTATTTCTTTCATTTTATTTTTATTTTGTTCTGGTCCGTTTCGTTTTTTAACCCTTTCTTTGTT
>JAPXFY010000021.1:60377662-60387662 GCA_030674185.1 Monoplex corrugatus
AACAGGAAATTAATGGTAAAGAAAATTAAGTAAACATATCAATGTATTCACGCACATAATCTAAAAATGACCACTCCGTCCAATTTATCACTCAGGGGATTAAAAAAACATATCAGCATACAAGTGTCACTATAACTAAGGACACCAAAACATATATAAAAACGGGCCAAAATTACTAAACATTGCTTCCACGATTTTAAGAGGAAGTACGTAATAAGACTTTATCAAACACATACAGGTGAATGAACCAGCAAGGCAGAAAATGATAGCAAGAAACTACAGAAAGCAAATGAGCAAGGCAGAAACAAAGAGAGTGACAGAAAAGAGGAAATTTCTAGTACATAATTTCCAGAAGGTGGGGGATACTATTTATACTGAAAAGCCCCCGACATCCCCACGGAGGGAGTCGATATGTGGCGTACCCCCAAAAGCCAAAAACTAACCAAAAGAAACAAGCGCTGGCGAAGGAACACTTAAGTATAATGACCACTAAGGAGAACTTCAAGAAAAAACGGAATACGATGACGAATGTTCTATGGCGGACAATACAAGTTTCCAGAGAAGACACGTTTCACTTTGAAAAACCCAAGAAAGGTGCGAATTTGCCAATCTAGCGAAAAAAGATGTTACCGACCCTAAAAAGGGATTAAATTATCTGATGATATTCCTTTATGGGTAACCTATATCTACATCTACCTTTCTGCGTCATAAGAGATAAAGCAGCATTATCTCGTTATATTTCAATTTAAAGTGTTTCTGACTCCAATAAAAAGAGACCCAGGAATGAGTGTTATGACAATGATTGAGGACTACAAAAATCACATATTCAGTGCTAAAAAACAGACATATTGTGTACAAATAGAATGAATTCCAAGGACTGACTGCAAAGAAAGGCAAATGCAGATACAATGTCATAAGGGAAAGAGAGGTTGTCTCCCTTGTAAAGGTGAGAACAACGAGAACAAAACGAGAGAGAGAGAGAGAAGAGAGAGAGAGAGAGAGGAGAGAGAGAGAATAGATCTTTATAGAATGAATTGTCTGGTCTAAGATACAAAAAGACACAAGACCGACATAATTATGTGTTGTTGTTGTTGTTGTTGTTGTTGTTGTTGTTGTTGTTGTTGTTTGTTGTGACTCACGCTCAGCAGGTAAAATAATGTTGCTACACAGCCTGCCTACTAAAGGCTTAAGAAGGAAGAGGGGGAGGGAGGGAGGTAGAGAGGGGGAGGGGAGAGAGAGACAGATACAGACAGACAGGTAGACAGACAGACAGACAGACAGAGACGAGAGACAGAGACATTTCTTGAAAACATGCAGATGAACAGACCTGTAAGGCAGACAAACAGAAAAGGAGAGGGCACTAAAAGGACAGCAAAGAAAACAGGTTAGAATCAAGAAAGTTACGACAAAAAGATGACATTTCAATCCCAGAATTTCGAGCGTCCCATTCTCTCCCCCCCCCTCCCCCCCTGTACCAGATTCAAACCCCTACAGTCAGACTGGAAGGCGGAAGATCTACCTCTGGACCAAACTGACAATAATTCTGTCTTCTGAATACAAACCGATAAAAAAAAAAGTACAATTATCGCTGCAATCATCACGAAGAAATTGGAATGCGCCAAGAAAATATGGGAGTTATGCCCTGCGTAAGCTGGAAGGTCCCCATAAAAGCGGCCACACGCCAGCAGGATGGCGTGCCAGGCGGGCTAAAAGCAATCAATAAGGCTCCGGGAACGAGGATTGGCGGCGCGGCCAAACTGCATTAATTCCCCTGGCCGGACAAGATACCATATACACTTCATCTGGCACACGAAATGGCCAGGCAAAAATTTGTCGCGCGAAGGGTAGGGGGCAGGGGAGGGCTGGGGGTTGATACTAAAAAAGGAAAAAAAAAAAAAAAAAAACACCAAGATGGTCAAGCCATTCTAACAATACTTTTTTCATACAAAATATACAAAAATCCACTTTCTGTACTTCTCAAGGTAACTCTGACACTGAGAGACATCAGAAGAAATAAAACATGACTTCACATCACGAGCAATGATAGACTGTCACAATAAAGAAAACAATAAGACATAATGTCAGAAAATCAAAAGGAAAATACTGTTCAAATATTCATCAATAAAACTCGATATCAAGGGACGGGGCCGTTTGTTTGTTGTTGTTTTGTCTACGTGCCCTTAACCTTGGCTCCATGACTTCCAAACTTTGTGACCCCTAATTAATGTGTCCACACTTTTGACCTAATTTTCGTAAATATCAATCTAGATGCAGCTGCGAACACCTGACGAACACACTTGGTAAAAAAAACACGGTCACACATGCGCCTCTCTGGCGACATGAAATATTCATGCATTAAATAAAAACAGAAAGAAGGAGGACGCCAGATAGAGAAAAAGAGCTTAAAGAAAGGAAGCAGATAAAAACGGAGAGAGAGAAGGGAGAATGGGGGCGGGTGAGGAAGGAAGAGAGGGAGGGGAGAGGGAGAGAGAGAGAGGAAGATATATATATATATATATACAGAGAGAGACACAGAGAGAAACAGAGAGACAGAAAGACACAGAGAGGGGGAAAACGGATGGGAAAAGGAGGAAAAGAGAGGAAGCAAACAAAAAGGAATAATATAAAAAAAAAATTAAAAAAGGAGAGACAGGCACACACAGACACAGAGAGCGACAGACAGACAGACAAGACAGACAGAGAAAGCTCCCCTCCACCCACCCCCCGAAAAGAAAAGGAAACAGTAGCGGGGGTGGTGGAGAAGAATGCAAAAAAGGAGGAAGAAAAAATGAAGGGGGTGGGGGAAAGAGATCAACGACAACAAAAGAAGAAAGACAAAACTCAGAGGGGTAGGGGGGAAGGGGAGGGAGGGAGAGACAGACACATAGAGAGAGAGAACAAAAAGAAAAACAAACAAACAAAAAGAGAGAAAAAAGAGGAGGGGAAAGAGAAAAAATGGGAAGAAAAATATAGGGGAAGGAGCAATGCAACAACAAAAAAACAGGGGAGGGGGATTGGGGAGCGAGAAAAAAGATAGAATAAAGAGGGGCACACAGAAAAAGAGCACAAAAAAAAAAGAAAGGAAAAAGTGCGAGAAAGAGAGAGAGAGAGAGAGAGAGAGAGAGAGAGAAGGGGAGAGAGAGAGGACAGAGCGAAAAGAAAAAAGAACAAAAAGTAAGGGGAGGACAGTCCCCTACAGTAACTACCAGCGAAACAATCTGCCTGACAAAGTAACAATTCTCAGAGAAGAAGAAGATTATTATATGCACCACGTAGTATCGGAAATTGGCGGAGAGGAAGGGAGGGGACGCTGTTGGCTATGGAATGATTACCGATACGACCAAGAAACGGTTATTGTGAACGGGGGGGGGGGGAGGAGGAGGGAGAAAATAGGAATTGATTGATGAGATGAACACGCTCGCGCCGCGCGGTTAGTGTCATCATTAACGGTTAATCGTCTATCGCTAACGGTTAATCGTGTTTTCTGCGTGTTTCCTATTTTATCACTCAATCGCCTGCTCTGCTCACTCTCCCCCACCCCCCACCCCTCTCTCTCTCTCTCCTTATATCCATCCCCACCCCCCGGCTTTTATTTTTACAGATGAGTTCGGAGATAAACACAAGTCGTACAGAAATCCCACGACAAAACTCACCAAGAAAGAAAATGACGAAAGAAAGTAAATTAACATACACATTCTTCATGAATAACTATATATTGTTTAAAAAACAAATTAAAAAAAATAAAATTAAAAAAAACAATTCCATCCCACCATGTATCCATCGCTTCCATGCGAGTGGTACTGTGTTTATCAAAAGTAGTTTCAATTTCACAAGACAGCGTCTCTGGGCCCAGAATAAATTCCACATGCGCTGATGCCCCTGATGTTATGCGATGGGGGAAAAAACCCAAAACGATCATGGCATTAGCCGTCAGCCAGCGCAAAAGCCCTACACATTAGCGAGGCCTTGAGGTCCTGCATTCCTGTGGTATTTTGTTTCTTTTTGGTTGGTTGGTTGGTTGGCTGGCTGGTTGGTTGGTCGGTTGGTTTGTTGGTTGGTTGGTTTGGTTGGTTGGTTGGTTGGTTGGTTGGTTGGTTGGTTGGTTGGTTGGGTTGGTTGGTTGGTTGGTCGGTCGATCGGTTGGTTGGCTGCTTGGCTGCTTGGTTGGTCGGTCGGTCGGTCGGTCGGTCGGTCAGCTGGTTAGTTGGGTTGGGTTGGTTTTGTTTTGGTCTGTCTTTGAGAGCATTGTACATGAAGATTATGCTGGGGTGAATCCGATGGATTTTATTTTTCACCTCCTGAAACGCGACCAGTACTATCATAGTTTTCATTTTTTACAATCCATTATTTTTCAAGAAGTTAGAATGATAGAAAATTGAAATCAACTTTGGAAAGATACACAATCTTTGTAGAAAACAAATAATTAACCGACCCACTGTAAGTAAAAGTACTCTTGTAAATCAGCCAAAGTGACATTTCCAACTCACTCTCTCCATGGCGTTTAGTTTTTCAAAAACTGTTTCGAATACTTTGCCCGCCACATCAATTTATATACAGTTTTTCGATACTTTGTGTTACATGCGAGCGCGTGTGTTCACGTCTGCGCGTGCGCATTCGCCGTGCGCGCAAGCGAGTTCCAGAAGCTGCTGTTGTGCTTGATTAGGTCAAGAGCGATTTGTCTCATCGGAAACTCATTTCGTAGCTCCGCTACATTTGACATGTGATGGAAAACATCACAACCCAGCCCACTTCATCTGATCACGCCTTTGGTGGGTTGGTGGGGATCTGCTATACGATTGAAACACCAACACCGTTAAGCCATACTGAATGCTAAGGAACCGGCCACAACCATAACACCAACATGACTAAGCCAGAAAATACCAACATGACTAAGCCAGAAAATACCAACATGACTAAGCCAAAAAAACACCAACATGACTAAGCCAGAAAACACAACATGACTAAGCCAAAAAACACCAACATGACTAAGCCAAAAAAAACACCAACATGACTAAGCCAGAAATCATCAACATGACTAAGCCAGAAAACACCAACATGACTAAACCAGAAAACACCAACATGACTAAGCCAAAAAACACCAACATGACTAAACCAGAAAACACCAACATGACTAAGCCAGAAAACACCAACATGACTAAACCAGAAAACACCAACATGACTAAGCCAGAAAACACCAATATGACTAAGCCAGAAAACACCAACATGACTAAGCCAGAAAACACCAACATGACTAAGCCAGAAAACACCAATATGACTAAGCCAGAAAACACCAACATGACTAAGCCATACTGATTGCTGAGGAATCAGTCACAACTTTAATACCAACATGACTAAGCCAGAAAACACCAATATGACTAAGCCAGAAATCACCAACATGACAAAGCCATACTGATTGCTGAGGAATCAGTCACAACTTTAATACCAACATGACTAAGCCAGAAAACACCAACATGACTAAGCCAGAAAACACCAACATGACTAAGCCAGAAAACACCAACATGACTAAGCCATACTGATTGCTGAGGAATCAGTCACAACTTTAATACCAACATGACTAAGCCAGAAAACACCAATATGACTAAGCCAGAAATCACCAACATGACAAAGCCATACTGATTGCTGAGGAATCAGTCACAACTTTAATACCAACATGACTAAGCCAGAAAACACCAACATGACTAAGCAAGACTGCATGCCGAGGACTTTGCCACAATTACAACACCAACACGACTAAGCCATCGTGAATGCTAAGGAATCGGCCACAATTAAAACACCAACACGACTAAGCCATCGTGAATGCTAAGGAATCGGACACAATGAAAACACCAACGTGACTAAGCCATTGTGAATGCTAAAGTATCGGTCACAACTAAACTACCAATATGACTAAGCCAGACTGAATGGTAAGGACTTTGCCACAACTATAACACAAACTGACTAAGCCACACTAAATGAATGCTCATGACTTTGTCACAATTAAAACTCAAACAAGACTAAGCTTAAATGGTGAATGCCAAGGATTCTGCCAGAACTCAAACACCAACATGACTAAGCTGTAAGTACTGAATGCTAAGGACATTGCCAAAACTCAAACACCAACATGACAAAGCCATACTGAATACTAAGGGTGTTGCCACAACCCAAACACTGACATGAATTATTACCAAATTTTTTTTTTTTTAAAAGCTCTTCTTCATCCGTGTATAAATTATGATCTGTTTATATGGATGATGACATACCATTCCTCCTCATACTCTGTGCCTTACATTGGTATTATGCATTATATTGCTGTTATTAATTTAGTTCATATCTGAGCTGTTACTCTAGATGAATCCGTTTAAGAGTTTCTCCCCTTTACTTTATCACTGTACATTTTATATATTTTCTTTGGAATAAAATAAGTGGCTGTTGTTTACATGCCAACTAATATTGTATGCTGCAAGAGGTTCGACAGATTCATCGCGCTCGGACAATTCCACACGTGCTTTACTCAAATCTGCCACCAGTTTGTAAGTTGCAAGAAACCTCTTCAAAAAGACTTCTCAAAATTTTCTAAGTTGTCTGACGACTGCTACTACACTGTAATCGTCAAATTTAATCACGAAGATGACCAAGCCATATCGAATGCTGCAGCTGTCTATCAAAGATCGCTGCTAGCCAAAGGACTCCATAACGTGTCAAGCCACAGTGATTTCATCGAGTGTGAAGGTTGCTACACTGACACAGCAATAACAAACTTCCTGCCTGGTCAAGCCATGACGCTGAATGTCAGAACCACCAAAAGGTACCGGTGGGAGACAAGCTACAATTTAAATATTAATATGGTCTAGCGATACCGAATGCCAAAACTATCTATCCAGTTTTGTTGCTGACTGGAGATTTGCCATAAATAACTACATGACCAAACCATGCCCGAGTTACCGGCCAGAATGGTGTATAAGAAAAGGAATGAAGAGGGCAGATACACCACTCTGATTGGTAACAATGGCTTACTACTGAATGTCTGATATACACCACTCTGATAGGTAAAAATGGCTTACTACTGAATGTCTGATATACACATTTTGACAAGTAACAATGGATTACTACTGAATGTCTGATATACACATTTTGACAGGTAACAATGGATTACTACTGAATGCCTGATATACACCATTCTGACAGGTAACAATCGATTACTACTGAATATCTGATATACACCACTCTGATAGGTAACAATGGATTACTACTGAATGTCTGATATACACCTTTTCTGACAGGTAACAATTGAAGTTACTAACTAAATGTCCGATATACAACATTCTGACAGGTAACAATAGATTACTACTAAATGTCTGATATACACCATTCTGAAGGTAACAATGATTACTACTGAATGTCTGATATACACCATTCTGATAGGTAACAATAGATTACTACCGAATGTCTGATATACACCATTCTGACAGGTAACAATAGATACTATTGAATGTCTGATATACACATCGACAGGTAACAATGACTTACTACTGAATGTCTGATATACACCATTCTGACAGGTAACAACAGATTACTATTGAATGTCTGATATACACCACTCTGACAGGTTACAATGGATTACTACTGAATGTCTGATATACACCACTCTGACAGGTAACAACAGCTTACTACTGAAAGTCTGATATACACCATTCTGACAGGTAACAATGGATTACTGCGGAATGTCATAACTATCAGTTTAAGGATTAATAGTCGGAAGCTGCCACAATCAAATTACGAGACTCGGTAAAAATTGTAAGCTGTCCTGCAACCTCGAGGTCGTAAGACAGAGAAGTGGTGGGTTGCTCAATTCTTCTCGAGGCCAACGTTGTGAAATCGCTATCATCTCACCTTCCTTGTTGCTTTTACCTTCCACACCTCTGAAGAGGGTCAGATATCAATTTACACAAGGGTGGGCTCAAGGCTGCAAACACAACATTTTCTCAAGCCAGACTCGAACTCACACAGTCCGACTGGAAGGTTGGAGGTCTCGACACTAACCTGGCCTTTGTACGTCATGCTGAAACCCGTAAGTATCAAAATAGTGAATTCATACTGGTCACCATGGTACAGTGAATAACATAATGGACTGCCAACTGAAAAGTTGTGGCTTCGAAACCCCCGTGCGTCCTGTAAAAATCGTTCTGGGGTTTTTCGGCTCCAGGGCTAAGGCGTATTGTGGGCTCACTGGAAAGATTGGAATCATACAGTCGAGTCTCATCCATTTCACAGATGCGCTGTTCAGAATCCTGATTTTATTAACACTCAACAAATCATCAAAATGGTTTGATGAAAACCCTCAACAATACATCTATGAAATCCAAAATAAGTGTGACTGCCCGCGTTCAAACAAACAGGAACCAGAAGAAAAAAAACCACGAAAACAGAATCAGAACGCGTATTTAATACAACAAGACAAGACAGGCGCAAATTTTCGGCCAACTGGCCTTTGTCAAGCGTAAACGAAAGATCACACACGACTAAACACCAAAATAAAAAAATTAGGAGAAAATGACTAAAACTTCCCTGCTACTTCCGTCCGGTGGGAGAAAAGGACTAACATTTGCGCCTGTCCTGTCTGGTTGTATTAAATACGCGTTATTAAGTCGATAAGACTCGACTGTATGGTATCCCATCTGTATAGGGCAGGGTGTGTGTGATGGTTGGGATGGAGATAGGAGGCATGCAATTTACGTGGGTGTGTATGGCACAGGAGATTGACCTGAGAGAAGGGAAGCAAGTCTGTATGATAATCAGCTCCTGATCGTACGCAATCATGCATGCATTTGTCTGTGCATGCCTGTCTATACGGTAAGTCAATCACTGTATCCATCTGCCCGTTTGTCTGTCTGTCTGTCTGCCTGTGCTTCATGCATGAGTGTATGCCAATGTATTTTGCCTGTCTGCCTGTGTTTCAGCATGGATGTGTGTCAGTGTGTGTTCTTACCGTTTTCTGGACTCGGAAGCCTTGCACAGCCTCCTGACGGGTTTCCTCAGCTGACCTTGACCTTGGGGGTAACATTCCACCACCTTCACCACCTTGTCCACCATCTGTCCCCCCTCTATCCCCGTCTCACAGTTCTTTTTCTTCCGGTCCGCAATCTTCTGGTCGCTGTCAGCTACTATATCCTTCTTTCCTTCCAGTTTATCTTTGTCGTCATGATGTGAAAGTTTGATGTCATTTATGTCGTCATATGTTGGGTACAGTTCATTCTGAACACGGCTTCCTGGTTGTTGTAGGTTTTCCGTGTTGTCAAGCGGCGAATGTCCATTCTCAACACATTCTGACAATTTCATTTCTTTTCTGTCGTGATGAGCTGCACGCCCATTCTGAAGACCTTCGTCCATAACGTTGGTTGCACTTCTTTCCGGTTCCGGTTCCGGTTCCGGCTCCGATCGCATTGTCCCAGTTCCGGTTTTTGTGTGAAAGTGTTGCGTTTTATTTGTCGCACGATTTTCTTCTTTGTTTGAATTTTGGTTTTGTGGGTCTCTCTCCATTCTGTCAGTTTTGTTACTTTCGTTTTCTGTTTCTTCTGTATCGTGTTGTTCGTCAACATTCTTGTTTAAGATATCCAATTCAGTTAGGTTAAATCTGCACGAGTCCTTGCCATTCTGCACAGCCAATGCAGTGGAGACCTCGAATATATTCGCCTCGCTGTTAAGATCTTCCGTCCCTTTAACTTTCTTTGGGTCGACGCCTTCGGACACTTTGTTCAGGTTGTCAACTACAATTCTCTGCTGTAATTCTTTCGCCAATTGTTCCATCTTGATTGCCGTATAATCCGGTTCGTTGTCGTCCAAGAGAAAGTCCAACGTATCCAAGTCTTCGAAATCGTCTTTGATGTAACCATCTCCTGTCCAGGCGTAATGATCACACACCGGATCACTGGGAATTATTTTTCGATAGTCAGGATTCTTCAGGGGCTGGGTTCTGGCTAAAGGCACTGCCTCGTTATCGGGA
>JAPXFY010000021.1:60395162-60405162 GCA_030674185.1 Monoplex corrugatus
GCTGGGCATCAGCAGCAGTAATGATAGTAGGCCTAGTAGTAGTAACAACAGCAGCAACAGTAGAGGTGGTGGTAGTAACAGTAACAATAGTAGCAGCAGCAACAGCAGTGGTAACAGCAGTGGGACCGAAAGCAACTAGTTCGTGAAACAAGATCTTTCTGAACAATTTCGGAATTCATATAAAATTTGTACGATAGTGAAGTCGGAAATCAGTCTCTCTTCTTGCGTTTATAGCAGTAATAGTGGCAATAGCAGTAGTACCAGCAGCAGTAGTAACAGCAGTAACAAAAATAACAGCAGTAGCAGCAGCAGCACTAGTAGTAACAGCAGTAGCAGGAATAGCAATAGTGGTCTTGGTAGTTGTAGTAGTAATAGTAGTAACAACAGCAAAGAAAATAGCAGCAGCAACAACAGTGGTGGTGGTGGTGGTAGCAGTAGCAGGAGTGGTAATAACAGCAGTAGCAGTGTCAGTACGGTAGTCATCATCATCATCAGTGGAAACAGCGTGTTCATCAGCAATTATTTTAATCATCGCTGTTGTTACTTTATCGGGTTTGTAACATAAACCCTGTCCGGACTGTAACCTGTATGGACGGACAAGGACAAGGACAGCTCCACGAAACACAAGGTCAGACTGTTACATACACTGGTATATTCTATCTTGTTGTATATTCTATCTTCTTGTATGCATGCGACACATGAACCTCACAGCGACACATGAACCCTCACAGCGACACATGACCCTCACAGCGACACATGGACCCTCACAGCGACACATGGACCCTCACAGCGACACATGGACCCTCACAGCGACACATGGACCCTCACAACGACACATGAACCCTCACAGCGACACATGGACCCTCACAGCGACACATGAACCCTCACAGCGACACATGGACCCTCACAGCGACACATGGACCCTCACAACGACACATGAACTCTCACAGCAACACATGAACTCTCACAGCGACACATGAACTCTCACAGCGATACATGAACTCTCACAACGACACATGAACTCTCACAGCGAGACATGAACTCTCACAGCGACACATGGACCCTCACAGCGACACATGGACCCTCACAGCGACACATGAACCCTCACAGCGATACATGAACTCTCACAGCGAGACATGAACTCTCACAGCGAGACATGAACCTCACAGCAAGACATGGATCCTCACAGCGAGACATGGACCCTCACAACGAAACATGAACTCTCACAGCAAGACATGGATCCTCACAGCGAGACATGGACCCTCACAACGAGACATGGATCCTCACAGCGAGACATGGACCCTCACAGCGACACATGAACCCTCACAGCGATACATGAACTCTCACAGCGAGACATGAACTCTCACAGCAAGACATGGATCCTCACAGCGAGACATGGACCCTCACAGCGAGACATGGACCCTAACAACGTGACATGGACCTTCACAGCGAGACAAGGACCCTCACAACGAGACATGGACCCTCACAACGAAACATGGACCCTACAGCCAGACATGGACCCTCACAACGAGACATGGGCCCTCACAACGAGACATGGACCCTAACAACGAGACATGGACCCTCACAGCCAGACCGACCTCACAACGAGACATGGACCCTCACAGCGAGACATGGACCCTCACACGCCAGACGACCCTCACAGCAGACATGGACCCTCACAGCGAGACATGAACCCTCACAGCGAGACATGGACCCTCACAACGAGACATGGACCCTCATAGCGAGACATGGACCCTCACAGCCTAGGACATGGACCCTCACAGCGAGACATGGACCCTCACAAGCAAGACATGGACCCTCACAAGCGAAACATGGACATGACCCTCACAGCGAGACATGGACCTTCATAAGCGAGACATGGACCCTCACAAGCGAGACATGGACATGGACCCTCACAGCGAGACATGGACCCTCACAGCGAGGCATGGACACTCACAGGGAGACATGGACCTTCACAGCGAGACATGGACCCTCACAGCGAGACATGGACCTTCACAGCCAGAACATGGACACTCACAGCGAGACATGGACCCTCACAGCGAGACATGGACCCTCACAGCGAGACATGGACACTCACAACGAGACTTGGACCATCACAGCCAGACATGGACCCTCACAGCCAGACATGGACCCTCACAGCCGACAAGGAAAGACGAATCCAAACCAAGGAAATGATGCGTTATCACAAGATATTGAATATCACACACATTGATCAACTCTCCAATGAACAAGTGTGTCAAACCATCACGCAGCATTTTAGATCATAAGGACATCTGCTGGCTCAGTTCACAAAAGAAAACTATACTGGTATGAACTAAGTAACATAACTCGAGAGTCACGGAGTTATCTCCCATGTAGAATTTCTCAAACCCAACACAGTTTGCGCTGCCCATTCAGCTTGCCACTTTATGCTTTGTGCTGCGTCTATGCTAGCTGAATGGGCAGCGCAAACTGTGTTGGGTTTGAGAAATTCTACCATGGGAGATAACTCCGTGACTCTCAAGAATATGTACTTAGTTGATATTTAAAATCTCCCTGCTTCCCTTTATTCCTTTGTATACACTGGTATGGCCAAGTAACAAAATCAACCTGCCTTGCTAAATCAATCCTCCAGGGAAGTGTTGATGGAGAGAGACGGAGGAGAAGACTGGGGGAAAACCGATGGTCTGACGACATTCCGGAATGGACAGAGAAACTATTTCTACAGATCCAGTCTTTAGGACACAACCACCTGATCTGGAAGAATCAGGTGAACCTTCTTTAGTGCAGCACCACAATGACTCTTCACAGAGTTACCGAAGAAGAAAAGGAGGAATAAAACGAAGAAGAAGACCAGTCATGGTATTTGTGGCTCAGATTGATGGCCACACAAAATCCTACAATCTAAATCTTACAATGGCTTCACCTGAATCTGTTCGCCCCTACTCTGATGTCAGAGGGAGGGAGAGAGATACACAAAGAGTGAGGGATCCCCACATATTAAGCGATCTTGGACATTTGTAGTACAATAAATTGTCATCATACTTCTCTGTGAGTAGCATATCTCATATAATCAAATGTTGACCATATGGTCTTGTTTATTGATAGAAAGATGTTGGCTATAACTTAGTATAAGGTCTTGTTTTTTTTATTGATCAAGGTTGCCATCCTATGCTGACAATTGTACACATGACTGTGTGATAATATGTTTTTGAACAAAAAGAGAATTTGCATAGCAAAGGGAACAGGGGGGGGAGAGAGTGAGAGAGAGACACACACACACATAGACAGAGACAGACAGAGAGACAGAGAGAGAGAATGGTTGAGACAGAGAGAGAGAAAGAGAGAATGGTTGTGGTACTGTATTCTTCAATGTTAGAAGTCATTAGTTGAAAACCATTTCATCAAACCTGCCTTGCTTGCATGCTGAAAGAGAGTGAGAGAGAGAGAGAGAGCCAGAGAGAGACACACACAGAGAAAGAGAGAGACACACACACAAACATAGAGAAAGAGAGAGAGACACAGAGAGAGAGAGAGAGAGAGAGAGAGAGAGAGAGAGAGAGACAGAGAGAAAAGAGAGGAGGGAGGGTCAGATAGAAAGAGGTGCTTCAGCTAAAAAACACTTGATTGAAAAACGAGCCCCGGGCCGATACAGACGGGTAAGGAAGCACACGCTTACAGCCGATTCAATTAGCACCCTGACAGAGAAAAGAGCGAGGACAAGAAGAAAAAGAAGACGACAAACGGTCAAGCAAGTTTAACAATCTCCCTTTTTCACATAAAAATATTTGCAAAAACATTAAAAATTTGTTACTTCTCAAGTTACTGTGACCTTCAAGAAATCATCACATGAAATAAAACTTGGCATGAATCGAAGACAATCGTAGACTGTCACGATAACGAAACTAGAATGGAAACATCATAAATATAGAAAAAGTGCAGTACACACACTTTCCACAAAAACTGCTGATTTCACGAAATTCCTACATTGGTAGGACTTTGACTTGGCGCCGTGCTGATTCCAGGAATTTTATGACCATTGTTTTGTGAAATTATAATAGGCACAATCTTATTATAATTTACACATATATCACGCCTAAACGAATATTATCCATCAAGGAATTTCACTTACTTTTTGTTAGGCCTTCAATGATCCATATCTTTGATCCAAATTCACTAATGATTAGTTCAAAAACAGCTGACTTTTCTTCCTAGCACACTTTTGTCACAAACACACAGACAGACACAGATGCAGATCTCTCTCCGGTCTATATTAAAGTCCTGAAAAGGGTGACTGAAAAAGTAGACAGAGAGAGAGACAGACAGACAGACAGACAGATAGGCAGACAGAGAGAGACAGACAGACAGACACTCAGAGACAGGCAGGCAGACAGGCAGGCAGACAAAGACAAACAAGAGAGACAGATAGACAGACAGAGACAGACAGAGGCAGGCAGGCAGACAAAGACAAACAAGAGAGACAGATAGACAGACAGAGAGAGACAGACATAGAGGCAAAGAGACAGAAAGCCAGAGCCCTCCAGCCAACAGAACACTTCAGCAGCCAGCTGGAACTGACATTTACGCGTGAATGGGAAAAGATCATTTTCAAAGAGGAGCAACACTTTTCCAAAAATGTATTTGTGTGTATAGTAGACTTATAAGCGGACGTCCCTAATTTTCTGGGGAAAATAGACTTCAACAAGTATTGCTACTTTCGAGGGTCAAATGCAGAGACAACCGAGAAGACAAAAGAAGAAGAAAGCGATAAAGAAGAACGGCCCTTTTGAAGAGAGAGAAAGAGACAGACAGACAGACAGACAGACAGACACAGAGAGAGAGAGAGAGAGAGAGAGAGACAAAGACACAGAGAGAGAGACAAAGACAGAGAGAGAGAGAGAGAGAGAGAGAGAGAGAAACGGGCGAGTTAGTCAAGTGCGTAAACGGCGGGCTTTCAAACGGAAGATCTGGGTTTGATCCACCCAGAAACCTCTACCTGGTGAGTACAGGATACAGATTGTTCCGATCTCCCAGGTCAATATGTGTGCAGATCCGCCACGGTTTAAACTCCCTTTGTGTGTACACACACACACACACACACACACACACACACACACACACACACACACACACACACACACACACACACACACACACACACACACACACACACACACACAGAACATCATTTGTGCACGTTAAATATCCTGTAAACCATGCCATTATTCGGTGACTTACGAAAACATGAAAACACCTTGCATGCACGCCAACGAAGACGAAACGTATGCAACCTGTATAGAAATATACAGCCTACGCAGTGCCGGCAAAAGCATCGTACAGCACCAGAGAAAAACTGAAACGAAAAAAAAATTGCTCAAGCCATTCTAAACATCGTGGCAGCTGTCAAAAGCCGTCTAGAGGATGATATCATGTCAGAGCGTTGTTTTGCCGCAAATGACTCAAAACAAGAAAACGGTGAAGCATATGAATGAAGGTTCCTTCAGAAAATGCAAAGAATGAACTAAATAAACTCTGCAAGTCCACTATTTTTCAAGAAACCAGCTGGAACTTAACATCACGCATACCAAGACAAAAAAATTATTTTCAAAAAATACAGACTTTTAGAAATCTGTATTTGGATATTTGGGTGTTGTTTTTTTTTAAAAAAAAGTGTAGCCTTTTAAAATTCTGTATTTCGAATTTTCCACATTTTCTTTAAGAATTCCTGATTTTGGTAACAAACTTCAAGAACAGCAATCATGTTATGAAGGCCAACCATACGGGATACAACAACAACAACAAATCAAATAATTCCGGCCATGACGCAAAATCAAAAACCGTAAATAGGACTTCCATGTCACCGACACACAGAACGGGAAATAATGAAAGTTAAAAAAAACTGTGCGTGTGCGTGTGCGTGGCGTGCGTGCGTGCGTGGTGTGTGTGTGTGTGTGTGTGTGTGTGTGTGTGTGTGTGCACCTCCCTTCTCCTCCTCTCTCTCTCTCTCTCTCTCTCTCTCTCTCTCTCTCCCCTCTCTCTCTCTCTCTCTCTCTCTCTCTCTCTCTCTGAACACGCGTGCGCGTATATGCAGTCAATACAGTCCACCCTGCTGTTGTTTTTGTGCTCGTGTGAACGGTATTCAGACACGACATGCCGTCAACTTTATTATGCGGGCTGGGTGGCTCTGCTGACAGAGCCATGGACTCAGGATCTGATGTCTCGAGTTCAATCCCAGCCCCAACATAAAATCTGGCCTGTTGACCGCCCGTCTTAATGTTCCCACTATCCTGGTGATGTCAACTTAGTGTTTCATAACTCTCCATCCCCCTTCACTTTTCGCTCCAAAGTTTAAGACCTTGCCAAATAGGGCTTTGCTCACGGAATCTGCCACATGATCGGTGGCTGATTTGGGTGAAGCGCATCTGGAACTGTCCGATTACGACGAATCCCTTTTGAACAAACTCAAAGACGTCCTATTTATAACATCTAACAAACTCAAAGACGTTCTATTTATAACGTCCAACAAACTCAAAGACGTTCTATTTGTAACGTCTACAAACTCAAAGACGTTCTATTGTAACGTCTCACAAACTCAAAGACGTTCTATCTATAACGTCTAACAAACTCAAAGACGTTCTATCTTAACGTCTAACAAACTCAAAGACGTTCTATCTAAACGTCTAACAAACTCAAAGACGTTCATTATATAACGTCTTGAACGAACTCCAAACATGACGTCAACGCGGCCGTAAGTAACAGTTTCGCGGATGACCTATCACTTGTTCGTTGTGTTGTGTGTGTGTGTGTTGTGTGTGTGTGTGTGTGTGTGTGTGTTGTGTGTGTGTGTTGTGTGTGTGTGTGTGGTGTGGTGTGGTGTGGTTGGTGTGTGTGTGTGGTGTGTTGTGGTGTGGTGTGGTGTTGGTGTGTGTGGTGTGTGTGTGTGTGTGTGTGTTGTGTTGTGTTGTGTTGTGTTGTGTTGTGTTGTGTTGTGTTGTGTGTGGTGCGTGTGTGTGTGTGTGTGCGTGCTGCGTGCGTTGTGTGTGTGTGTGTGTGTGTGCGTGTGGTGTGTGTGTGTGTGTGTTGTTTGTGCGTGCGTGTGTGCGTGTGTGCCAGTTGATGTGTGTAGTGAGCGCATGTGTGTAGTGAGTGCTGCGTGTGTGTGTGTGTGTGTGTGTGTGTGTGTGTGTGTGTGTGGTGTGTGTGTTGTCTGTCTGTCTGTCTGTTCTATCTGTTGTGTATCTGTCTGTGTCTGTGTGTCGTGCGTGGTGTGTGACTCCGACTAAGAGACAAAAAAACAGGGAAAATGGGGGTAGGGGGGGGCGAAGGGGGTACGAGGGAAGGGAGGGGAGAAGGATGATATACAACGCACTTAACCATGTCTGGGCACTAATCCGCGGATTTCTAAATACAGACCAGATCAAACATAAAAAAAAAACTACCGAATCTTGCCAGGGTCTGTGAAGTCGCGATATCAGGTTCCATTAAAAAGTTAATGAAAACGCGTTTTCTTTAGCCTGTGGCACTTTTCCCCCTTCAATTACCCATCTCCCCAATAAAAGCCGTGTCATTACGAACAGACAATTCGATTGGATGGGCGACAAAGAGGCTATGACGTACGCCATCTGATGGTGCGCGTGCGCTTTACTGAAAGAAGCGGAGTAGAAAGGGGGATAAGGGAAATGGAGGCAAGAAAGAAAGAACGAGAAACTTAAGGAGCGAAAGAAGAAGGGCGGGAGAAAAGAACCCAAAACTCTCTCTCTCTTCTCTCTCTCTCTCTCTCTCTCTCTATATATATATATATATATATATATATATATATATATATATATTAAAAGACAGGAAGGGGTAGCAGTAGCAAGGAGAGAAGGGCAGGGGAAGGAGAGTGATGGGGAGTAGGTGTCATCCCGATTCGCCTATATTTAATTTGTGATCTTGAAAAGCCTATTCGCCATTCGCCTACATGTATATACTCGATAAAAACCACTTAATACATGTTTCATGTACGCATGTACACACCCTATTCAGTTTATGTCTCTGTGGCAGTATATAACTTAGACGCATATTTTCACTCTCCATCCAAAAGCTCTGAGAGAGACCTCTCCCCAAATTCATACCCGAGTTTTCCGCTTCTCCAAACGTTCATGTTAGCGTCTGTGTGCCCGTCTCTTTGTTCTGTTGACGATCTGTCCGGCTCTGAGGATTCGAAATTCGTTCTAAATCCGACTTTTTATTTCTTCTGTCTTTTCTTTTCTTTCTTTTTCTTTCTTAGAATTGTAATGAAAAGTTTAGTTTTCACGTGTGCGTCACATATTTGTTGACACTTACCCATGTAAGGAGAGAGAGAGAGATGTGTGTGTGTGTTGTGTTGTGTGTGTGTGTGTGTGTGTGGTGTGTGTTGTGTGTGTGTGTGTGTGTGTGTGTGTGTGTGTTGTGTGTGTGTTGGTGTGTGTGTGTGGTGTTGGCACCGCGCGCCACTCTGTTTGTATGCTGCGTGCGTAGTGTGCGTGCTGTTGGTTCTGTGCCTGAGAGGGTGTGTTGACGAGAGGAGCTGCAGGCAACGGGAATCGAGTGTGCTAACGGGCAAGCAAGCTAGGCCATGAGGATGAACGCCCCTTGCCCGAAAGGCGATCGATGCTAAGCGGAGGTGGAAAACATAAAAAAGTGTGTCTGGGCAGAGAGTTAGGCCAAAGTAACAGTCTTAATGGAAATCAAAGACGTCGTCAGAGCCTCTAAGGGCCACAAAGAACTGAAATCTCCTCACATAATCTCACATTACGCAAAACAGCATCTACCTGCGCAGACAAAAGAGATACAAGGCGCAATATGAGAACATCTCAAGAATAACAAAATGCATTTAATATAATTCTCTCAATTAGACAAAAAAGGCCACAATTTAAGGTCCAAATTACTATCACCAAGTCTTAATTTGTAAATCTACATGACTGCGTCTGTATCGAGTCCTTGTCGCACAAACAAACAACTTGAAATCTCCTCACATCATCTCACTACGCACACACGCACGCACGTACTCGTACACAACACACACCGCAAGCGCGCAATCTCCTCACAAGCATCTCAATGAATACAAATTTACATTTTCCAATTCATCTCATTAAACATAAAAATTCCATTTCAAGGTCGTTCTGAATCTCTCTCTCTCTCTCTCTCTCTCTCTCTCTCTCTCTCTCATCTCCTCTTCCCTCTCTCTCTCTCTCTCTCTCTCTCTCTCTCTCTCTCTCCTCTCCTCTCTCTCTCTCTCTCTCTCTCTCTCTCTCTGGATACGCCGACACACCTTACGCCTAAACACCTGCACTTGTGTCAAGGGAAGAGACCTTTTCCTATTTCCCAAGTCAACATGTGTGCAAAACTGTCCAAAAACCCCTTCGTGTGCAGAATATCAAAACAAAGATCTTATAAGTCATATCAGGGCTGGCTTACTGGGAAAATGAAAACAACCTGCACGCAAGCAACATTAAAGTTTGAAAAACGGTTTTCTGAACTAATAACTTTTACCGTGAAAACAAGTACCATCATGCACATCCACCTCCTTCCACAATCGTCTTTTTCCCTTTCTTGACGTAAAGAGCACATGCTTCCTCCCCCCCTCCTCTCTCTCTCTCTCTCTCTCTCTCTCTCTCTCTCTCTCTCTCTCTCTCTCTCTCTCCTCTCTCTCTCTCTCTCTCTCTCCCTCCCCCCATCGAGTCTGCGAGTGAAGGATCTTGTAAAACTAGATATTTACCCATAAACAAAAGACGTTTGCAATTAAGAAAGGAAATTTAAGCAAAAAGTTCTTACCAGGCTCTGTCTCACGAACGCTCTAATCAAAACCTTTCATCAAAAGCCCTCGACATCGCACTGAACTTTAAGTTCCTACACTTGGAACTGACATACTTAAAACCAACTCTCTGGTACTCTCATAGCTTACTTTGGAACACTTCCACTTTTGACGTGGTGTTAGTCCTGATATGGCTCTAGTAGTCGGCTGGGCTACAACCATATG
>JAPXFY010000021.1:60415162-60417662 GCA_030674185.1 Monoplex corrugatus
TCAAAAAAACCCTGTATGCCAAAGTCCCTGCAGCCAACATGAAAAATTACTTTATTTTGGCAATAATTGGCAACATCTCCAATGGAAAAATAATCTGTTAATTTCATGACGCACAGACACTATGACTGGGTACAACTAGGTTTCCAAAGCCTTATTAAGTACTAAATTCTCAATTTATCCTTCTCCCAATGTAAACAGATTCTGGCCAAGCAGTTGAATGAAAATTGTCTATTTTATTATTGTATGTCTCCTAGGTCTCCAATGTCGTGAAAGAAAAAGAAAGACGGAGGCGCACTGGGTGATTGTGTGAGAGAGAGGGGAAGAGGGGAGAGAGGGGGAGAGAGAGAGGTGGGGGGTGAGATTCAAAAGAGAGAGACACAGGCGACAGAGAATGACTCAAGCTTCCACGTCGTTGCGCTCTCTCTCTCTCTCTCTCTCTCTCTCTCTCTCTCTCTCTCTCTCTCTCTCTCTCTCTCTCTCTCTCTCTCTCTCTCTCTCTCTCTCTCTCTCTCTAGCAAATCAGCCAACCGACAAAGCAGCTAAGCACCAGAAAAGAAAAGAAAGATGTGGGAGGGGGGGGGGTGACGACGATCAGAACGCCATTGCCAGGCGAGCGATGCTGGCTGACCCACAGCCAGGATCAATGACTGATGAAGGGACGTCATCAGCCTTGGGGGCAATGGAGATTCTCTCCCTTTATTACCACGCCTCATGGCTGTAACCTCCCTCCTTGCAATCCTTCTACTCATACATCCCTCGTGGAGACTATAGAAGAATAAGGTGGTGAACTGTAGAGTATGTGGGAGGGGGGTAGAGATGTGAGGTTGACAGCGAATAGAAGAATGATGCAGGATGAAAGCAAGACAAATCATTCTGTCACCTAAAAGCATGAGCAAATGATATTCATCCCAACTTATCTTCGATCTTTCCATAATGACAATATTTATCCCAACTTTTCCCTTAAAATTTTAACAAGAAATAAAAGGAATGAAAACGAAACAGGAAAATCATGAAGAAATATCACCAGAATAATGACGGCATGCCAGTTAAAAGTCCATACACGAGCAAAATATGTAGGGTTTTGATACCAGTTGTGACAATCATTTTAGACAGGTGCAAAAAGGTATATTACCGGTTTTAAAAACGAAAACAAATCACGCTGATGATGCTGATGGAAGGTTTTTGAATTTTGTGGAAAAGAATTTGCAATTCTGTAATCTCCGACTTCTAATTCTTGCAAAAGACAAAGTACAGTCTGTGTGTGTGTGTGCGCTTGTGCGCGTGCGTGTGTGTGTGTGTGTGTGTGTGTGTGTGCGCGCGGCGGTGTGCGGCGTGCGTGGTGCGTTGGTGGTGTGTGTGTGGTGTGTGTGTGTGTGTGGTGTGTGTGGGGTGTGTGTGTGGTGTGTGTGTGTGCGTGTGTGTGTGTGTAATGGATACGTTTGACAAACAATATTTTTCCTTGTAAGTCAAAATGACCTATCGTACCTGCGATTTTTACACTGATTAACGACTGGATTACTCAATTGCCATGGTAACAAAGATCGACCTAGTCTCTTAGTACTAAAAAATGCAAATATATCAACAATTTCCTTGTTCATTTTCTCTCTCCTCTCTCTTTTTTATTTTATTTTATTTTATTTTATTTTATTTTATTTTATTTTATTTTATCTTTTTTTTAACTGAAATCAAATATATCTCCATCACTGATTGCATGCAATGATGATTTGTGATATATGACTTTATTTACATGACTGACATGGCTACCGGGTCACGATGTATGATCATGTTAAAAGTCGATTATGTTTGTCAGTGTCAATGTTTCACTGACCATCGCTCCCCGTCCACTGTGTTCCCTGTGAATAGGTTGACAGCCTAACACAGTACACATTTGTACTCGGGTTCGTATGCCTGCCTCTCTCTCTCTCTCTCTCTTCTCTCTCCTCCTCTCTCTCTCTCTCTCTCTCCTCTCTCTCTCTCTCTCTCTCTCTCTCTCTCTCTCTCTCAAGCAGCCAGCCGACAAAGCACTTAAACACTAGAACACACACACACACACACACACACACACACACACACACACACACACACACACACACACACACACACACACTCACTCACTCACTCTCTCTCTCTCACACACACACACAAACACACACACACACACACACACACACACACACACACACACACACACACACACACACACACACACACACACCACACACACAGAGTTAGAACTACTTCACAAACGAACAATTTTGTGAGTAAGGAAATTAAAATCAGGTCTGATGTTGACTTTCCAAAGCGAGCAAAAAGCATTTCATCACAAATGACTGTTACAACTTACATATCTGACTTGGTCAAACAGTCTAACATAAATATGGATGAAATAGCTGAGACACCATCAACAACGCCTATCCCTACATGGGAAATGCAAAAAGCCTCTTTTGATATTGATTATACAGACGTTAAGAAATCTGAAAACGTCAACATTTCGATATCC
>JAPXFY010000021.1:60427662-60430162 GCA_030674185.1 Monoplex corrugatus
TGTAAATGGTTTGTCATATAGCGTGTCTTGGATAAACCCAGCCTAGCGGAGCCTACCCCTCTCAACATCGGAATTTTCCCCCCTTTTTTCGTTTGTTTGTTTTGTTTGTTTGTTTGTTTGTTTGTTTGTTTGTTTGTTTGTTTGTTTGTTTGTTGTTTGTTTGTTTGTTTGTTCGTTTGTTTTGGGTTGTCTGGTTTTTCTTGTTTTTGTTTGTTTGTTTGTTGTTTATTTGTTTGTTTGTTTGTTTTGGGTTGTCTGGTTTTTCTTGTTTTTTTGTTTGTTTTTTGTTTGTTTGTTTGTTTGTTTGTTTGTTTGTTTGTTTTGGGTGGTGGTGATGATGGTTTCACACCCATCCACTCCTCCAAAACGTGGAAGATAATACTGGATTACAGGTTACAAAAAGCCAGGGATGATCTCTGAACTGACGTATCTACTACTACGGTGATGGAAACAACAGTTAGGCAACTATGACGAAAGAAGGACCCGGACATAAAAGATGATGCATCACACTACTCAACAGTCATACAAACAACAACAACAAAAAAGAAACGGGCGAAAAGGACAGGACGTGGTCATGATGAACACTTTCCTACACACAACATAATAACTTGAGCATCAGCCTTCTCGTCACCATGGACGTTCGCTGAGAACACAACTCAGACGATCGAAGAGCACTTTCTCCGCTTCAATCGGGGCCAAAAGATCACCCCCCACCCCCACCCCCACGATCCCACCCTATCCCCGCCCCTCACAAAATGACTGGCCTCCTCTCTATCTCCTTCCCCCACGTCTCTATCCCTTCCCTCCAAGCCATCAACTGTTTTCTTCATCCTCTCCTTCCTCTCGTGGAAAAATCCGCTTTTACTCTTCTCTGTTCCCCCCATTCCACTCACTCGCATCCACACCCATCTAAATCTTTTTTCTGAATTCTTTCTCTCCACCACTCCACTCTCCCTCCCCGTTCCCGTTCCCGTTCCAATTTGTGTTTGCTGTTTCGTCCATCATCTCTGGATGTTAGGGAAAAGCCAGAAAGTTAGTTTTCGTGTGTTTGTGAATGTAAAAAAGTGAGGATTGGGGTATCGCGCCTTTGTTTGTTTGTTTGTTTGTTTGTTTGTTTGTTTGTTTGTTTGTTTACTTATTTCTTTGTTTGCTTCTTTGTTTAGCGCGTGCATGAGGGCGCCCATGAATCTCGTAGATAACCTGGTTCCTTTCGCACAAAACTGTTCCAGACAGATTATGATATGAGTAATACTATTCAAAACACAATTATCCCACGAACACAGTGGAGAGCACCATTATTTTAATGACCTTTACACAGAGTGAAATCGGCACATGGGAAGAAAGTCAAATGTAGGTGGCACATGCAATCCTCAGGGCTACCATCCAATTCTGCTAGACTGCCCATTTAGATTAGCACATCTATATTGCAAAGGATGAGAGAGAGAGAGAGAGAGAGAAGGTAGAGAGAAGGAGAGAGAGAAGGGAGAGAGAGAGAGTGAGAAGGAGAGAGAGAGTGAGGGAGAGAGAGAGAGAAAGAGAGAGAGAGAAGGGTAGAGAGAAGGAGAGAGAGAGAGAAGGGGAGAGAGAGAGAAGGGGGAGAGAGAGAGAGAGAAAGAGAAAGAGAAGGGTAGAGAGGAGAGAGAGAGAAGGGAGAGAGAGAGTGAGAAGGAGAGAGAGAGTGAGGTGAGAGAGAGACACTGAGAGACACAGAGAGAGAGAGAGACAGAAACAGACAGACAGAGACAGAGAGACTGAGACAAACACTGCAGTTGCGAGAGAGGAGGGGAAAATACATTTAAATTACAGATATCCCCTCGACAAGCAGAGGGTACCATAATAACCCCAGTCATTTACATTCCCCTCACAGATAACATTTGGCCAAGAATGATAGCAACTGGACTACATGGCACTATCTCTCGCTACAATCACGATTAAGGGATCAATTCCACGCGCTGCACATTTTGCCTCCACCGCCAGTTCCTCCTTCTGTTTCCTCCTCCAGTTCACCATCATCACCATTCCTACTTCAATTCTAATTCACCCTCTTATTCCCCCATTCTTTAGCCTCCTTCAAACTTACGTCTCTCTTCTTATCTCTCTGAAACGACAGCAAATACTGTTACTCTTTAAATTTCCCTATGTATTATTATACAGTTTGAAAAATAGGTCTTAGCTGGTAACTTCTACCACTGGAAAATGAAAAATAGGTCTTAGCTGGTAACTTCTACCACTGGAAAATGAAAATAGGTCTTAGCTGGTAACTTCTACCACTGGAAAGTAAAGTCCGTGCCATTTTACATTCTTCCTTCTTTTCTTCCTTTCTTCTTCTTTCTACTGTCATTGTCACGGTTACTATCATTCTCCAATCTTCCTTCTTATCCTCCATCTCTTCCTCGTTCTTCCCATACTTCATTAACTTCAAGAACCTTATCTGTGGTATCCGGCCTGGGAATGTTATGGGACGAAATTCGTCCATTTCCTATTCCTCATCCTTTTTAAG
>JAPXFY010000021.1:60435162-60440162 GCA_030674185.1 Monoplex corrugatus
GTTTTAAACATTACGAAGATTAAAAAAGAAAAGATAGTTAAAGAAGACTACAAAGAGTGGTTGAATAATAGGAGACTTTTGAGGCCCAGAAATACACACAATGGTTGGCTCTAAAGAGACAGACAAGGATAACCTTCGTCGCTGCCCTAGATAACAATGGTATATTAGCAATCTGTCGACCGCATCACCTCTGGTGGGTGCAGACGCTGAACTCCAATTAACAAACAAATTTTACAGGAAGTGATACGGGAAAGGAAGGGGGGGGGGGCATGAAATCAAATCAACTGACTTCGAACACTGAATCAAAACGACTGCCAGCGAGACAAAAACCGGAATCAGACGAAAACAGAATAACAACGCCTATTTTATGGACGAAACATGACAGGCCCAAATTTTCAGCAAAATTAACTTTACCAAACGTACACCAAAAACAACAACAACAATAACAACAACAACAAAACTCAAAGCAAAAGAGAACTGATCGGCTAACTTCAGTGACGTTTCATATTTCTAATTTCCAAGGATACGAGACATGATGATGAATCATACACAATCAATGAGGGGGGGAAAAAAGATCAATACTAAGTGAAAGTGGCGGCCGCGGGTGGAGGTAGAACACGAGAGAAAACCAAATTTAACTGTCATCACAAAGACAAAGGACCTGCCATAGAAGAAACATCATCAGGGAAAATCCCCGAGACCTTTAAGAAAAACCTATGACGATCCCGTACACCACTACCACCGTCATCAACAACACCTCACCCACCCTACAGCTCCCTTCGCTTCCATCGAGGTCAGAAGATCAACCAGTGCCCTCTGAAATAGCACCGCACCGCCTCCCCCAGTCGTTTCTCTTTCCCGCTCAATCTCTGTCTCTCTTGTTTCAATTTGTGTTCAATCATTCGTGTTGTTCATCGCCTTGCCCAACAGACCGTAGAGCTCATCCCAGGGTTCAAACAGTTCCACTTATGCACTGTTTCATGCTTGTAAACTGATGTTAACTTCTACCGAGAGGAAGGTCGGGATAGTTGATGATGTTTGTAAGATGTTATCATCATAATGGTCCTGCACGTGGTACATTTCCAAGAGTACAATTATATCGAGAGTTTACCTGACAAAAACGAATATTTCACACGAAAAAAAGACGGCAGAGATTTCTGATATAAATACCCTTGAGCTCAGATTAATGTTGGCTAAGACGAATATCACAATGTCTTAAATCAACTCATTTCGCACATTATTTTGCACCTTCTTCACAGCCTTTCAGAAGGGGGTTCTGGACTGATGACTAACACATTACACATCCTGGTCCTTTTTTGTTTTGTTTTGTTTTGTTTTGTTTTGTTTTGTCTTTTGTACTCATCCCAATGCTTACATTCCACACTAGCTCCCTTGGCTGTCAAGGTTCATTATCATGACTGTGGTAACAGTACCCGTGTTAGAAACGCCAGGAACCATTCTATATAAATTTTTCTCATCTGACACATCTAAAAGTAAAAACAACTTCCAGTGTCGGCTTACTACAGTTCTCTCCAAGCTTTTTGGTCTATCCTCGGGTAGTTGGTCTCTGTGAAACGTAGTCATTTCAGAACAAGACACTGACGATAGTCTGTCAAACCAGGAAACTCTTCAATGTACCATGTTGTGAGTGAATGTCTGAAAAAATGATGAGAGCATGCGCTTCGATCTGATTTGTGCATCAATATTCAGCGTCTTATAAGTATCATTATTATGTTTAGATTTTACTAAGGCAAGTCGAGAATCAACTGGCCACGCTAGCTGTTGATTAGAGCGCCAAACTGATAAGGAGTCGTGAATTTCACCCTAACGCAGGCCACAGGTTTTTTGTTGTTGATGTCGTCGTCGTCGTCATCGTCGTCGTCGTTGTTGTTGTTGTTGTTGCTGTTGTTGTTGTTGTTGTTGCTGCTGCTGCTGCTGCTGCCGTTGTTGCTCCATCTTCCATACCTCTCCTGAGTCACAATCCCCAGACCGTTCATTTCGGTTCTCCAACACTCCTCCAAACCCACCGAATAAGGATTACCATAAGAACTGAGCATGAAGGGCCACAGAATCTAAGACAATTTTTCACAATGCTGTGATGACGAGAACGGAGATCATAGTGATGATGTTACGCAAGTTAATTTCATTGATACTGTATGACCAGGCCGTAAACTATGACTTCTTTTCTTAATAACGTCCTGACGTTAGATCATAACCCGGTCCGAGAGATACAGACACCTGCGACGTTGGTAAGGAAATCAGAACAACTCCCTAAATGACGAAACTGGGTTGTGTGGTCCTAGACTTTTCAACGAACCCATTACACGCTTAACCCTAACTAGAAGCCAGTTAAGGCCGACAAATCCCGCACTGATTTTGACAGAATTGATCAGATTCGAACACATAACTTTCAAGTCGTTAGGCTATCGCGCTAACTGCTGCAACACAGTAGCTGGTAAGACGTCGTCGTCGTCGTCGTCGTCGTCGTCGTCCTCGTCGTCGTCCTCGTCCTCGTCCCTCCTCCTTCTCCTTCTCCTTCCCTTCTCTTCTTCTTCTTCTTCTTCTTGTTCTCGTGTTGTTCTTGTTGTTGTTGTTGTTGCTGTCGCTAATAATGTTGTTTTTATTACTATTGTTTTCACATTTTTGTTATCGCTGGTCCACTCCTCTAATTTTCTCAGGTTTGTTTTCCAAGATTAATTAAATAAAATAAAATAAAAAAATTTTAACTCTTAATTTGTTCCTTTTACCGCTGCCGCTGTTATTCTTAGCAAACATAATATAAAACTTCTGATGAAACTGACGTTTCCAACCAAATGGAAGTTCAGAATAATTCTTGATGCCTTATCGATCTTTGCCGAAACGCAACACCACCCGCTTCCGTCCTCTCCACTTCAGTGCCCCCGCCCCCCGCCCCCACCCCCACCCCGTCATACCATCCCCCTACCCTCCCTATTCTGCAGCTCGCGAGAGCACTCAGGCGAACAGAGGTAAAACCAATTTTCTGCCATCGCGAAAGGCCAGGGTCTCCCCGAATAAACTGGTTTCTGTCCAAACTCCCGAGCACTGATGAAGCCATGCCAATTATTTTGTGCTGAAGATGAAATGGGGGTTTTAGGAAGGGACCAACATCGGACAGCGAAAGAGCGAAGAGCGAAGGAGACGGGGGATGAGAGAGAACGGCTGAAGAGAGAGGGGATGGATGGAGGTCAAGGAGAAAAAGTCTGGAAGAAGGTTGGGGGGAGGGGGGGGGGTGTAATTGTAATTTGTGTTTGAGGGAAGGCAAGGGAGAACAGCGAGGCGAAAAGCTAAAAGTTAATTGTGGTTACTGGCGTGTCTTCAACTCTTAACATCAGCCATAACACTCGTAATGACCGTTCTTGTGTTCGTAACAACATCTTCCACGTCGATTGCGTTTCTGCATCTCAGGAGTCAGTGCTAGATTATGACTTTTCATCATAAAAATTAAAACGAAAAGATGGCGACGACGACAGAACATTTCGGGGGTGGGGGGGGGGGAAGGAGAGAGAGAGAGAGAGAGAGAAAGAGAGAGAGAGAGAGAGAGAGATGGTCTTTGATTTAATGTCTATTCACTAAAAAAGAGAGAGAGAGAGCGAGAATATTTTGTTTGTTGTGTGTGTGTGTGTGTGTGTGTTTGAGTGTGAGTGAGTGTGTGTGTGTGTGTGTGTGTGTGTACGCGCGCGCGCGCGCGCGCGTTAGTCCGTACGTGTGAATGTACATGTGTGAGTGCGTGTGTGTGTGTGTGTGTGTGCGCGTGCGCGCGCTCTTTAGTCCGTACGTGTGAATGTACATGTGGGTGCGCGAGAGTGCGTGCAAGTGCGTGAGTGCATGCCTGTGTGTACGTATGTGCGTACTCTGTCTGCTTGTGTCTGTCCATGGGTATGCGAACACGCCTGCCTGTCTGCATGTCCGGTTGTTTGTCTGTGTACGTGCGTATGCTCAGCGTTCAAGCGTCTGTCAATGTGCACATGCGATCGAACAAGCAAGCGTCAGCCATGTCGCGTGAGCACTACCACGTCTCTGCAACCATGTACGCTAACGTGTGTAAACAGACCTCAGGTCCGTCTGACGAATGGCTCCAAGAAAGTAAAGAGCAAGAGTAATAGAATCCAACCACCCTCAATCCCCTCCCCACCCTGGTACAAGCATGTCCGCGTGCACACATGCACGTGCATGTGCACACACACCACGCACACACACACACACACAACACACACACACACGCAAATCCTCTCTCAAGCACGCAAGCGCGCACACACACGTGTCCTCTCTCAAACAAGCAAGCAAGCAAGCATGCGCACGCGCGCTCAGAGAGAGAGAGAGAGAGAAACAGACACACACACACACACACACACACACAAACACACACACACACACACACACACACACACACACACAACACACACACAGAAGAGAGAGAGAGAGAGAAGAGAGAGACACACACACACACACACAGCCTCTCTTATACACACATATTTACTTCGCTACATCCCACCCCCCACCCCCTGCCTCGCCTTCCCATTTCCAGCCACAACAAGTATCCCCTAAAACCAGCGGCGTGTCGTACACCATCGATTTTAACATTAGAAACCACCTCTTCTCCACACCCCTTCAACGCAACTTCTCCTGTGCTCTTAACTCCTTCTCTTCTCAAAATTAACATGTAACAACCCAGAGGTCAAAGTGTGACCCTACCTGTGTACATCTGGTGGGCAGACGGTGGACGTCTTTCCAATTTGCCAGATCATCATATTACACGTCGAAACCTCCTTTCTTGTCTTTAAGCACGTGGAGCAATAAAAACAAAAATTAAAATTAAAATTAACCCTTTGCTGTCCGCACCCTGTCCACAGCATCTTGTACTGTCAGCCATGCTAGCTAAACAAAAACTTGAACTCTTTGGATCCCTCAACCTATCTACCACCTTCCTAGGGTGAGGGAGTCAGAGTTTTTTTGTTGTTGTTGTTGTTGTTTGTTTTTTG
>JAPXFY010000021.1:60447662-60452662 GCA_030674185.1 Monoplex corrugatus
TTTGATGCAGTTAAACTCTCCTTCTCTAACCTCTAAAGACATACACACCTATGAACATACCTAAACATACACCTGTCGTCTAACATTAAAGCACAGAGATGACAGGTGTAGTCTTCCACCCGAGTGATGCTTGCTTTGATGCAGTTAAACTCTCCTTCTCTAACCTCTAAAGACATACACACCTATAACATACCTAAACATACACCTGTCGTCTAACATTAAAGCACAGAGATGGCAGGTGTAGTCTTCCACCCGAGTGATGCTAGCTTTGATGCAGTTAAACTCTCCTTCTCTAACCTCTAAAGACATACACACCTATAACATACCTAAACATACACCTGTCGTCTAACATTAAAGCACAGAGATGGCAGGTGTAGTCTTCCACCCGAGTGATGCTCGCTTTGATGCACAGTTGAAGACACCTTCTCTATCCTCTAAAGACATACACACCTATGAACACACCTAAACACACACCTGTCGTCTAATATCAGAGCATATAGATGAGAAGCGTAATGTTCCACCCGAGCGATGCTAGCTTTGATGCACAGTTAAACTCTCCTCCTGTATCCTCTGAAGACTTTTGTGTTGCACATACACACCTATGCACACACATACCTAAACATACACCTCTCGTCTAATACGAAAGCACAGAGATGAGAGGTGTAGTGTTCCACTCGAGTGATGCTAGCTTTGATGCACAGTCAAACTCCACTGCCCACAGAAAACATCGACCCATCAACACACGTAAAGATCAATACTAACTAACGCCCCGCTTTTAAAGCAATCTCTCGTTAGTCGATGTCCTTTTTTTTTTTTTGCTCGAGGGGGGAGGGGTGTGTGGAGGGAGGGTGGTTGAGAGGGGGCTGGGAGAGTCCACGGTGTGTTGCTGAAAGGTGAGGTGAAGGGCGTGAGGGGGTAAGGTGTGTGTGTGTGTGTGTGTGTGTGTTGTGTGTGTGTGTGGTGTTGTGTGTGTGTTTGTGTGTGTGTGTGTGTGTTGTGTGTGTGTGTGTGTGTGTGTGTGTGTGTGTGTGTGTGTGTGTGTGGTGTGTGTGTGTGTGTGTGTGTGTGTGTGTGTTTTGTGTGTGCGTGCGTGCGTGCGTGCGTGTGTGTGGTGTGTGTGGTTTGTGTGTGTGTGTGTGTGTGTGTGTGTGTGTGTGTGTGTGTGTGTGTGTGTGTGTGTGTGTGTGTGTGTGTGTGTGTGTGTGTGTGTGTGTGCTGCATGTGTGATGTGTGTGTTTGGGCGAAACACTCGGTTTTTTCTTTTCGTTTAGTTTGGTATTTATTTTGTCCTGTGTCCTCATCTTCATTCACACACACGCACCCACAGCCACAACACACACACACACACACACACACACACACACACACACACACACACACACATACACACACACACACACACACACACACACACACACACATACACACACACACACACATACACACACATACACACACACACACACACACACACACACACACACACACACACACACACACACACACACACACACACATACACCAAAATCAATACGAAAGAGGTCAATTCTGACTGACTCATGGCATGTCTCCGTATGTGTTGATCTCTCCTTTAAAAATTCCCTTGAAAAATGTCTTAGTGGATTTCCCGGCTGTTTGTTTGTTTGTTTGTTTGTTTGTTTGTTTGTTTGTTTGTTTGTTTGTACAAGGATTGGCACAATCGATAAATGCATGGACTCAACATTTGATATCTCGAGTTCAATCCTAGCCTACAACACGAAAATGGCCTGTTAGCTGCCTGTCTTCAAGCTCCAATCATTCTGGTGGTGTCTGCTTAAATATGTCGGAGACCCCATTCTATCTCCTCTTCCCCTCCACTCCCCACCCTCATTTCAAGACCTTGACTGCGTGTAGGCTTTTGCGCAGGCTTAAGGAGTCTTGCCACGTAAATGTTTGAATATCTGGGTGATCCGAGTGCGCCCAAAATTCTCTTTAACAAATTTATACGGAATGACAATTTCACCTATTTTTGAGTGACAAACTTACATCAATAGGAAGTCACAATGATATAGGTCTGATTGACCCATGGCTTGTTTTAACAAATTTACAATGGTACCACACAACATAAAAACTAGTCTGGAGTCTGGAGTTTTTTCAAAGGGGGATTCATCCCACTCGGATAAAGCCATATGCGCTCTACCCAAGTCTGCAAGCAGCTGTCTGGTATACTCTTTGAGACTCCACAAAACTTCACACCCAGGCAAGGTGTTGAAGTAACGAGAGTTACGGGACCCATGAACAGTCACACCACCGGAATGACTGAAGCTTTATCAACGTTCAGGTTCATACTGCTTATAGCCCAGCCGTCTACTACAGCCATATCAGGGCTAACACCACGTCAAAACGGAGCAGAAGTGCAGTTTAAATTAAAGGGCTTGGTCGTTTTTATATCTGTCTACTTCACTTTGATTTCTTTTTGAGCTGTCTTCCATTTCCGTTGCAATCTGCTTTTTGTGTGCAAACTGATTAAAAACGACAAAAGTATGCGCGTGCCTGTTTCTGTGTGTGTGTTGTGTGTGTGTGTGTGTGTGTGTGTGTGTGTGTGTGTGTGTGTGTGTGTGTGTGTGTGTGTGTGTGTGGTGTGTGCGTACGCGAGTGTCTGTGTGTGCATGCGTCTGTGCGTGCGTGCGTGTGAGAGAGAGAGAGAGAGAGAAAGAGACGGACAGCCAGACCGAGAGACAGACAGAATGAGTCTGTGCTTCTAAGTATGTGCATGAGTGCGCGTGTGTGCCTCTGTCTGCATGTCTGTCTGTGTGAGCCTGTTGTGTGTGTGTGTGCGTGCGTGCGTGTGTGTTTGTGTTTGTGTTTGTGTTTGTGTATGTGTGTGTGTGTGTGTGTGTGTGTGTGTGTGTGTGTGTGTGTGTGTGTGTGTGTGTGTGTGTGTGGCGTGCGTATCTGTCCGTGTGTGTGTGTGTGTGTGTGTGTGTGTGTGTGGGTGTGTGTGTGTGTGTGTGTGTGTATCTGTGTGCGTGCGTGTGTCTGTGTGCGTACGTGCGCGTGTGTGTATGTGCGTGTACCTGTCTGTCTGTCTGTGTATGCAAGCACACGCCAGTCCTTGCGTGTGAATGCGTGAGTGTGTACGTTTCATTAACTATACGCGAGAGAGACAAACAGCCAGAACGTGTGCATGTGTGCGTGCGTGCTTGCGCGCGTGTGTGTGTGTGTGTGTGTGTGTGTGTGTGTGGTGTGCGTGCGTGCGTGCGTGCGTGCGTGCGTGCGTGCGTGCGTGCGTGCGTGCGTGCGTCGTGCGTGCGTGCGTGCGTGGTGCGTGTGTGGTGCGTGTTGTGTGTGTGTGTGTGTGTGTGTGTGTGTGTGTACTGTGTCTGTGCATGTCTTCGCGTGAGGACGCAGTTGTTTCCAAGTGTCGTTGTTATTATTTCACAATCCTTGTAGTTCCTGTGCCAGTTAGTCGCTTGAAAGGAGGAAGGGCGAAGGAGCGGGGGAAGAGACAGAGACCGGAGGAGGAGAAGAAGAAGACTAAAACAGGGATGTGGGGGGGAAAAAAAAGAAAAAAAGACAAGATGGCGTGACCCAGCCATGCCGCCTTGACAACGGCTCGTAACGGTCTGCTGGTGGCGTCACATCACTAATGCATGTTCCTACGTCACGCTACGCCAAGCCACAGTGATGCTGGAGTTCCGAGTTTGGACTTTGTTCAAGAGCTATTCATCGAACTCAGGGACAATCCCATATGCGCTCCGACCAAATCTACCAGCCCCCAAAAAAAAGAGCAATTATCTGGCAGATTCCCTGAATTGGCAACGTCTTAAAATGGGGGAGGGGGAGGGAGAGACAGACAGAGACAGACAGACAGAGGGGGAGGGGAGAGACAGACAGACAGAGACAGGCAGACAGACAGACAGACAGAGACAGACAGACAGACAGACAGACAGACAGACAGACAGAGACAGACAGATAGACAGACAGAGACAGATAGACAGACAGACAGAAAGAGACAGACAGATAGACAGACAGACAGAGAGAGGGGGGGGGCAGGCCTATGAAACATGAAGCTCACACCAACAGAATGATGGAAACATTAAAATGGGCAGAGAAAAGGCCAATCTTTAACCCTTTGATTCCTGCACCCTGTCCACCAACATTCTGCATAATCAACCATGCTAACAAAGCAAACATTTAACCCTTTGACTCCCTCATTCTTTCCACCAGCTTCCTACAGGAGACAGAGACCGGAGGAGGAGAAGAAGCTGGTGGAAAGGATGAGGGAGTCAAAGGGTTAAGTTTTTGCAGTTGATGGAGAGGGTGCTGGAATCAAAAGGTTAATGCTGTGGGTCGGGACTGAGATTGAAAAATCATGTCTTAAATCCAATGGTGCTGGAACAGTAACAAGTCACTGAGGCTGTTGCTTCTTCTTAGTCGCCCGGCGCCTCCGATTTGATGTGGAGAAGGGCGCCGGAGGGATGGAAAGCCTACTCCCTGGGAGGCGGTGGTGGTCTACTGATATCCCGTGCACATTTATCCCAGCCCGACACATTAAAAACTAGTCTGTTCGCTGTCCATTTTAATGTTTCCATCGTTCTGGTGGTGTCAGCTTAGTGTTTGATAGGTCCCTTCTCCCCTTTCCCCGATTCAAGACCTTGCCAGCGCATAGGGGGTTTTTTTTGTCCATGCTCAGGAAATCTGTCAGATAATTGCTGGCGGATTTTGGTGAAGTGCATATGGAGCTGTACGAGCGCGGTGTATCCCTCTTGAAATAATTCCAATAACTCCAATAACTCCTCAGAGGGTTAAATCCTGTACCTGGCCGGGATTTGCCGGCATCCCTAAAAAGACAGCAATGGATGACACCCTTCTGTGTGGTGCACACCAAAGACCCTGTAAGACAAACGAACGAACAAACGAACGAAGACAAGTCAGCGGCTGGTTTCTGGAAACACGGAACACCCAGTATGCACACCCACCAAAGATGCAGACTGTCCAACTACAGTGGAATGTGGTCA
>JAPXFY010000021.1:60460162-60470162 GCA_030674185.1 Monoplex corrugatus
ATGCACATAAAATTGTTAAAAAATGCAATGACCGAATGAGAATGTGTGAAACCGTTTAAAAGTCTGAACAACGACTGTAACTTAAAACTTGAGCTGAAATTTAATAAAACGCGCACACACACACGCACGAACACACACACACACACTGACACACACACACGCACACACACAACACACACACACACACACACACACACACCACACACACGCACACGCACACACACACACAACACACACACACACACACACACCTACACACGAAGATGGCCTTGTCGGATGTCCATCTAAATAAACGCGCTGGCGATCTCTCCCTTGGCTACGAAGTGTGAATCGAATGTAGTTAGTATCGATCCTCAACCAGTCCATAAATCCGTCTTGGCACGTTTTGAGTGAGTGAGTGAGTGAGAGTGAGTGAGTGAGGGAGACAGAAAAGGGTGGGTGGGTGGGTGGAAGGCGGAGGAAGGGTGGGGGCAGGGTTTGGTGTTTAGCCAGCCACCCACAGACAATATAACACGGAAGGGTGCATTTACGGCATTTCATACCACTTTTCGTTAGTTTTGCTATGTCGTTATAACCCAGCCATACTTATCGAATTTTCAAGAACGAGAAACTCAGAAGCATCTCAACTTAAGACCGCTAGCATGAATAAATGTATACACATGCCATGCACATACATGCTTATCCTTTTGACTCCTGCACCATATCCACCAAGTGCAAAAAGTTAACCTTTTTGACTCCCTCATCCTATCCATCAGCTTCCTGCAGGAAGCTGGTGGATAGGGTTAGGGAGTCAAAGGGTTAAGTTTTTGCTTTCCTAGCATGGTTGACAATACAGGATGCTGGTGGACATGATGCAGGAGTCGAAGGGTTAATATACAAAGAAGCAAAAGCAGCAGTTTCAGAGGACGTATATACGCCAGGTGTTTTCGAGTTTCTCAAAAGCCAGCCACTGACATGACTTACAGGATCTTTAACATGCATGAATATTTGACGAAATATACACACACACACACACACACACACACACACACACACACACACACACACACACACACACACACACACACATTTCACACACACACATACACACACATACACATTTCACACACACACACACACACACACACACACACACACACACACACACACACACACACACACACACACACACACACACACACACACACACACACACACATACGAATGGAGTTTAGGCACTGAAGGTCAGCATAAATGCTGACCAGAGAGACCGGAAAAATCTCCACCCCTTTTAACCCTTTGACTCCTGCACCCTATCCACCAACTGCAAAAACTTAATCTTTTGACTCCCTCACACTACCCATCAGTTTCCTGCAGGAAGCTGGTGGATAGGGTTAGGGAGTCAAAGGGTTAAGTTTTTGCTTTACTAGCATGGTTGACAATACAGGATGCTAGTGGACATGATGCAGGTGTCAAAGGATTAATAAACAAAGAAGCAAAAGCAGCAGTTTCAGAGGACGTATATACGCCACGCTGGGTGTTTTCGAGTTTCTCATAAGCCAGCCACTGACATGACTTATAGGATCTTTACCGTTCATGAATATCTGACGATACACACACACACACACACACACACACACACACACACACATTTCAACACACACACACACACACACACACACACACACACACACACACACACACACACACACACATCACACACACACACACACACACACACACACACACACACACACACACATCACACACCACCTTCACACACACAAACTACACACCACACTCACACACCACACACCACACACCACACACACACACACACACACACACACACACACACACACACACACACCACACACACACACACACACACACACCACACACACACACACACACAATACGAATGGAGTTTAGGCACTGAAGGTCAGCATAAATGCTGGCCAGAGAGACCGGAAAAATCTCCACCCCTTTTAACCCTTTGACTCCTGCACCCTATCCACCAACTGCAAACATTTAACCCTTTGGTTCCCAAACCATATCTACCAGCTTCCTGCAGGAAGATGGTGGATAGGGGTGAGGGAATCAAAGGGTTATGTTTTTGCTTTTCTAGCGTGATCAGCATTGCAGGATGCTGGTGGACATGATGCAGGAGTCATAGGGTTAATATACAAAGAAGCAAAAGCAGCAGTTTCAGAGGACGTATATACGCCGGGTGTTTTCGAGTTTCTCATAAGCTAGCCACTGACATGACCTAGAGGATCTTTACCGTTCTTAAATACGTGACGATATATATACACACGAATGGGGTTTAGGCACTAAAGGTCACAATGAATGCTGACCAGAGAGAACGGAAAAATCTCCACCCCTTTTAACCACCAGGTGGAGGTGTCTGCCTGACGTTTTACCCGCTTGCTATACTGCACCCGGTTTTTATGAGGATATGAAATACAAAACCACAACTATTAGCAACACCTGCAATGATTTCCCTTGTCACGAATCTTGCCCTCGTTATGCCGCACATCAGGGTCCTGTATTGTGTGTGCCTACAACTGCTCTGCCGTGTACTGTCCTATTGATTTATGTCCTCTATTGTCAGCATCTCAGCATGACCAATTAACTGGGGGTGAAAAGTCTGTTATGTGGTGAATGCGCACGCATATCGGCTTATGTTTATCTTGCATTTCTGCTCTGTTGTATGTTGTGGTGTGGTGTGGTGTGGTGTGGTGTGGTGTGGTGTGGTGTGGTGTGGTGTGGTGTGGTGTGGTGTGGTGTGGTGTGGTGTGGTGTGGTGTGGTGTGGTGTGGTGTGGTGTGGTGTGGTGTGGTGTGGTGTGGTGTGGTGTGGTGTGGTGTGATGTGATGTGATGTGATGTGATGTGATGTGATGTGATGTGATGTGATGTGATGTGATGTGATGTGATGTGATGTGATGTGATGTGATGTGATGTGATGTGATGTGATGTGAAGTAATGTGATGTGATGTGTTGTAGAAAAAAGAAAAAGGGGGGGGGGGGGGGGGAGAGACCAGCCTCTGTCGTGAATCTGTTAATTTGTCTTACTGGGTTGTTACAGATTTGTGATGAGGAGAAGGAGGGTGTGCGTGTGTATGTGTGTGTGTGTGTGTGCGCGCGCGTGTGTCTGTATGGGGAGAGAGAGAGGTAAGGGTGTGTCTGTGTGTGTGTGATGATGATGATGAGGAGGAGGAGGAGGAGGAGGAGGTGCGTCCGTTTGCATGCTTATGTGGTTGTACGTTTTTGATAATGATATGTGTGTGTGTGATGTGTGTGTACACGTGTGTACACGTGCGTGTGCGTGCGTGCGTGCGTGTGTGTGTCTGTATGAGCGACAGACAGAGACTCAAAGAAAGGGCGCATACAGAGTACATACGAGTACAAGCAAAGAGAATAGCACCAACCTTACTCTCTTTGATACAAGCGAATGTCTAGGGGCCGAAATATCCGGAATCAAATATTGTCTGGGGATCAGAATACCTTCAGACAGAAATGTCTACAGTCGACAATGTCCAGGACAGAATTGTCCACGGACAGGAAGGAAAGGGGAGGGGAAGGGTGAGGAGGCGAGATCTGCAATGCCTGCATCTCAAATACCCGAGAAACACCCAGGGACAAAAACGTTGCGTGTCAAATTGCTCATCCCAATCCCCCAGTCTCCCCGACACGGTCGTGCCCAAAAATTGTAGACTGCACCGAGTGTGGTGTGGACATGAACAGGCTGCTGTTTGTCCAAGGAGGGGAGGGGGCGGTGGGGGGGAGGGTTGCTGACCCATCATTTCATCCCAAATCCTGAGGCCCTGTGTGTGTGACCAGCACCGACACATACCACTTGTATCACGCCGGCTGCACACAATGCTGCACGTGCTCTAGCAATCCCCGTCTGTCAGAGATTGCCGTGCTGCGTTCCTGTTGTGGTCCTGCGTGCTTTGGGGGGTGCCGCTGTATGGATACAAGGAAGGATTGTTCTGTCGTTCTCTCTCTCTCTCTCTCTCTCTCTCCTCCTCTCTCTCTCTCTCTCTCTCTCTCTCTCTCTCTCTCCTCCTCTCTCTCTCTCTTTCTCTCTCTCTCTAACACACACACACACACACACACACAGGACCTTTGTCTCTCACACACACACACACACACAAGGACCGTTGTCACACACACACACACACACACACACACACACACACACACACACACACACACACACACACACACACACACACACACACACACACACACACACACCTGCCTGTATCGTCTAATATCACTCATAGTGAAAAGACGTTAAATCAAAGAACGAACGAACCTGCCTGTTTACCTCCTTTCTTGTTTGTAGGGTATGGGTGGCCCTGATACTACTTCTCCCTTGTTGTGTGATAAGATTAAAACAGCAAAGGTTTTCATTTTTCAATCCCTGAACCTTAGCATAACAATCTGTTGCAGTATAAATCTAATTCAGTTATGTTCAAATTGTGTTATCCATCTCGATTCAAAGTTACTTACTTTTCCAGTGTACATACACATTATTCCAAGCGTTTCTGTTGATCTGTCGTTGTTGTTCTTGTTGTTGTCGTCGTCGTCGTTGTTATTGTTGGCTTGTTTGTTGTTTCTACTCCACAAATATTTCAGATAATGTCACTGCCTAGTTCCTAAAGTTTTCACAGTTTAGCGCGATAGAATTTTGATTAAAATACATGCATTAAAATAAACAGAATATAAAACCCCCTTTTCAGTCTTCAACGCTCTTTCAAGTCACGTTTCAGTTCTATACAGCTCCTGTATATGTCTTCATTTGTAGTAAGATTTTCTTCAGTGATTTTTTTTTTAAAGTCGTGTTGCAACCCCCCCCCCCCCTCACACACACACACACACACACACATGCATGTTGATGACGTTCCTGCTTGTGCTGATCTTTTGATGTTTCAGTTAACTGGTTGGTTCTTTTGACTGAGCCGTGGGCTCAGGATCTGATAACTTGAGTTCTGTCCCAACACGCGATATTAAACACTGGCTGTTTACTGTCCATCTTAATGTTTCCATCATCTGGTGGTGTCAGCTTAGTATTTAAGAAGTTTGCCCCCCCCCCCTCCTCCCCCTTTCCGCTCTAATTTCAAGTACTTGTCGGCGCATTTGGGTTTTGGCAAGTTCAGGGGATCTTCCAGATAATTGTTGGCTGATTCGGGGTATCGCATATGGAATTGTCCGAGAGCGATGAATCCCTCTTGAACAAACACCATACTCCAATGTCTGAGATGAGCTTTGTGGTGATTTTCTTATCCTGTGAAAATCTCACACAGATCAACTGATTTAAGAAAGTATCTGACGTGTAGACAGCTCCAGTGTGACCTAATGCTGCTACCCTTCAGTAATACAGTATATTCAAGTTTCTATATGTGTGTGGTGGGTGGGGGTGGGGGTGCGAGTGGGGAAGGAATGCCTGCCTGCCTGCCTGCCTGTGTTGTGTGTGCCCCCACCCACCACCCCCCCCCCCCCCCCCACCCCCACCCCCTTTCGAACTCAGACAACCTCTCTGAATCACGTCACAGATTCGATCTTTCTTTTGTGTTCTGTGCAGTGCACCACAGTGTCAGATTCTCAAACACTACTCCCATGATCATCACCCTACTAAAGCTATGTAGCGATTCACTTGGCTACTCTATCTGGCAAACGAGAGCAAACAGTGGTGACGTGAGCGACAATATTGCACGTGCTCTGGCATCTCTCAGAGCACACCGAGACTAGACAAACTTTCCCTGCAGAAACTCTTGCCCCCTGCTCTCCCCCCCCCCACCACCATTCTACTCCACCACACCACCTTCACTTCTCACCCACACCCCCTCCACCCTGTGTCAATCCTTGCTTCCTAGTGGTCTGACCGTGGATAAATACCATCAACTGCTAGTGTCCCTTTCCTGTCCCCTGTGGCCAATCTCATTAACTCCTAATGTCCCCTCTGTTTTTCCTGTGGGAAATATCATCAAGTCACAGTCTCTGCTTGGCTTTCCTTCAGGCCTGGGGGACCTAGAGGTCTGTCCTATCACTTTACTCATTTGCCAGGGTGGCTGGCTCACTTGATGGGGCCGTGCACTCACGATCTGACAGGTTGAGTTCGCTCCCAGCCTTCAGCATGAAACGTGGCCTGTTCGCTGTCCACTTTATAGCGCGCGAATCATCCTTAAAATGTCACATTACTCTAATTTTTCCCTGATCGCCTCCATCCCCCCTGGTTAGCGCATATGGTATTACGCACGCTCAATGACGAATCTGCCAGAAATTTGACGGCAAAACCTCAATGACGCATCCGTGAAGTGGATGAGACTCGACTGTATCGTCCCAGTCTTCCCAATGAGCCCACAGCACGCCCAACTCTTGGTAGGAGCTGGTCAGAGCCGAAAAATCCCAAAATGATTTTTGAAGCGACTGAGGGGATTCGAACCCACAACCTTCCAGTCTGTAGTCTGTTGTGTTAACCATTATGTCCATGGTGAATGGAAATGACGGTAAAATTTTTGCCCCCCACTTTTTTTTTATTATTATTATTATTCATTTTTAACAGTGAATAGACATCAACAAACAATGTAGCAACAAAACAAAACAAAAAACAATAATAATAATTTTCATTCATACACATAAGGGGAACGTTTTTGACATCTTGACGGCAAACTTTAAGAACCACTTTATTACACCGTCTGGGTACAAGGGATCTAACATCAACAAATGACGAATGTCAGTTTCACCTGCTGTATCACTTTCTCCAACGAAATCAAGATCAGTATGGAGAAATTTGTGCGGCAAGTGGAAACGTGTAAGTTGGGACAGGGGTCACTTTAATGATCCATAGATCTTGTCTTTGAATCATTAAACTGACCAGAGAATTTCAGTTCACCAACCCATACAGATTATTCATTCATTACGATAAAAGGACGATCGTTCAAACAAGTAGTCATTTTTCGTAGGGCATTAGACTTTTCGAATTTGTTCAACAGGGATATATCGCATTCGAACAATTCCATATGTGCTCTACCCAAATCTGCCAGCATTTATCGACTCCCTCAAGCTGTGCCAACCCTGTACGCTGGCAAGGTCTTGAAATTGGGAGGGGGACGGAGAGGGGGACGGAGACGGACATATGAGAAACTAAGCTGACACCACCAGAATGATGGAAACATTAAGATGGCCAGGAATCAAGCCAGTTTGTAAATTCGCCGGCCGAGGATGAACTAGAGATATCAGATTTGGAAACCACGGCTCTATCAAATGGAGAACAACACCAGCCTTCGTAATCTGTCAAATATTTATGTTGCGAATGCTGCTAAGTGTGCTGCTGTTGTTATTTCAGTTTCATCATGAAGGCGTCCCAACACAAGGCTGACACCATTAGATAACCTATGTAATAGTATACCATGCCCACACGCGCGTGGTGTGTGTGTGTGTGTGTGTGTGTGTGTGTGTGTGTGGTGTGTGTGTGTGTGTGTGAGTGTGTGTGTGTGTGTATGTGTGTGTGTGTGTGTGTGTGTGTGTGTGTGTGTGTGTGTGTGTGTGTGTGTGTGTGTGTGTGTGTGTACACGCTGCCTGCCTGCCTGTCTGTCTGTCTGTCCGTCCATCTATCTGTCTCCCTGCGTTCGTGTGTGTACGTTAACGCATGTGCGCGCAAGGAAAAAGTGTTTATTATTATTAATGGAATGAGCGGCAAATCGTGACAGCCGTGAAGCCAATTAACTGAATCTTTCAACACCCCTATCAGGACCCACTCCCCACATATTGGCTCTACAAGACAAAAACAACTAGCAGCCTGACAAACTACCCCCCCCCCACCCCACCCCACCCCCGGAGGGATACTCGTGACCGCGTGCGTGAAACACAGAAAACACAACGAGAGAGAGAGGGGGGGGGCAGAAAGGCGAGAGCAGAGAGAGGCAAGACAGAGGCAGACAGAGAAGAGAAGAGAGAGAGAGACAGACAGACAGACAGAGAGAAGAGACAGACAGAGAGAGGAGGGCAGACAGAGAGAGAGGAGAGGAGACAGAAGAGAGGGGGCAGACAGAGAGAGAGGGGGGCAGACAGAGAGAGGGGGCAGACAGAGAGAGAGAGGGGGCAGACAGAGCAGACAGAGAAGAGAGAGACAGAGAGAGACAGACAGACAGAAGACAGAGAGAGAGAGAGAGAGGCAGAAACGAGAGAGAGGAGAGGCAGACAGAGAGAGAGGGGCAGACAGAGAGAGAGAGCAGACGAGAGGGGGGGGGGCAGACAGAGAGAGAGAGAGAGAGGCAGACAGAGAGAGAGGGGGGCAGACAGAGAGAGAGAGGCAGACAGACAGAGAGAGAGAGAGAGGCAGACAGACAGACAGAGAGACAGACAGCAGAAACAGACAGAGGAGGGGGAGGGGCCGGGGAGTTGGGAGGAAGGATGGGGGTAGGGTGGGAGAGTAGGGGGTAGGAGTAGGAAGGAAACTTAGAATAAAAGTACAGTCACCACACTGAGGATAATCATATAACTATCAGGGCTTTTACCTATGTGCACACAAGAGTTCAAATAAAATGTGTTATGTGCAGATAATAAACATCAGATACACAGCAGGCTTAAAGGCGTGTGCATGGTCACATACACATGGCACCTGTGACGTTAGTGCTATTGAATTTGCTCGACCGGAGACGTCACCTCCAGAAACTGAAACTAAAACTGCAAAGAGGGCCTCCATAATATCAAACAAGCACTTTGTCTTGGCACTGAGACGGTAGAGTAGAACACGGAACAGTCGAGAGGTAACTAATGTAGATTCCCTTTCTAATGTCTCTGACTGCATGTGAGAGCATGCACGCGAAGAAGATGCTGAACAGGACACAACCCCCGCCTGACACCATTACTGACTCAAAGGTTTCTGTAGCATTATCACCGGACAGAACCTGGCCAGTCATGCCTTCATAAAGAGCTGGTAATTTTCACAAACTTTGGCGGGCTTCCTATCCGCTCTAAACACAGTCCAGGGGACTCTCCTCTTGACGTTGTCAAAGTCTTTGGTTAGGTCGATGAATACAAAAGTACAGGGGCGTGCTTTGTTCAATGCATTTCTCCTGAAGCTGTCTCACAGCAAAGGACATGTCTTCGGTACTTCTGCCTACTCTGAAGCCGCACTGAGCCCTGACAGGTCCTCTTCAGCGACAGGCAGCAGAACACAAAGTTCAGTTTGTTCACGAGCTATATTCATCCACTCAGACAATTCAATAAAAATTGCCCTTCCTAAATCGCCAATAACCCTCACGCAGACTCCTTAAGCCTGCACAAAAATGCTATGCACTGGCTAGTTCCTGAAACAGGGCGGAGAAAAGGAACTAGGCCCACAAAACACTAAGCTGACATCACTAGAACGATTGGAGGATGACAACGGGCATCGAACAGACACCTGTAGGGGACTGAACTCGAAACATTAAATTTTGAGTCCATGGTTCTTACAATCAAAGCTAGCAAGACTGCTTCATAAACAAAGGAATACCTACTTGAATTATATAAATCTTTAGAGCATATTAAAAAAAAAAAAAGTCAACGCTAAAACGACAACAACAAAAATGTTGGAACAGTTTGTGTTTGTGGTGTGTGTGTGTGTGTGTGTGTGTGTGTGGTGTGTGTGTGTGTGTGTGTGTGGTGAGTGGAGAGGGTGTGTGTGTGTGTGTGTGTGTGTGTGTGTGTGTGTGTTGTGTGAGTGTGTGTGTGTGTGTCTCTCCCTCTCTCTCCGCGTGGTGTGTGGTGTTGGTGATGGGGTGTGTTTGTGAGATGAGAAGAGCGAGAATGTGTGTGTGTGGTGTGTGTGTGCGTGCATGCTGTGTGTGATGTCGTGTGGTGTATACAAGATATGACACTTGTGATCAGGGTCCTGGGAAGTCTGAGTATATAGTAGAGTCTTTGTGTGTGTGTGTGTGTGTGTGTGTGTGTGTGTGTGTGTGTGTGTGTGTGTGTGTGTGTGTTGTGTGTGGGTGTGTGTTGTGATGTGTGGAGTTGGTTGTGTCT
>JAPXFY010000021.1:60475162-60487662 GCA_030674185.1 Monoplex corrugatus
CTCTCTCTCCTCTCTCTCTCTTCTCTCTCTCTCTCTCTCTCTCTCTCTCTCCTCTCTCCTCTCTCTCTCTCTCTCTCCTCTCTCCTCTCTCTCTCTTCTTTATGAATGCTCAATGTAAGAGTGGAGATCATTAAATACTCACTCAAGAGACCGAAAAAAAAAAATGTTACCATTGCTCAGTTACATTTTCTCATCAGTAAACTGCCCGATTTTGACAAAACCTGGCGTCAAACGTAATTGAATGAAGTTAGTCAAGGATTTCTAGCGACTCAAGATTATAATCATTTTTGTTTTTAAACTATGTGAAAGTCAAAGAAATGAAGTGGAATGTTTAAAGTACCTTGAGACTCTCTCTCTCGCTCTCTCTCTCTCTCTCTCTCTCTCTCTCTCTCTCTCTCTCTCTCTCTCTAATCCATTTCACTGGTCACAGAGTCTGGACAATTTATCATAAAGCTATGTAGTAGTAGTAGTAGTAGTAGTAGCTGAGGGCTGGCTCGTAGCCTAGCCTTCTGGCCTTTTAACGCCCTATCTTTTTTTTTTTTTTATGACGATGCATAATGATAGGGATGATACCCACGATGCTACAGAGCTTCTACTCTGGACTGAAACTATGTGACATTGCGGTACTTTACGCTTTTTTATAGTGTTCGTCAACCAGGCCTGACAGATTCAGACACCTGCGGTGCTGGTCAGGATATACAAGCAACACCCTCAAGTAGATGAAACTCAACTGCGTGGTCCTAGTGTCGCCAACGACACGCACACAGCACGCTCAACTCCGGGTAAAAGCTGGTTGGGAGGTCGAATAATCCCCGATTGATTTCGACAAAACTGATAGAATTTGAACCCACGGCCTTCCAGTCCTTTGTTTTACACCTGTAGTGAAGAGGACTGGTCACTCGATACTTTCACACCTGCAGTGAGAGGACTGGTCATTCGATACTTTCCCAGCCTATCCACTCCCTCTCTCTCCAGGATGAAAGATTTATTTAGCAGTCAGTCTTCATTTCCACTGGTGAGACCTCCGGACAACGTGATAAGACACGGACATCTCTCTCTCTCTCTCTCTCTCTCTCTCTCTCTCTCTCTCTCCTCCTCTCTCTCTCTCTCTCTCTCTCTCTCTCTCCTCACACACACAAGCTTGTGCAAACCGGGTTAACACACACGCGCGCGCGCGCATAAGCTTGTGCAACCGGCATGAAAAGCTGTTCTTGTTATCTCTCTCTCTCTCTCTCTCTCTCTCTCTCTCTAACACACATACAGAGAGAGAGAGAGAGACAGAGAAAGAGAGAGAGAGGCACGCGCACACGCATACACATAGCACACACAAGCATAAGCTTGAGCAACCCGGACAAAAAAAATTGTTCTTTTTCAATCTTTCACAGACACACAGAGAGAGAGAGAGACAGAGAGAAGCATGCGCACACACATATGCGCGCGCACACACACACACAAAAAAGAGTGAGAGGCACGCACACACGCACGCACGCACACACACACACACACACACACACACACACACACACACACACACACACAGAGGAAGTGAGCTCCTATCTACCCCCACGTTCAGCAGTGTGGAACAATTGACCATACCCATCACACCAGAAAACCATGCTCAGTTCATCAGATAGACTGTCAATCATTCTGAACGATTCCCGTTACCACATGTACAGAGCTGCTCACGACACGTCTCGATTATCAGAATAAAGAAAGGAAAAACGAAAAAAAAAGAAAGAAAAAAAAAGAAAGAAAGAAAGAAAGAAAGAAAAGGAAAAGGGTAGGAACGAAACAACGAAATAAAAAAGGTCAAGCCATTCTAAAACTCTCCCTTTTCATACAAACACTATGAGCGTGGATCCAAAAGTCATGTCACTTCCGAAAACAAAAACGGACAGTCTAAAGTAAGTGATCTGTTCAGCCCGTAGAATACTCTCCTCCTTTCTCCACACATAGTTTCAGCCTCCTCATCCAAAAGCCGTTGGAGATTTTATTTTTTAAGTCTGGCTCTGACATTGTAGCAAACTGTGATTCTGCTGCTTTGAATGAATGAAAGAAGGAAGGAAGGAAGGAAGGAAGGATCGAAGGAAGGAATGAAGATAAAAGAACAAAAAGAAAACGAAGAAGGAAAGAAACAACAAACGATTAAAAGAAAGAAAGAAAGAAAAAATAAAAGAAAGAAAGAAAAAGAAAGAAAGAAAGAATAAAAGAAAGAAAGAAAAAGAAAGAAAGAAAGAAAGAAAGAAAGAAAGAATAAAAGAAAGAAAGAATAAAAGAAAAGAAAGAAAAAGAAAGAAAGAAAGAATAAAAGAAAGAAAGAAAAAGAAAGAAAGAAAGAAAAAGAAAGAAAGAAAAAAATAAGAGCGACAGAAAGAAACAAACAAAAAAAAACATAAAAAGAAAGCAAAGAAGTTTCCAAGAAAGAAAGAAAAGCAGACTGACAGAAAGAAACGACGAAAAGAAGATTAAAAACAGAAAAAAGGAAAATTGAAAGAAAGAAAAATATAAAAAATACTGAAAGAAAGAAAAGAAGATTGATAAGAGCAAACTAAGACAAGAAAACAGAGAGAGAGAGACAGACAGACAGACAGACAGACAAAGACAGACAGAGAGAGAGAAAGACAGAAAGAAAAGAAGACTGAAAGGGAAAAAAGAAGATTCAAAGAAAGAGAGAAGAAAGAACACAAGGCTGAAAGAAAAGAAACAGAAAGAATACAAGACCAAAAGAAATAACACTGAAAGAAAGAAAGGAAAGAAGGAAGAAAGAAAGGAAGAAGCAAAGAAAGAAACAAACAAAAGAAAAAAGATAGTGCGAAAGAAAACATTGAAAGAAAGAATAAATGAAAGAAAGAAAGAAAGAAAGAAACGAAGATTCAAAGAAATAATGAAAGCAAGGGAAGACGACTAAAAGAAAGCAAGAAGTCAAAAGAAACAGAAAAAAGAAAGAAAGAAAGAGAAAGAAACAAAGAAACAAAGAAACAACCAAAGATAGGTACACACAACACATCATCCAGATAATATTCATGGAATATCAAAGACTAGTAAAAGGAAGGAATAAAGGAAGGAAAAACGAAACAAAGAAAATGTTATCAGTACACGACATGATAATCAGGTATCTTTCACGACAAACAAAACAAAGAAAAGGACAGAAAAGAAAGAGGACAGGAACGAAACAAAGTAAGAAAGACAACGAAAACAAAGAAAGACAACGAAAAACAAAGAAAGACAACGAAAAACAAAGGACAGAAACGAAGAAAGAATGGAACTCAACAAAACATATCAACAGAAAAAAATACGAACGACAAAATAGACAACAACAAATAACAACAAGAGACAGACAGACAGACAGACAGAGACAGAGACACAGAGAGAGAGAGAGACAGAGAGAGAAAGAGACAGAGAGAGAGAGACACAGAGAGAGAGAGAGAGACAGAGAGAGAAAGAGACAGTGAAAGAGACACAGAGAGAAAGAGACACACAGAGAGACAGACAGGCAGACAGACAGACAGAGAGACATACAAACAATCAGAAAGAAAAGGATCAACGGCTGAGAAAAGACAACAAAATACCCCGGTGTCCATTTCACATCCCTTTCTGCCCCGCCCACACACGTAAATTTTAATAACAATCTTATTCTATTCCCAGCAATTTTGTTTAAACGGGAAAAATGATCATATCCCCCAGCTAATTCCATCCCTTTATCTATCTTTCCTCACCAATTCCTCTCCTCCTATTTCACGCGAGTTTTGTACATGAATTGGATGTTTATAAATCCACTCGCTCCCTTCCTTTTCTTTTTATCATCTTTCTCTCACTCCTTTACTTTTTTCTTTTTTTTCTTTCTTTTCCTTTTTCCCCCGTCATTTTCTTTGTTTGTTTTTTTTTTTCTCTCTCTCTCTCTCTTCTCTCTTCTCTCTCTCTCTCTCTCTCTCTCTCTCTCTCTCTCTCTCTCTCTTCTCTCTCTCTCTCTCTTTCTCTCTGCTCTCCTCATCTTCTGTTGGACTTTTTTTTCTCTCTTTCTCTTCTCTCTCCTCTCTCTTCTCTCTCACTCCTTCATTTTCTCTTCACTCACCTCTCTCACTCACTATCTCTCTCTCTCTTTTCTCTCTCACTCACTCTCTCTCTCTCTCTTTCTCTCTCTCACTCACTCACTCTCTCTCTTCTCTTTCTCTCACTCACTCCTCTCTCTCTCTCTCTCTCTCTCTCTCACACACACACACACAGAGGGAGGAGAGAGAGACGCAGAGAGGAGAGAGAGACAGAGAGAGACGAGAGAGAGAGAGAGAGTAGTAGCTTCTCCGGTTTCTAACACACTGGAAGAAGCTTAAAACAGGTAATACTTCAGTTACGTTTGTACGTGCATGTCCTTTTTCACTGACACAGACGTTCCTTTTCGTCTGAACAAAACAAACAAAACCTGACCGCCTCTTCGATTTCAATACAGCAGTAAAAGCCTTCACAGAAGAGTTGAAAGCTTAAAAGGATATATTACACTGAGAGTTTAGAGCTTAAAAGGGATTTATCGCACAAAGACAATTCCACAGGCCTTCCACTCAATATGCCATTTGCTGCGTGGCACACTCCTTGAGCCAGCGCAAAACCTTACGTTCTGGGCAAGGTCTTGAAATGGAAAGGGGACCGGGGGGGGGGGGGGGGCTTGAAATCAGGGCCTATAAAACATTTCGTTGAAATCACAAGAATGAACAGAGCATTAAGATATGCTAGACTTGAATTCGAGACATCAGATATTGAATCTATGTCTCAAACATAAGACCATCCGGCCCAGATAAATGAGAAGGAGACTAAAATGATGGATGATCAGGATATCTTTCTTGAGCGCAACAAGGTTATAATGCTAGTAAGACTTCATCATCTTGGTTTCAGCTTTTACCCCCACCCTCTCTCTCTCTCTCTCTTCTCTCTCCACACACACACACACACACACACACACACACACACACACACACACACACACACACACACACACACACACACACACACAAACACACACACCCCTTATCTCCACCGTATCCCAATCCACCACTACAGCAAAGAACAGTTTTCTAGTCACAGGCACGTTGGCCAAGTGGTTACGACACTAGCCTTCCAATGAAAAGACCTGATTTCGAACCTGCTTGAATATCGCCAGGCGGGTTTTCCCATTTTCTAGTTCAACATACAAACAGTACTGCTAGTACTGTTAATGTCTCATCCCTCTTCGCGTGCAATACGCACGCAGAGCATCAACCACGCAGGTTTAAAGATTCTGTAAGCCATATCAGTATTCGGTAGTTTATGGCAAAACCAAAACATCCGGCAAACCCACCCACAAAACCGAGTACGGATATCTACACGGCGGAAGAAGGAAAACTCAAAAAAATAACAACAAAAAAGCAGAAAACGTAAAAGTCCAATCGCACATTCAACTGCACGAAGGACTTGCAACCATGGTGGGAAGGGTGAAAATACTTCTCTCGTGTCTAAGCCCTCACAGTGGGGAAAGTTTCAAGCCAACAAAGATACGGTTACGTTTGTACGTGTGTGTCTGGTCACCGTCTGAGATGTTTCTTTTCATCCTGAATGACAATTCTCATTGGCTATGTTAGGAAGCTGAACGATAATGGGGCGTGATGGATTTGTAATCATACAGACAGGGAGTTTTAGAGTTTGAAGTCTGTTCAAGATGGGATATTTCACACTCCAAAAATTCCATACGCGCTTCATCCAAATCTGTCAGCAATTATCTGCAGATTCCCTGAACCTGTACAAAACTCTACAGTAAACAAAATTTTGAAAATGGGAGACGGACCTATGAAACACTGAGCTAACATCACCAGAATGATGGAAACATTCAGATGGCAGCAAACAGGCTAGACACTGAACTCTCGATATGAGAATCTTGAGTCCATGGTTCAATCCAGCAAAAAGAAAAAAAAAAGAAAAGAAAGAAAAAGTAAAGATGAAGGAGGAGACAAAACAGGTGGGAAGGATGATGATAATGAGATGAAGTAGAGATATAAACTTGAAACTCGAAAACACGTTATAACTCTCAAGGATAGTAACATGAGGTCCTGGCGGACCAAGAAAAACAGACACCCTAACTGACAGACGGACGGACGAACAGAAAGAGGCAGACAGAAAGACAGTCCGGACAGACAGATGGACGAACGGACAGTAACAGACAGACAGAAGAGCAGACCGACGGACATACAGAAAAAGATAGAAAGACAGACAATCGGACACACATACACACACAAGCGCAGACGGACGGACAAACAAACAGACGGGCGGACAGACAGAAACATATACATAAACAGACAGACAGACAAAGAGACAGAACCCTCTTAAAGATCCAAACTGGTCTTGGCAAATGCCATGCGTTGGCCAGTAACACACACACACACACACAGATACACAAACAGAAAGATAACAGAAGAAATTTGCATATAATTCAATTTCGCGTAGGCAACTCTGTCTTGAATAACTCGAAAGTTTACTTTCCATAACAAAGTTCTACAAAACTACACATTTCATTGTCTTGCAATTTAAGTTATCAGTATCAACTCAAAACTTGGATTGAACTAGAGGTTTTTGTCTCAGTAGGAAGTGAGGACCCCCCCCCCTCTCTCTCTCTCTCTCTCTCTCTCTCTCTCTCTCTCTTCTCTCTCTCTCTCTCTCTCTCTCTCTCTCTCTCCCATAAGTAAAAGAAAAGAAAGATCAGATACTAATGGATGCGGGACAAGCTCAGCGCCTGATTGGCCGAAAGCGATCAAGGGCCTAGTTACCCCCCTTGTCCATGATGAGGGCGATCAAAGGAGAGTAATCGTGGCGGTCAGGGCCGATCACTCTGCCACTTCACCATCTCATCGCATTCCATCCCATCTCATCTCATCTCATCTCATCTTATCCTGCCCTATCTTATTCCCGTCCATTCCCCCCATCCAGTACCAGTCTTATCCATCTCTCTGGTCAAATGGGACTTTTAAGATTGCCAGGGTCGAGAGAAAGGGGGGGGGGGGGGGTAAGAAAAGTAGGGGGAGGAATGAGACACGGAAAAAGAGAGGGGCGATGACGACAACGACGACGACGATGATGACGATGACGATGATGATGATGACGACGACGACGACGACGGCGGTGGTGGTGGTGGTGGTGATGGTGTGGTGGTGGTGGTGACGACGACAATGACGACGACGACGACGACGATGATGATGATGATGATGATGATGATGATGATGATGATGATGATGATGATGTGTGGTGGTGTGTGGTGGTGGTGGTGGTGGTGGTGGTGGTGGTGGTGGTGGTGGTGGTGGTGGTGGTGGTGGTGGTGGTGATGATGATGATGATGATGATGATGATGATGATGATCTCTTCCGTCAATTCCAACAGACGAGAAGGCATATTAGTCTTCATCGTCTGATGTGGGTCCTGATGTGGAACAGAAGACCAATCCTGAAGGCACTTGTTCTTACACAGGCACTGCATGACAGAGGGTCTTGCGGGCACGAGTAAACTATCAACAATCCCTCTTCTGTTGAATACAAGTTGTTCATGTTCTGCGTTGTTGGCATTGTTGTTTAAAGCCCAGTCAACTACGCAGAGCCGTATCAGGGCGATAACCGTTTCAAAACATACAATACTTCAACAGGAAATAAAAAATGTAAAAGAACATTAAGTACACATATTCATGCATTCGCACACATAATCTACGGAGTTCCTCCTGGCGTTGACAACTCCGTCAAATTTATCGCTCAGGGATCTAAAAAAAAACACACCTGAATAAAAAATTCAAACATACCTAAGGACACTAAACATATATAAAACATGGGCATAATCATCTAAAATTGCTTCCGCATATCTTACTTGCCTAGAGCCAAACATGCACTTCATATATGTATGTATCGAATACATTCAGGTGAATGGACCAGCAAGGCAGAAAATGATAGGAAACTGTATGCGCTGACAAGTTCTTGAAAATGGGAAAAGGTGGAAAAGAGGAAACTGGGAACTATGAAAAAAAAAGGCTGACAAGCCCGCTAGCGCTCCACACAATCTGCCAACTTGTAACTGGCAGGACTCCTTAAGTCTACGCAAAACTCTATGCGTTGACAAGGTTTTGAAATGTATACGAGAATAGCAAGAACCTTTGAAACACTGACACAACCAGAATGATTCGAGCATTAAGATACAGAAAAGAAACAGGCCAATCTTTATGCCGCGGGTTGTGATTACTCAGAGAAACAAGAGGACGCAGAATTCATTTCTGAATAGGTTTATCCTCAGGCACAACAACAAAGCAACATACAACAACAACATGCTGCAAAAATCAAAGCGATTCTGAAGCAACAAAGACCTTGTCGGAGGTGCGGACACACGTATGAACAAACACAAAATTACAAACACATGCACGTCTCAGATTTAAGGGATGGAAAGTGTGAATAGGAGGAGATTTTGAGGCATTCCCATGATGCCGTTCCCCAAAACAGCGTCCCTCAAACTCGACACAACTGTTTTCGTGGACACAAAAAATCATACGGTGCAGCTGTATTTGTATTCGTAGGTATTTCTTCTGGTGACAAACGATTCATCATATGATATTTGGGTTCTTTCTGCACTTTATCCACCAACAGCAAAAACTATACTCCTTAACTCTCTCACCTTATCCACCAGTTTAGGAAGCTGGTGGATAGGGCGAGGGAGTCATAGGGTTGTTTTTGCTTTGCTAAAATGGTTGACAATGCAGGATCCTGTGGACGGGATGCAGGAGTCAAATGGTTAATGTACATTGGGCCTTAAAATATGTGATGACAGGTGGGGTGGGATAAATGAATTAATGATGTACACAACTCACAGAAAAAGAAGGCAGACAGACAGGTAAAGAATGGTGATATACACACCTAACTATCCTCATGATTCTCACAGAAACAAACTGACATCATTTCAAAAGTCTTTCATTTTCCCTCCCCTTTCCAGCCCCACCAGTCTAAAAGTTAAAGTATCATCCTGGGAACAAAGGGAGCGGGAAGAATGAAATGAAACAATCCATATGTATGCTTATATTAAGGAAGACATGCAAAAAGTTATTTTTCCAATCTCGACTTCACGCGAATGCGATGTTGTCTTTCTCAAATCTCATGAGAGAAAAATGTACTCACACCACACACACACACTCTCTCTCTCTCTCTCTCTCTCTCTCTCTCTCTCTCTCTCTCTCTCTCTCTCTCTCTCACTCCCCTTCTTCCTCACCCCCTCCCTCCTACTGTATGTGGAAAAGGGCCGACAAATATATGATGCACAAAAGTTTGATTAAAATGAAAATATTAGGCTAAACCTCGGTCCGCTGGCGACAATGAAAAACATATTTTCACTATATATTTTCTTCCCGCAACTTTAAAGAGTATTTAAACTGCCGTATTACAACACACGCAAGATACTCGCTGATGCTTAACCGTCCCCAATCGATTGCAGAGATGATCTCAAGAAAAGAAAAGAAAAACAATCAAACTCAAAACTTACATCTGTTTTCGCGACGTCAAACACTTCAGCATTATTTACTCATATCCTGGCGGCTATATTCTGGGATCTTCATTCATTCAGCTTCTTTCTAATGACTGTGTGACATTTATTTGTGAATTGCACTATTTCACAGTACGCCAGAGAACGCGCTATAAAACTGATTAGACTTACAGCAGTGTCTATATGAGCAATATACCTGAATCAAAAGTAGCAGAATTTGATACTTAACCCCCCTCCACACGAGAGAGAGAGAGAGAGGACAAAGAGAGCGAGTGAGTGAGAGAGAGAGAGAGAGAGACACACACACACACACAGAGCAGTGAGAGAGAGACAGACAAACAGACACAGACAGAGAGACAGACAGACACAAAGAGACAGGCAGAGAGAGAGAGAGAGGAGACAGAGAGACTGAGACAAAGAGACAGACAGAGAGAGAGACGCTTCCCAACTCGCGTCACCCGCAGCTTTCTCCCCGGAATACCAAAACATAGAGAAACGAACAGATAAAACATGCAGAAGACGAAAAAACAGTATCTAATATAGTAATATAGTAATAATTGTTACCAAAAGTAGCAGTAATATTTCTATCACCGGCCGTAGCGAGTACTCACAAGCAGTAGTAGTAGTAGTAGTAGTAACAGTAGTAGTAGTAGTAGTAGTAGTAGTAACAGCAGAAACTGACAAATTAGGAAAAACGAAACTCCATAGTCCAGCAATCCCCCCCCTCCTCTTGGTCCCTCGCCCCTCCTTAACCCTTTGACTCCCGCACCCTGTACACCAGCATCCTGCATTGTCAGCCATGAAAGCAAAACAAAAACTTAATCCTTTGATTCCCTCACCTCATCCACCAGCTTCCTGCAAGAACCTGGTGGATAGGGTGAAGGAATCAAAGGGTTAATTTTTGCAGTTGGTGGATAGGGTACGGTAGTCAAAGGGTTAAGGAGATTAGAACTCGGAAGTCTACCGACTGCTTTCAGGGACTTTTTTTCTAACTGTACGAAATTAACCTGTCGCCGAGTGGCCAGACTGATAACCATTCAGACGGTGAGATCCATCTTCCTTCCTTCCTCCTCTGTGTGTGTGTGTCTGGGTGGGGTGTGTGATGTGTGTGTGTGTGTGTGTGTGTGTGTGTGTGTGTGTGTGTGTGTGTGTGTGTGTGTGTGTGTGTGTGTGTGTGTTGTGTGTGCGTTTGTGTGTGAGTGTGTGTGTGTGTGTGTGCGGAGAGAGAGAGAGAGAGAGACACTGACAGACAGACAGAGACAGAGATGACAGAGAAAGAAGAGTGGAGAGGGTGGTGAGAGAGAGTGTGTGTGTGTGTGTGTGTGTGTGTGTGTGTGTGTGCGCGTGCGTGCATGCGTGCTGCTGTGCGTACGTGTCTGTGTGTGTGCGTGCGCGTGTGTGCTTGTGTGTGTAATATATAATATACATTATGTTTCTTTAACATGTTTGCATTTACTGTTTCTTACAATTACATGTATCAATGTGTTGTGGGGCATTTCAGTTGCATCAGCAAATTGTTTATTCCAACCCTGCAATAGAGGCCATAGCATTTAAGTAAATATTCCCCCCCCTCTCTCTCTCCCCTCTCTCTCTCTCTCTCACACACACACACACACACACACACACACACACACACCACACACCACACACACACACACACACACACACACACACACACACACACACGCATAAACATTTTTCGTATCAACAGTCACATCTCTTATTTTACTTTTTTTCTTCTCGTCTTATTTGTTTTTCTTTAAATTCTTTTTTTTTTTTTTTCTTTTCCTTTTTTTTAGTCTTTCTTTTGTTTAAATATAAGTAGATTAGCAACAGCAAATAGATAAATTCGCGTATGTTCTGTATTAATACCGGTGGCAAATAAAGAAACTCTCTCTCTCCTCCTCTCTCTCTCTCTCTCTCTCTCTCTCTCTCTCTCTCTCTGTTACTCTTGTGCGTGAATTTTCCTTTGTCAGCTTCCTCCCTCCTCTCCTCTCTCTCTCTCTCCCTCTCTCTCGATACTGTTTTACTCATTGTGGACTGTGGTAAAGTTTCCTAATAATTTTATGTCCAGCTTCCCACCCACCATTCTCACTCCATTTTGCCGAAGCCTACGGTTTTGCGAAAGCCGAAAGAGTCTGATGGCAGATTGAGTGGAGCGTATATGGAATTGTCCGAGTGCGATGAACCTTCTTGGAAAAAAACCTCCGAACTCTTGAAACAGTCGTGGTCTAGAGATCTTATGACTCCAGCTCAATTTCAGCCCGCAGTGTAACATCTGGTTTGTTTGCTGTCCACCTGAATACCCCGATCATTCTGGTGGCATCAGTGTCTGACACGTCCAGATCCCCCACCTCCACCCCACCCCCACACCCCACCCCACCACCACCCTCTAAAGACCTTGCTAACGCATACGACGTTTGCGCAGGATCGAAGTATTTGCAAGGTAACTGCCCCCGCGGGGATGCCGGGGCTGTTTCAGTAGAAATTAATAGTCTCCCTCCATTCTGGAAATTCTATACTGGAAATTTCCTCTTTTCTGTCACTCCCTTTGTTTCAGTCTTGTTCCTTTGCTTTCTGTCATTTCTTCCTGTCATTTTCTGCCTTCTGGTCCATTCATCTGTGTGTGTTCGATAAAGTCTTACGTTCTTTTTCTTCGGACTGATAATTGGGTACATGTATTAAGTGCATTTTGGATCTAGGGAAATGTGATATGTGGAAGCAACTTTAGGTAATTTAGGCCCATTTTATGCATATCTTAGTGTCTTTTTTTGATTTTAAATTTACATCCCGTGTCATTAACTGGACGGAGTGGTCAACGCCAGGGGCATCTTCTTAGATTATTATATGCGCGAATGCATTGATATACGTGTTTAATTTTTCTTACCTTTTTTTTTTTTTTTTTCCCTGTTGAAGTATTGTGTATGTTTTGAAACGTTTATAGCCCTAATACGGTTCTACGTAATCGGCTGGACTTTAAA
>JAPXFY010000021.1:60492662-60497662 GCA_030674185.1 Monoplex corrugatus
ACCCTATCCACCAGCTTCCTGGTTTTTGCTTTGCTAGCATGGTTGACAATGCAGGATGGTCGTGGACAGGGTGCAGGAGTGACAGGTTCAAAAAGTGGAATTTCATGAAATGTCTGTTTGACATAGATATCTACTTTTCCTGTCAATTGCATGGCGACCGCAAGTGGGGAGGGGGGCGGTTGGGCTCAGGGCTTCGCCGGCACGCATGTAATAATATCGACTTTGTTTCGAGCAAACACACGTTGTGGGGCTAGGTTGTGATCGTTCATATTGGCTATGAGGGGCTTCATAGAGCATTACAGCCAGCCTTGGCTTTGAGGAGGCTTCATAGGGTATTACAAACAGCCTTGGCTTTGAGGGGGCTTCATAGGGTATTACAGCAAGCCTTGGCTATGAGGGGCTTCATAGGGTATTACAAACAGCCTTGGCTTTGAGGGGGCTTCATAGGGTATTACAAACAGCCTTGGCTTTGAGGGGGCTTCATAGGGTATTACAAACAGCCTTGGCTTTGAGGGGGCTTCATAGGGTATTACAAACAGCCTTGGCTTTGAGGGGGCTTCATAGGGTATTACAGCAAGCCCTGGCTTTGAGGGGGCTTCATAGGGTATTACAAACAGCCTTGGCTCTGAGGGGGCTTCATGGGGTATTACAAACAGCCTTGGCTTTGAGGGGGCTTCATAGGGTATTACAGCCAGCCTTGGCTTTGAGAGGGCTTCATAGGGTATTACAAACAGCCTTGGCTTTGAGGAGGCTTCATAGGGTATTACAAACAGCCTTGGCTTTGAGAGGGCTTCATGGGGTATTACAAACAGCCTTGGCTCTCAGGGGGCTTCATGGGATATTACAAACAGCCTTGGCTTTGAGGAGGCTTCATAGAGCATTACAGCCAGCCTTGGCTTTGAGGAGGCTTCATAGGGTATTACAAACAGCCTACACTCTGAGGGGGCTTCATGGGGTATTACAAACAGCCTTGGCTCTCAGGGGGCTTCATGGGATATTACAAACAGCCTTGGCTCTCAGGGGGCTTCATGGGATATTACAAACAGCCTTGGCTCTGAGGGGGCTTCATGGGGTATTAGAAACAGCCTTGGCTTTGAGAGGGCTTCATAGGGTATTACAAACAGCCTTGGCTTTGAGGGGGCTTCATAGGGTATTACAGCCAGCCTTGGGTTTGAGGGGGCTTCATAGGGTATTACAAACAGCCTTGGCTTTGAAGGGGCTTCATAGGGTATTACAGCCAGCCTTGGCTTTGAGGGGGCTTCATAGGGTATTACAGCCAGCCTTGGGTTTGAGGGGGCTTCATAGGGTATTACAAACAGCCTTGGCTTTGAGGGGGCTTCATAGGGTATTACAAACAGCCTTGGCTTTGAGGGGCTTCATGAAGCTTTACAAACAACCTTGGCTTTGAGGGGGCTTCATAGGGTATTACAAACAGCCTTGGCTTTGAGGGGGCTTCATAGGGTATTACAAACAGCCTTGGCTTTGAGGGGCTTCATGAAGCTTTACAAACAGCCTTGGCTTTGAGGGGGCTTCATAGGGTATTACAAACAGCCTTGGCTTTGAGGGGGCTTCATAGGGTATTACAAACAGCCTTGGCTTTGAGGGGCTTCATGAAGCTTTACAAACAACCTTGGCTTTGAGGGGGCTTCATAGGGTATTACAAACAGCCTTGGCTTTGAGGGGGCTTCATAGGGTATTACAAACAGCCTTGGCTTTGAGGGGCTTCATGAAGCTTTACAAACAGCCTTGGCTTTGAGGGGGCTTCATAGGGTATTACAAACAGCCTTGGCTTTGAGGGGGCTTCATAGGGTATTACAGCCAGCCTTGGGTTTGAGGGGGCTTCATAGGGTATTACAAACAGCCTTGGCTTTGAGGGGGCTTCATAGGGTATTACAAACAGCCTTGGCTTTGAGGGGCTTCATGAAGCTTTACAAACAACCTTGGCTTTGAGGGTTTTCATAAGGTATTACAAACAGCCTTGGCTTTAGGGAGCTTCATAGAGTATTACAGCCAGCCTTGGCTTTGAGGGTTTTCATAAGGTATTACAAACAGCCTTGGCTTTAGGGAGCTTCATAGAGTATTACAAACAGCCTTGGCTTTGAGGGATTTCATAAGGTATTAGACGCAGCATTGGCTTTAGGGGACTTCAGAGGGCTTACAAACAGCCTTGGCTTTGAGGGGCTTCATAAGGCATTACAAACAGCCTTGGCTTTGAGGGGCTACATAAGGCATTACAAACAGCCTTGGCTTTGAGGGGCTTCATAAGGCATTACGAACAGCCTTGGCTTTAAGGGGCTTCATAAGGCATTACAAACAGCCTTGGCTTTGAGGGGCTACATAAGGCATTACGAACAGCCTTGGCTTTAAGGGGCTTCATAAGGCATTACAAACAGCCTTGGCTTTGAGGGGCTACATAAGGCATTACAAACAGCCTTGGCTTTGAGGGGCTTCATAAGGCATTACGAACAGCCTTGGCTTTAAGGGGCTTCATAAGGCATTACAAACAGCCTTGGCTTTGAGGGGCTACATAAGGCATTACAAACAGCCTTGGCTTTGAGGGGCTTCATAAGGCATTACAAACAGCCTTGGCTTTAAGGGGCTTCATAAGGCATTACAAACAGCCTTGGCTTTGAGGGGCTACATAAGGCATTACAAACAGCCTTGGCTTTGAGGGGCTTCATAAGGCATTACGAACAGCCTTGGCTTTAAGGGGCTTCATAAGGCATTACAAACAGCCTTGGCTTTGAGGGGCTTCATAAGGCATTACAAACAGCCTTGGCTTTGATGGGCTAGATAAGGCATTACAAACAGCCTTGGCTTTGATGGGCTAGATAAGGCATTACGAACAGCCTCCTTGGTTTTGAGGGGCTTCATAGGGTATTACAAACAGCCTTGGCTTTGAGGGGCTTCATAAGGCATTACGAACAGCCTTGGCTTTAAGGGGCTACATAAGGCATTACAAACAGCCTTGGCTTTGAGGGGCTTCATAAGGCATTACAAACAGCCTCCTTCGATTTGAGGGGCTTCATAAGGCATTACAAACAGCCTTGGCTTTAAGGGGCTTCATAAGGCATTACAAACAGCCTTGGCTTTAAGGGCTTCATAAGGTATTACAAACAGCCTTGGCTTTAAGGGCTTCATAAGATATTACAAACAGCCTTGGCTTTAAGGGGCTTCATAAGGCATTAAAAACAGCCTTTGGCTTTGATGGGCTAGATAAGGCATTACAAACAGCCTTTGGCTTTGAGGGGCTTCATAAGGCATTACAAACAGCCTCCCTGGCTTTGATGGGCTACATAAGGCATTACGAACAGCCTCCTTGGCTTTGATGGGCTACATAAGGCATTACGAACAGCCTCCTTGGCTTTGAAGGGCTACATAAAGCATTACAAACAGCCTCCTTGGCTTTGATGGGCTACATAAGGCATTACAAACAGCCTCCTTGGCTTTGAGGGGCTTCATAAGGCATTACAAACAGCCTCCTTGGCTTTGAGGGGCTTCATAAGGCATTACAAACAGCCTCCTTGGCTTTGAGGGGCTTCATAAGGCATTACAAACAGCCTCCTTGGCTTTGAGGGGCTACATAAGGCATTACAAACAGCCTCCTTGGCTTTGAGGGGCTTCATAAGGCATTACAAACAGCCTCCTTGGCTTTGATGGGCTACATAAGGCATTACGAACATCCTCCTTCGCTTTGAGGGGCTTCATAAGGCATTACAAACAGCCTTGGCTTTCAGAGGGTTCATAGGGCTTGACAAACAGTCTTGGGTTTGAGGTGCTTCATTAGGCACTACACACAGCCTAAGCCTGTCTCAATAACAGATCGAAACAAACAATGAAAACTACCCAGAACCCATAAGTCATGTAGAACCTCAAGATTTTGCCAGCGCGTAGGTTTCAGTTCAGTTCATATTGCTTATAGTGCAGCCAACTACTAGAGCCAACACCACGTCAAAAACGACAACCCGGTTGCGCGTAGGGTATGTACAGACTTATAGCTTACATATCATGACTTTCTTTTAAAAATCTTTTCTCGATCAAAATGCATTTGCGGCATGGTACATGTAAAACAAATTTCAAACGTGGAAAATCTATCTTGATAAAGACTGAAACCTGAAGGATGCACCACAAACATTAACTCACAAATACAGGCAGCAACTGAGCCATTTTGTACATTGAAGGTTTGGATGGAACTTAAGACATTGGTTCTACAGTCAATGGCTCTGGCTAGGATGGAACTCGAAGACATCAGATATCGACTCACAGCTCTGTCAACAATGACAGGCAAACAACTTGCCCTAGTCCACAAAAAAAAGGGGGGGCCAAGAAATTAATCTGTAAACTCAGAGCGCGTGAAATTGGGTCGTAGCCATTGATTTTAAGAGAGACACTGTCTCCCCAAAATGGGGTCGATGGGCATAAAGAAAGGTCGCCTTGCAGGTCAGAAAAAAATGTGTAAACTCAGATTGCTGTGGGGATGGATTGCAGCTATCGATTTTAACAACCAAAGCTTTTTGCCACTGATAAACAAAGAAGACAGTCAAGCCATACAATAACGATTTTTCTGACAAAGAACAAGAATACAACAGAACCATACAACACATCTGATATAGGAGACGTCACTGGATGAGACAACTGCATCCTCTGACTTTAAAAAAATTGTTTCCTGTATGTACATTACCTATTTACAACATCATGACCCTGAAGATTGGCCGATTTCTCAAAGTTGCAGATGGCCGATTTCTCAAAGTTGCAGATGGCCGATTTCTCAAAGTTACAGATGGCCGATTTCTCAAAGTTGCAGATGGCCGATTTCTCAAAGTTGCAGATGGCCGATTTCTCAAAGTTGCAGATGGCCGATTTCTCAAAGTTGCAGATGGCCGATTTCTCAAAGTTGCAGATGGCCGATTTCTCAAAGTTGCAGATGGCCGATTTCTCAAAGTTGCAGATGGCCGATTTCTCAAAGTTACAGATGGCCGATTTCTCAAAGTTGCAGATGG
>JAPXFY010000021.1:60500162-60502662 GCA_030674185.1 Monoplex corrugatus
CTATACAGAGCAAATGTGTTACCGCATTTCAGTGCCCCCACTGTGTGTGTGTGAGAGAGAGAGAGAGAGAGAGAGAGAGAGAGAAGAGAGAGAGACAGACAGACAGACAGACAGACAGACAGACAGACAGACAGAGACAGATAGACACACAGAGCGACAGAGAGAGAGAGAGAGAAAGAGAGAGACAGAGAGAGACAGAGAGAGCGGGAACGTGGTTGGGCAAGTGTCAGACAGCAGGTAAAAGGCCATCACACCTCGTGCGCTCTCAACTCTCGCGCCTCGCGCATGGCACGCGCACACTGTAACAAGTGTGAACCTTGGCTGTCACCCAGCTCCTTACACCTCTACACTTTACACCATTCTTGTTTACACTTCCGCTCTTTACACCTCTTCTCTTTACACCTACACCGTTTACAAGTCAACTTCTAAGTGGTTTTCGAGCTTCCCTGTCTCACTGCTCTGTTTAGAACTATGTAAGCATGATGCGCCACGGTCACTTACTTCCAGCGTCTCTTTTTGAGAGAGAGAGAGAAGACAGACAGACAGACAGACAGACAGAGAGAGACAGAGACAGAGAGAGAGAGAGCACGTGCACTATGGGATAGGGGGAGTGCGAAAGGTATCTGAAGATCTATAGACAGAAATATACACAAAAACGAAACAAAAAATTTAGTGACTCCGTAATCATAGACTGCTCTCTCTCTCTCTCTCTCTCTCTCTCTCTCTCTCTCTCTCTCTCTCCTCTCTCTCTCTCTCTCTCTCTCTCTCTCTCTCTCTCTCTCTCTCTCTCTCTGCGTCCCTCCCTCTGCTATAAAAGTCAATATTTTATTAGATTCAGTGTTATACCTTTTTTTTCACTTTTTCACGTTGTATGTGTTATGGTTCCTCTGTTTTTTTAATATACTTAACGGCATGTGTGTAGAGTTGTAAGGATTAGCTGTAAAACGGGTCCAGTGGGACCTTATGTTACTATTCTTTGAGTAATAAAGTTAAGTTTCTCTTCCTTCCCCACCCCACCCAACCCTTTTTTTTTTCTCTCTTCTTCTCCTCTTCTCCATCTACGTCGTATTTAAAAAAAAAAACTTGAAAAAGAAGACCTACCCGAAAGGTACTGGCACTGACCACTTATTTATTTATTAGCTCTACAGGCAGAGAGAAGAGATATTGACCAATAACTATAATCGGTAAGCATACCTCTCTCTCTCTCTCTCTCTCTCTCTCCTCTCTCTCTCTCTCTCTCTCTCTCTCTCTCTCTCTTTCGCTTTCTCTCTCATACACTCACGCACGCGCGATAAATATACGCGACACACGCACGCAAAAAAGAGACGTTTTGTACCTGGGACGAATGGAGATGTATCCGAACCTCAACCAGTACAACATCAACAAAATTACAAAAGTCACTTATAATAAAATACAGCCTTCCATAAGTCAGTCCATCAGCAGCATTACACTACACCAGACACAAACCCTGTAGTACCTGTACTACCGGTACCGTCAGCTGCTATCTGCAGAAGATCTAGGGCCCCAGGGTACCCACCGTACCATCCGGTTCCTGACCCATCTGTACAGCTCGGTCATTGTCCAAACAGAGTTCAGCCATCAACTCTCTGGTGTTTGTTTGACTGTCTGACAGCTGTGGGGAGAGATTCACACTCTTGTTTTGTTTAGGAGGCCATGATAAAGTGTCAGTGACTGACTCCAGCAGCTAGCTGACTGCCGTGAACGTTGCCAAGGACGCGAGACTAGTTCTCCCATCTGCCCACCCTTCCGAACTGATAAATCTTGTTTATTTTAATGTCTTCTCATACCTGTTTATTCTAATCCTTCCCACACCTCCTCCGTTCTTTCTCACATTATCCTTGCTTCTACACCTTAACACCTCTCTCCTTATATTTCTACTTACGTGTATATGAGTAGTTCTTTTACAGTAACAGTTTAAAGCAACGTGTCATCCACTGGACGAGGCGGCAGGGAAGTTTTCAGTCCCGTTTTTATTATCCATTGTTTGGTGTTTGTGATCTGTTTGTGACTGTGCGTTCGCGCTTGACAAAGGCTAGTTGGCCGAAAATTTGCGCTTGTTTTGTTTTGTTTTGTTGGATACGCGCTTATATTGGTTTTCTTGTTCTTCTGGTTCCTGTTTGCTTGGACGCGGGCAGTCACACTGTTTTGGAACGTGTCATCTATCTTGATTGTTTTGAACTTTATATCTCATTGTAAACTTGAGGTGATGGGTCTGCCCTGTACCCTCTAGAACGAGGTAGAGAGGTTGCCTGTACCCTCTAGAACGAGGAAGAGGAGGTCTGCCCTGTACCCTCTAGAACGAGGAAGAGGAGGTCTGCCCTGTACCCTCTAGAACGGAAAGAGGGCTGCCCTGTACCTCTAGACGAGGAAGAGGAGGTCTGCCCTGTACCTCTAGAACGAGTAGAGGAGTAGGAACTGTATTTCAATCGATTAAAGTGACAAGCGTCATTCCACAGTGACAAAATCACTCACTCCGTCA
>JAPXFY010000021.1:60507662-60510162 GCA_030674185.1 Monoplex corrugatus
TAATGTTGGATCAGTTCAGAAAGATATGGTGGTGCAGTGACTGTATCACTTAGACAGCGGAAACAGAGGCAAGCAATCTTGAAGTCTATTCTGGCTTTGATGGGGAGCCAGTGAAGGGATTTCAGCAGTGGATTTGCACTGTCAGATTGTTTCTTGTGCAGGATAAGGCGGGCTGCATTATTCTGAATGACCTGAAGCTTTCTAAGTTTGTCATCAGGTAAGCCAGCTAAGAGAGAATTACAGTAATCTAATCTTGACAAAATAAAACAAACTGCAAGCTTCTTCACGGCATCGGTGGTGAGGTAAGGACGAATCTTTGCAATCCTACGGAGCTGAAAGTTTAGGCTACGGCAAAGATTGTTGATATACGCGTCCATTGTTAATGATTCGTCAAGAAACACTCCAAGATTTCTAACAGATGGTGCAAAAGAAAGACTGCAGCCACATATTATCAGAATATTATCAGTCCACATATTAGGTTACAATGTAGCCTAGTGATTGGTGGTTGACTGCTTGCTTGCTTGCTTGCTTGGCTGCTTGATTGCTTCGCTGCTTGCTTGCTTGCTTGCTTGCTTGCTTGCTTGCTTGCTTGCTTGCTTGCTTGCTTGCTTGCTTGCTTTACTGCTTGCTTGGGTCTAGTCTGTGTTCAGGTATTCAAAATATTATCGGGTATTTCATATATTCTTAGATAATATTGTTGGTTGCTTGCTTGCTTGCTTGCTTGCTTGCTTGGTTGGTTGGTTGCTTGCTTGCTTGCTTGCTTGCTTGCTTGCTTGCTTGCTTCCTTCTTTCCTTCTTTCCTTGCTTGTTTGCTTGTTTGCTTCCTTCTTTCCTTCCTTCCTTGCTTGCTTGCTTGTTTGCTTGTTTGCTTCCTTGTTTGCTTGTTTGCTTCTTTCCTTGCTTGGCTTTATTGCTCGCTTGGGTCTAATCTGTGTTCAGTTATTCAAAACATTATCGGGAATTTCATAATAAGTATTATATATTCTTAGATAATATTTTCGGTCGGTCGGTTGCTTGCTTGCTTGCTTGCTTGCTTGCTTGCTTGCTTGCTTGCTTGCTTGCTTGGCTAGCTGATTGGTTGGTTAGATGGTTGACTCTGTTTAACGTTTACTTCTCCTTTCAATTCAAAGAACGGAGTGCACCCCCTAAAAATTATTACCTCTCTCTCTCTCTCTCTCTCTCTCTCTCTCTCTCTTACACACACACACACACACACACACATACACACAGACACACACACACATACACACAGACACACACACACACACACACATACACACACACACACACAGACACACACACACACACACACACACACACACACACACGCGCGCGCGCGCGCGCGCGCGCGCACGCATACACACACACACAAACACACACACACACGCATATCTGTCAACTTAATGTTTCAGAGAAAGCCGTTTCATTTTATGATCCATTAGGGGAATGCCGCGCCACATCTCTTTTTTTCCGCCAGCCATGTCAGATCTTGCCGTCACATGGCTTGTCACATTTCTCTAATCTGGTCCCATTTCGTGCTTGCAGGAGTTCGAATCCCATCAAATTCACTTGACGAGCGCATAATCATTCTGGCAAACCCCATCATTGTCCCCCGACTCTCTTCTTGTCTGTCTGTCTGCCTGTCTGAATCATTACCACAAAACTCTCTCTCTCTCTCTCTCTCTCTCTCTCTCTCTCTCTCTCTCTCTCTCTCTCTCTCTCTCTCTCATGGGTCGGTGGCTGTCACAATAGAGCATGTGTCAGTGTCTCGCTCTCTCTCTCTGTTGTCATATATTAGCATTCTCTCTCTCTCTCTCTCTCTCTCTCTCTCTCTCTCTCTCTCTCTCTCTCTCTCTCTCATGGGTCGGTGGCTGTCACAATAGAGCATGTGTCAGTGTCTCGCTCTCTCTATCTGTTGTCATATATTAGCATTCTCTCTCTCTCTCTCTCTCTCTCTCTCTCTCTCTCTCTCTCTCTCTCTCTCTCTCTCTCTCTCATGGGTCGGTGGCTGTCACAATAGAGCATGTGTCAGTGTCTCGCTCTCTCTCTCTGTTGTCATATATTAGCATTCTCTCTCTCTCTCTCTCTCTCTCTCTCTCTCTCTCTCTCTCTCTATCTATCTCTCTCTCATACTCTCTCTCATGGGTCGGTTGCCGTCACAATAGAGCATGTGTCAGTGTCAGTGTCTCTTTCTCTCTCTGTTGTCATATATTAGCATTCTTTTTCTCTCTCTCTCTCTCTCTCTCTCTCTCTCTCTCTCTCTCTCTCTCTCTCATACTATTATTGATTGTATTCGTGGCCTAAGGTCGATATACATTAAAAAAAAATTCCGAGTTCTGAGTTCTCTCTCTCGTATGTGTAAGTGGCCCTTACAATAAAGTATCTCTCTCTCTGTCTCTCTCTCTCTCTTCTCTGTCTCTGTCTCTGTCTCTCTCTCTCTCTCTCTCTCTCTCTCTCTCTCTCTCTCTCTCTCTCGTATACTATTGTATTGTGGCCTAAG
>JAPXFY010000021.1:60515162-60517662 GCA_030674185.1 Monoplex corrugatus
ATGGAACTCTCAACATCCTTCTTAGAAACCACATCTCAGCTGCCTCAATCTTGTTCTGGCTTTGCTTGTTGACTGTCCACGCCTCGCAACCGTACAACAGTATTGGTTCTATTCTATATAACATTCAAAAACTCTCTTCCTGATGTTAATTGATAGACATTTGTTGGTAAGAATGCTTTCCATCTTCTTGAATGTTGTTTTGGCTTGGCCGATTCTGCTGGCTATTTCTGGTGTGCATCTGCCATCTGGTGAAATGATCGTTCCCAGGTATTTAAACTTATCAACCTGTCTCAAGGTTGTGCCGTTTGCTGTTATTTTGCATGAGGAGATTTCATTTTTTTTACAGATCACCATGACTTCAGTCTTCCTGCTGTTTAGTTCCAACCCCTTACCTTTGTTTTTCTATTAAGGTTTTGTATGTCCCTTTCACACGCAGAATATCAAACATACACGTTAAAGATCCTGTAAATCGTATCAGTGTTCAGTGACATACAGAAACACAAGGTGTGCAAGCCGGATGTTTTTGTGTTTCCACAGGTCACTGAACACTTGAATTGGGAGGATGAACCTGCTCTGCTGAAAGTATGAGGAATTAACGCCCATGTTTTGTGGTCATAGAACTCGCTTTAATGTCCTAGCATCCAGGACATAAGGACCAAAAATACAAAATTCACACGAAGAACCAACAGTAAAAACATCATTTATTATTGTCTGTGCAGTAGCTACTGACATTTAGTAGTTGTTGTTTTTTTACTCTGTCCATTGCATGTTTTGCGACCCGATTCCTATATAGCGTATGTCTGCTATGTATGTGTTTTGCTGCTGCTGTCTGCTGTTCTCGCCTGCCTCTGTCATTCAAGCTTTCGTGGAGCACGTAAGGCTTCTTCCTGGATGAGGCTCTACGTAAAGAGTAATCATCATCATCAGTAGTATTATCAGCATTATCATTATCATCATCTATCATCGTTGTTGTTTTGTTTTTTGTTATTATTATTATTAATTATTATCTATCATCATATATTATTATTATTATTATTACTATTGTTGTTGTTATCGTACTGTTATTATTGTCATAATGATTATTTAAAGTTGATAAAAGGGCACAGGCATGAAGCTGATTGTCATTAACAAATGACTGAGAGTTTGTTGAGTAAAACCGGATCAAGTCAGGAAAACGTTTCATTACACGTACACAAACATGTATATTCATGAAATACGACTGTTCCGAGTACAGACACTGACCGATATGATCCATGCTGCTACCTTTCCTTTTCCTTTTCTTGTATTTACTCCTCGTCCTCTTCATCTCTGTATTCTCCTATCTCTTCCCCCTCCCCTCCTTCCCCAATAAAATATCTACTAAACGATGGATACAACGTAAAAAGAGAAAGGTTCATCCAAGGGCGTGTAACAGTTTCAATTAGTCTGGTAGTCTACCCTTTCCTTGACTGCGGTAGCAGGTTGTGTGGGCGTGCACTTCGTCGTGGCCTAACTTGGGGGTGGGGGTGGGGGGGGAAGGAGAGGGCAAAGACAAGAGAGAGAGAAGCGAGAGCAAGACACAGGGATAGACAAGGAAGAGACACAGACAGAGAAGAGACAGCTAAGGGTGGGGGGGGGGGGAAGAAGAAAACACAGGAGAGAAAGACAGAGAAGAGAGACACTGACAGTGACATGGTTTATTTTGAAGGCCACCGACCCACACACGAACCAAGCACTGCAGACGGAGTTCACACTGCTAATCTAAAGAGAAGAGACAGCAAATGAGAGCAAGACAGAGACAAAGAGAAAAGAAGAAGAGGAAATAAGAAAAGAAAGAGAAGAAAGACAAAGAAAAGAGAATGGCAGACAGAGAACAGAGAGACAGAGAAGATAAATACAGAAGACAGGAAAGACGAGAAGAAACAGAAGAGATGAAGACAGAAACAGAGGAGAAAGAAAGACGAAAAGAGAGAAACGTAAGACAAAGAACCAGAAAGACATTAACTAAGAAAGAAAGACAGAAAGAAGTGGAAGAAAAACCAAAAATAGACAGAAAAAGAAGAAAGACAAAAGACAAACAGAGGGAAAGACAGAAAAGACAAGGCAAAATCAGAACAGAGAAAAAGAAAAAGAAAAACAGAGAAGACAGAAAAACAGAAAAGATAGAGAGCTACGTGGAAGGGGAAGACAACCAGACAGCACAGACAGACAGACAGACAGACAGACAGACAGACAGACAGACAGAGTTAGTTCGAAAGATCAATAGCATTCCTACACCCAGTGGTGATATCGCACTCCGTACAAGAGGCGTCAAAAAATGGGTTTCGAACGAAAAAGATCGATACTGCGCGCGTGTACGGTCGTGCTCAGAGGCGCAAGTACACGCAAAACAGACAGACACACACACACACACACACACACACACAGACACACACAGACACACACACACACACACACACACACACACACACACACACACACACACACACACACACACACACACACACACACACACACTGGT